>SJYV01028985.1:161788-185196 GCA_006410875.1 Neotragus pygmaeus | reverse complement strand
TCCTCTGTCCAAGGAATTCTCCAGGCAAGAATACTGGAGTGGGTAGCTTTTCCCTTCTCCAGGGGATCTTCCCAACCCAGGGACAGAACCCAAGTCTCCTGCATTGCAGGCAGATTCTTTACCATCTGAGTCACCAGAAAAGCCCAAGAATACTGGAGTGGGTAGCCTATCTCTTCACCAGGAGATCTTCCAGACCCAGGAATCAAACCAGTGTCTCCCACATTTGCAGGCAGATTCGTTACTAGCTGAGCTACCAGGGAAGACTGTCATCAATTCTGAAGGCCAATGTGACCAGACTCGTGGAACTAAGTTGACAAAAAATGAATTCTAGGGCATGCCCAGGAGAATTAGCGGCAAAGATTCCTAAATTTTGATTGGGCCCTTGCGTCAGTGAAAAAGGTTAGCTTGCATATGGACTGACACCAACATTCAAATCACTTAAATCCCTTAAGTTAGGGGAATCTACAGCCTATAACCTTCGATGACCACCCTATTGACTAAATTTTTTATATATTTTTTCATTTTGGATACGTCACACAGCTTGTAGGATTTTAGTTTCCCAGCCAGTGACTGAACTTGGGTCCTGGCAGTGAAAGCACCAAGTCCTATCCATGGGACCACCAGGGAATTCCCCCTTTGGACTAAATCAGGGCAGAAAAATAAAAACTTAAAATGATCTTCAGGATGCTTCAGCAGTTCTTGGTTTCCCTTATACATTTCCCTATCTCCTATATGGGCCCCAATAACATTCAAACTCAACCAACAAGACTACATCAAATCAAGAGAAAAAAGGGATGACAGAAGCTTCCAATCAATGGTTGCAGTTGTAGCTGAAACTATTAGCCAGTAATCTGAATTACATACACAGTATGGCTCACAATCTAGGAACTACATAACTATGGACAACAGAGGCCCAAGGGTCAAATACAGTCAGCTTCCTGTTTTTCTATATAAAGCTTTACTGGATCACACCCCCTATATATGAATGTTGAATAGTTGTGAAAGAGCGCTCGAACAATGGCTCAACATCAAAAAAACAAATGAGGGCTTCCCTGGTGGTTTGGTGGTCAAGAATCCTCCTCCCAAGGCAGGGGACACAGGTTCAGTCCCTGCTCTGGAAAGATCCTACACGCTGAGGGACAGCTAAGCCCATGCACCACAACTACTGAGCCTGTGTTCCAGAGACCGGAGTCACAACAAGTGAGCCCACGGACTGCAACTACTGAGGTCCGAGCGCCTGGAGCCCATGCTCAGCAACAAGAGAAACCACTACAGGGACAAGCCCACCCGCCCACAACCAGAGAGTAGCTCCTGACTTGCTGCAGCTAGAAAACGCCCATGTGTGGCAACAAAGACCCAGTGAAGCCATAAATAAATTTTTATAAATGGATGCACAAATGGGCAAAGACCTTTAATAGACATTTTTTCCAAGAAGATATGCAAATGGACAATAAGCACATGAAAAGATGCTCAACATCCTAAGTCATTACAGAAATGCAAATCAAAACTATGATGTGATACCACTTCTCATTAATTAGCATGGCCATTATTTTACAAAGTAAACAAACCTTGAAACTAACCAATGTGGAGAAATTAAAAACCCTTGTGCCCTGGTGTTGGGAATGTAAAAATGCAAGGCTGCTGTGGAAAGCCATTTGGCAGTCCCTCAAAAAATTAAACATAATAATTAACATATGATCCCACAAGTCTACTCCTACATGGCTACTCAAAAGCACTGAAAGAGGGGCTCAGAAACTTGTATACCAATATTTATAATATTATTATTTTTTTTAGCTACGCCTTATAGCATGCAAGATCTTAATTCCCAGACCAGTGATCAAACCCACTCCGCCTGCACTGGAAGCACGGAATTTCAGCCACTAGACCACCAGGGAAGTCCCTAGAGCAGCATTATCAACAATAGAGAGAAACAACCCAAATATCCAGTAGCAGATGAAAGGATAAACAAAACATGGCATACACAAAGAATGGAATATTATTCAGACTAAAAAAGGAATGAAATCTTTTACATGCCTCAGCATTGCTTATAGATGCTGAAATGCTAACTGAAGTGTCAGACACAAAAGGACAGATACTCTGTGATTCCACCTATATGGGGTACCCAGAACTGGCGAAATCACAGACAGAAGGCAGAACAGAGGCTATCAAGGACTGGGATGAGGGAAGAATAGAGAAGGGGAAATGAGGAGTTATTGTTCAATGGGTAATGAGTTTTGGTTTGGGAGGATGTAAAGCTCTAGAAATGGATAGTAGTAACGGTTGCACAATACCATGAATGTATTTTTCTTTCTTTTTTTTTTTGGCCACGTGGCATGCAGGATCTTAGTTCCTTGACCAGGGATCGAACCATGCATCCTGTAGTGGAAGCATGGAGTCTTAATCACTGGACTGCCAGAGACTCCCCTGTGAATGTATTTAATGCCACTGATTCCCACACTTTAAATCACTAAAATGGCAAGTTTTGTTATCTATGTTTTACCACAATAAAAAAAATTACTAAATGACCCATTACAGGCAGTTTGCTGACCCCTCGTATACAGCAATGAAAATGAACAATTAGTGCCAAAACTAACCTCAAAGATTAATCTGACAAGCATGAAGTGAAGTGAAAGTCACTTAGTAGTGTCTGACTCTTTGCAACCCCATGGACTGTAGCTCACCAGGCTCTTCTGTCCACGGAATGCTCCAAGCAAGAATACTGGAGTGGGTTGACATGCCCTTCTCCAGGGGATCTTCCCGACCCAGGGATCGGACCCAGGTCTCCTGCACTGCAGGTAGATTCTTAACCATCTGAGCCACCAGGAAGCGCCCTACAAGCATAATGTTGAGCAAAAGCAGCCATACACAAAAAGAACGCCAACTGTATGGTTTCACTTATAAAGCTGATTTATGGTGTAAGAAGATAGGAACTGAAGATACCTTTGTGCAGGGTGTGGAAAGGTGGCAAGCAGAAGGGAGGATGAGAAAGGCAGGCTTCCAGAGAATATTCTATTTTTTGACCTGGTGAGGTTTCAAACTGCGATGTTCACCTTAGTAATTCATTAAGCAATACACAAAGTGTGTACTTCGTGTATACTTTAATAGAAGTGTACTTAAAACTGAAAAAAATACAAGAGGAAGATTAACTATTTTGAAATGGAGAGTCCCTACACATTAAGTGAAAAAGGTTACAGATGAGTTTATATGCAACATGATTCATTTTCTTCTAATGAACAAATATTTATGTTTATGTAACTAGACAAAGTCAGGAAACTTATCAGTAATCATCTAAGGATAAGATTACAGAAGATTTTCACTTTCTATTTGTGCATTATTTTAATTTTTGATGTGTGTTACTGTATAAGCAACAAAAATACTGATGATATCCATCTTTAAATAAAGAATACTGGACTAATGTGTGGATTATCTACTGCATCTTTTTCTTCACATGTTAGTAGTACCCAGATTGCCACTGAGAAGATCAAAACAAGAGCAGCTTGGGTAGAGAGGATGTCAGTTTGCAACTATATGAGTTAGAAGATAGAGTTTAAGTCCTTGCTCCATCATTTAAGAGCTCTCTGACTTTGGGAAAGTCAGACAATCTCTCTGAGCTTTAGTTTCCTTACCTAAAAACAAGATGACACTTCTTTTACTTACCTCCAAGTTGTGGCAAAGATCAAATGAAACAGGGCATGGGATAATATGTTATGTAAAAATCACTTTTGGCATATTTAATAAATCTGTTGATAAATATAAATCCTTCTACTGCAGAGCTGTATGCACAGTTGTATTTTTGCTCTTAAAGCCCACTGTTTTTACTCATCTATTTAGTCCTTCTTAAGCAACATTCTACAAACAACTCCAGGAAATAAGTATATCCATTTTCCTACACAATTTTCTGCTAGCAACCTGCAAGTATCACATTTGAAAGTAACAGGAATCTTTAAAGACCTTACAGTAGATTTTAATGTGTGCTAATCCACAATGAACTATAGAGGCCAGGAAGCATCAGAATGACAGCTCCCAGGTTCATTCTCTCATAGTTCACTATCACAGAAAGGATCCTTTCTATTGTTTTAATTCAGCAAAAAGGCCATATCTGCTTTCACGTTCAAACATCAAGGTTTACTTCTGAAATGAAGATTTATTTTGTTTCCCATTTAACTGGAAAGGTTTTCAACCCCATGTAAAGAAATCATTACAATTTTGGACATTTTCTTTAACCTTAAGTATTTCAACTTATTTTCTTTAGAAATCTTTTGTATTTACTATGGATGGATGGTGGATAATTTTAACTTTTGTGCATTATTGGTATTTCCCAAATTCTCTATCAAGAGCTTGCATTCTGGGCTTCCCAGGTGGTTCAGCAGTGCAAAAAAAAAAAAAAAAATCCATCTGCCAATGCCAAGAGACACATCTTCGATCCTTAATCTGGTAAGATCCCACATGCCTTGAAGCAACTAAACCTCTGAACCGCAACTACTGAGCCTGGGAGACACAAATACGGAGCCTATGTGTTCCAACTACTGAAGCCGGAGCTCCCCAGAGCCTGTGCTCTGCAACAAGAGAAGTCACCACGATGAGAAAAGCCCATGCACCACAACTGGAGAGCAGCCCCCAGGGGCCACACTTGAGAGAGAAGCCCACACAGCAGTGAAGATCCAGCATAACCAAAAATGCCTAAAAAAAGACTGTATTCATCTATGAGTATGCACACAAGAACAAAAAATTCATTTCCTCTCTTTTGTAATAAAAAGCAAGGATACTAAGTGAGGCTAAGAAGAGACTTCTATTTGTTTTTTCTGATCTAAGAGTCACAATTAACAAATATATTTTTATATCACTCTTTAGATAATTCTCCTCCTTCCCCAAATCACATTTAGACTGCTGTTTCCTAAAAGGAAGATAATAAAAACTAGATATCAAGGTTTAACAATGTTCAAGCATAACCTCTAGAGGCTGTAACCTTAAAAGAACTGTAGAATTAATAATAGTAGTTCCTATTTTCTGAGGATCTACTATGCACAAGTACTGAGTATTTCACAAACATTATCTCAGTGTAGTAGTAAGTAACTTGCCCAGGATCCTGTACAGTCAGAATTCAAATGTCAATTTGGGTAAGAGGCACTGCAGTTTAAGAAGGATGAAATTAGACCCTCAAAACTGAGACAATGAAAAGCAGCCCCTGACATCCAGGAGCTGGTACCATCAACTAAACCTTAGTGTAACAAGGAAATGATTTGACATTACAACTGTGCCTTGGTGTTATACTGAATGTAAACAATTTCATAGAACATCAGACAGGTCCACTCTGTAATCATGATGAATGAAGATAAAAACAAGACTACTCTGCAATCATGTCTATGTGATGTGATGTGATGTGAAGTCGCTCAGTCGTGTCCGACTCTTTGCGACCCCATGGGTGGTAGCCCACCAGGCTCCTCCATCCATGGGATTCTCCAGGCAAGAGTACTGGAGTGGGTTGCCATTTCCTCCTCCAGGGGATCTTGTCAACCCAGGGATCGAACCCAGGTCTCCCGCATTGTAGGCAGACGCTTTATCGTCTGAGCCACCAGGGAAGCTCAATCATGTCTATAAACACACACAAAATATGAACACTGCCCAAGCCATGAAACACCAAACATCCTTCTCTTTGGGCTAATGAGTGCCTCTCAACCAACCACAGCTTCATCCTCACTCTAGTCTCCCCTTCTGTATCAAATTTAAGAAACTTAATTATAGAATTGGCCACAATTCCTGAAAGCATCCAATCCAGAGCAAAACCTTGCTTCCATAACTCCTCTTCAAAAATCACTGAGTGCAAGTGATTCTGTACATTCTTTCTCGATGCCTTTTCCTGAGTTAAGGGATGGTTCCCCATGGTGTGTGTGCTCTTGGCTCCAATAAGTAATACATCCCACTTTTTAAGCCACAGGTGTGTGTTCTAGTGATAGTTCACTGAAAGGCACTGGCAAAATTCTTAAGAACAACAACAGTTAAGTAAAAAATATCTTAACTTCAGCATAAAATAACTGCAGAAGAGCAGAAAGATGTGAATAAGCATAATCTGTCTATGCTATATCCATATAGCTGTAAAACATTTATTAGTCCCAAGAAAAACCTCGATTTTGACATTTTTCTTTCCTTATTTACCAGAACAAACTGCTGAGTTTGAGTGTGCTCAAAGATGTTTTATTCTACAGGGTATCGAGCGTGAGCAGTTGTTAAGTCACAAAGCAAGAGCAAAAAAAAAAAAAAAAAAAGCTAGGTAACCTTATTAATACCTTCACTACTATTATATAGGTCAAGAGAGAGGAAAATTAGTAGAAAAACAGAGACTCTATACTTTGCCAGAGTGAAAAATTCCACTATTAATGGGTAGAGCACAGAGAATAAGCTAGCAGAAAAAAGCCAGGAAGGGTTAGGAAAGATCCTTCTTTGATAATTTAATCCTTGTTTACTGACAACTGTCATCAGGATGAGTAACAATAATCTTAGGAATCTAGTTACCAGGTGAGTTTTACAGGGTTAACTGTGTATTTTACATTAGGAAGGATATAAACTATTAAAAAAAACAAAACAAAACCCTAAAAACAGAACAAGGGAGGAAGTTCCTAAGAATGGCTGCCTTTTGGGCTTTACTGCAAATGTCACTCCATATTCTTGCAGAGAAATATGAAATGTTTATTGTATATTTAATAAAAAGTAATGTTATTCTCTGGGAAAAGTATGATATTATCAGAATGTCAATCCATCAGAATAATTTTTTCCTTAATCATTTAAAGCAGAAATGAGGCACCAAAAAATTGCCTGAAATCAGTCCTTTCAAACTGATGTCTCATAGTTTTTAGGAGTAAAAGAAAATATACCAGATCTCCAGATCTGATACTCCTGATTTCTACTCTCTAGCTTTACCTTCTGAAAATAGATGTGGATAAGCAAGTATTTTGTGTGTGCTGGGTTACATGAAATTATAAAATTATACAGTAGTTAAAAAAAAACAAACCTCTTTTAAATATAAACTGACTAGAAATTTTAAACAGAAAAGGATTTTATTTAGATAATTTCTATCCTTGATGACAGATGCTGCATGGAGCCCTATCTTATCTTGAGAAACTGACTCTCTCTCATACAACACTCTGGGCCCTTGCTGTCTGTCAAGTCCTACGTATTTGAGGTAATTGAACCACACCTAGAGAATCTGTACCACTGTATTACTCAGGAGATTCCAGGCTTGTCTACCTGTCTATCTGTAGGAGCCATGCAAAGCATGTTAGTTCATGTTCTGCTTAATCCGAAGAACCACTATTACAACCTCCTTTTCTCTCCCCCAAGTATTCCAAGGGGCCCTTGGAATTACACAATAGAGAACCTGCTTAGTATAAAATAAAAGTATGAAATTATGAATCTGTTCACCTAAACTCTGTTTCTAACTTTGCTACTGTGTGTTCAGTCTTTAAATTCCAATTTCTCCAGATATACAGCTGGTATCATAGATTATCAGTTTTCCAAAGATGTTAAACAATAAATAAAACATCCACAAATCATTTAACTCCTTGGGAAAAAATGAAGGATATATATGAAAGAATACACACTTTTTTAAAGAATACACACATTTATTAATCACATAAGAAACATTTTAACACATCTCACTGGAGAGGAAGTAATTTTCTCTCAAGTTAACATCTAGAATGCAGAGCTGAGCAAATTAACTGGGATTCAATAAATGCTCTAATGAACAAACTTCACATAATCTTTTATTAGGTGAATAAAATTTGCTGTGCTATTTTTTTTCTATTCAAAAATAGCATGGTTTTGGACAATCTAGGCCTTTATGAAAGTTCAGCATCACAGTTAAGTATGCCATAAAAAAATAAAATTCAAAATACTCACCACATAAACATTTACATATTACTTTGTTAAAATAAGATTTAATTTGGCCTTTATTACTTGAAGGCACCAAATGTGTCAATTACCTAACATCATGACAGTCTGAAATAGCCCCTTCACCTGCTGTAATAAAGTGGCTTTCAGTATATTTATAAACTAAGTCAAATTATCAAGGGAAAGGAAATGCAGGACATTACTAGCTCCTTGATGATTCAGGGGCTAACCAAAGAATCAAGAAATTTGTGAAGACTATCTATTCAATTCATTTCTATTTGTTCATATGTATTTTGATGCAGGAGGAAAGAGAGAATAAAATTCTCCTGGAATTAAGTTCTGTATTGTCAAGGATGCTGGAGAGGCAAACAGACCTCAAATACGAACTCCTGCATCTACTGAATTAAGGTTAAAATATAAAAACTTTCAATATACTCAAGGGAAAATCTGAGATAAAAGAGAACCACAACAATGTAAAGTCTGTTTTACTTAACTTTTAAAAGAAAATGAATANAGATCATTCTGTCGTTTTTGAGATTGCATCCAAGTACTGCATTTCGGACTCTTTTGTTGACCGTGATGGCTACTCCATTTCTTCTAAGGGATTCCTGCCTGCAGTAATAGATATAATGGTCATCTGAGTTAAATTCACCCATTCCAGTCCATTTTAGTTCACTGATTCCTAGAATAACAACGTTTACTCTTGCCATCTCCTGTTTGACCACTTCCAATTTGCGTTGATTCATGGACCTAACATTCCAGGTTCCTATGCAGTATTGCTCTTTACAGTATTAGACCTTCCTTCTATCACCAGTCACATCCACTACTGGATATTGTTTTTGCTTTGGCTCCATCCCTTCATTCTTTCTGGAGTTATTTCTCCACTGATCTCCAGTAGCATATTGGGCACCTACCGACCTGGGGAGTTCCTCTTTCAGTATCCTGTCATTTTGCCTCTTCATAGGCTTCTCAAGGCAAGAATACTGAAGTGGTTTGCCATTCCCTTCTCCAGTGGACCAAGTTCTGTCAGACCTCTTCACCATGCCCGCCCGTCTTGGGTTGTCCCACATTGCAGCCATGAAGTTAAAAGATGCTTACTCCTTGGAAGGAAGGTTATGACCAACCTAGATAGCATATTCAAAAGCAGAGACATTACTTTGCCAACAAAGGTCCGTCTAGTCAAGGCTATGGTTTTTCCAGTAGTCATGTATGGATGTGAGAGTTGGACTATGAAGAAAGCTGAGTGCTGAAGAATTGATGCTTTTGAACTGTGGTGTTGGAGAAGGCTCTTGAGAGTCCCTTGGACTGAAAGGAGATCCAACCAGTCCATTCTGAAGGAGATCAACCCTGGGATTTCTTTGGAAGGAATGATGCTAAAGCTGAAACTCCAGTACTTTGGCCACCTCATGGAAAGAGTTTACTCATTGGAAAAGACTCTGATCGTGGAAGGGATTGGGGGCAGGAGGAGAAGGGGATGACCGAGGATGAGATGGCTGATGGCATCACCGGCTCGATGGATGTGAGTTTGAGTGAACTCCAGGAGTTGATGATGGACAGAGGCCTGGTGTGCTGCGATTCATGGGGTTGCAAAGAGTCGGACACGAGTCAGCGACTGAACTGAAATGATACATAATCTTCATTATTATTTTAGAACAGAGACCACGTTTAGTCATATGCTAAATCTTCAGTTACATGCCTTTCAAAAGGCATCTGCACTGCTGTAATTGTGAAAATTTAGGCCTAGGAAACTGAGAAAACACTGAGTCAAGAGTCTGATTTAAGTAATTGTGTAAACTACTAAAACCTGTGTGTGCACATTTCTAAAAAGAAAGGATTTTGTATTTGAGAAATGTTACTCAATGGGTCTCTGAAAGGAAAACTGTCTTGACTACTGCTTTGTAATGTAAAATGCTAGATGACCACAGATATTTACCCAGTTGGCTAACAAATAAACTTTTCGTGGGACCTTTTAAAAAAAATGTTCAAAGCCCCAGAAGTAATTATGAAAATAAAAATTTGGAGGATCATAGCATAGGATACATATAGAATTCCTATTATAGTGATACATCCAAAATAAATCTGTCCTAACCAAGATGCACTTGGTTGGTTCAGAAAAAATTTGAAATTAAACCCAGGGAGAAGTGTTTTTGTTAAAATCACTCAAAATTACTGAATGGCAAAAGAAAACTGTCTCAAAATATGCTAAATTTATACATTAATATTACCATAATCAACTCATGCGAGATACAAATTAAGGTTACCAATTAGATGAAAACAATTTTTAGAGCTATTTTTACAAGAGAAATAGATGTACTTCATGATTAAGGCACACTCGTCTAAAGAATTTTTGATACATTTGTCACAAGATTTAAACTTACTTAACCATTAACAACATGTTACAATAAAGCACCTCAGTGTTTAAAGGTTTGATTTAGCATTCTGGGAAAAGATTTATTTTTCTTTTGAGATGCATTTATGTAAATTGCATTGAGGTCAGTTTTACACCTGGAATTAACCATCTCTAACAGAAGTACTGGGAAAAGGCAATGGCACCCCACTCCAGTACTCTTGCCTGGAAAATCCCATGGACGGAGGAGCCTGGTAAGCTGCAGTCCATGGATCGCTGAGAGTCAGGCACGACTGAGCGACTTCACTTTCACTTTTCACTTTCATGCATTGGAGAAGGAAGTGGCAACTCACTCCAGTGTTCTTGCTTGGAGAATCCCAGGGATAGAGGAGCCTAGTGGGCTGCCATCTATGGGCTCGCACAGAGTTGGATATGACGGAAACCACTTAGCAGCAGCAACAGAAGTACCAGCTGCTAATAATACTCATTTATATTACATATAATTTAGCTGGATGGTAAACTATGCAAGTGTTAGTGCAATGCTCTGGATACAAAGTCTTCTCACAAACAGTGGGCAAGCAGGTTTCATTATTAGATATTCAACAACAGCCCTCAATTCATTGTCGTCCTCTACGATACGGATTTCTCTGAGAGCAGTATTGAGGAATCTATAGTATATAAAAAGCTGGAGCAAACTTTCTTGGCCACTAAAAAAGCATAAAAACTGTAGCAGGCATCAAGGTTATTTAATGACAGGCAATGAATTTCAGAATACTCTGTTGATTAGTGCTTAATTTATGGATGAGAGGTCTCAGTAGAGATAAACTATCTGAACCCTTTGCACTAAGTGCCTTTTTCCAGTATGTGGCAGCAGGAAGCCAAGAAAATAACAAGACTGGGAGAATATTAATTGTAACTGGAGGAGTTGACAAAGATGAGTGAATACAACATGTAGCGCCAGCAGTCCCCTAACAAAGCTCAGGCCAGGAATGGTCTGCTTAACTGGAAGCGAAGTCATCTTTGGCGCAGCCTCAGCACTGGTCAGAGCACTTGCCAGCAAAGTACGTTGGTAGCATCTTTGCCGGTTCACGCCACCCAACAAGAGGCAGAACAAAGAAACAGAGCAGTAAAGTGAACAGGCCAGAAAGCCACACTGTTGTCTTCAGTTCACTGGCCATCAAGACTTGCACTGTGCCTGTCCCTGGGGGGCCGTTCGTGGAATGTATGCACTATGAGGGTCCCTCACACGCATCTGGGAGGCTGTCCGGCACCCGCAAGATTTCCAGACAGACCAGAGCAAAGGCGGAGCTACAGAAAGAGGCCCAGCAGGGTCAACCTAACGCCGCCTGCTCCAGGTGATTTCGGAGCCTGGAAGTGTTCCCTTCACTTCTGTCTAATTATCTCTTTAAAAGAGATTTAAACATTAAGAGGAAGGAGTCACATTTATCCATATAGTTATTATTTCTGGGTTCTCCAGCCTTTTGTGTAGATCCAGCTTCGCATCTGGCATCATTTCCCACCCTCCAGAAGGGCTTTCTTTAGTGTTTCTGGCAGTGGAGGTCTGCTGGTAAGGAATTCTTTAAGGTTCTGAATGTCTAAAAAGGTGTAATTATTTTCCCCTTGTTTTGAGGTATATTTTGCTGAGTGCAGATATGCTTTACTGTCTTCTGGCTGATGTTTCTGATGAAAAGTGTTCTATCACTACTCTCTTTGCTCCTCCATATTTAAATGCCTTCTCTTTGTGCTTTTAAGATTTTATTGCTAGTTTTAGATAACTTGATTTTGATGTGTCTTGGCATAGTTTTTTGTTTGTTTTATCGTTTCTTGTGCTTAGGATTGAGTTTCTTGGATCTTTGCATTTAGAGTTTTAATGATATTTGAAAATTCAGACATTTTTTTCAAATATTTTCAAGTATTTTGTTAGCTTAATTTATTCATTCTTTCCTCTGTCTTCTTTAACATATGCAGTACATTATAATAACTAGCCTAATGGCATTGCCAATGCTATCTGTATCATTTCTGAGTCTGTTTCTGTGAATTGGTTTTTCTCTTCATCATGGGTGGTTTTTTCTTGCTTCTTGGTCTGTCTGGTAATTTCTACTGAAGGCTTTGCTCTATGCACTTTGTTTGGTGCTGGTGCATTTGTTTTTGCATTTCTTCAAACCTTGAGCTTTGTTCTGGGACATGGTCAAGTTATTTGGGAACATTTTGATCCTTTTGAAGCTTGCCTTTAAGCTTTTTTAGATGGGACCAGATTAGCCTTTGGCAACCCACTCCAGTTTTCTTGCCTGGAGAATTCCGTGGACAGAGGAGCCTACACTCCATGGGATCACAAAGAGTCGGACAGGACTGAGTGACTAACCCACTAGCCTTTAGTTCATGCTTCATTTCTTCCTTGTGTATTCTGCCCCATGCTTTATGTATTACGAGGTTTTCATTCTAGGTCATAGGACCATGAACTACTCCTGGCCTGTGGAGCTCTGGGGATTGTGCCATGTGCTTCTTCCAAGTGGCTTTTTCTTCTGGCCTTGGGTAGTTCCTCACACTCATGCTCCGACTAGTACACACCTGAAAAGTGGGGGACGATCTCTTCGACCCTTTCTGATCAACTCCCTTCTGTGAAACTGTCCTCTTAGCACTCTGTGGTTTCTAGTTCCCTTGGTCTCTCTGACTTTTCAACTCTATCTTCTCAATTTAGGGAGACTGCAGGGCTCTGCTTGGTTTCTTCTTCCTGGGTATCATTGTAAGTTCTCTAGGCAGGATGCAATAAGAGTGGCAATCATAGGATTCACCTTACTTTTTCCCATTTTTGTGGTTACTGTTCTACACTCATAAAAGCTTAATCTATTACGAGTATGTGTGTTAGTTTGGATATACATTTGACCCTTGAACAGCACAGGTTTGAATGGCGTGGGTCCACTTAAATGTGGATTTTTTTCCCCAGTAGTAAATACTGTAGTGTACTGCATGACTTCCAGTTGGTGGAACCCAAGGATGCAGAACTGTAGATACAGAACCGCAGATATGAAGGAGCCAACTGTAAGTTATAGGTGGGTTTTTGGCTTGGCAGGATGGGTTGGTGCCCCAAACCTTCATGTTGTTCAGGGGTCAACTGTAAATTTTTTTAGATTAATTTAGGATTTTGACTTTACTAAAACATTACAGTACATAGTAAGTATTTAGTGAATGTTTAAATGATATAAATGAGAGAACTTGTTAAGGACCTTATTTTAGGATCTTATTAGTTGCTTACGTATTGCTGTTTTTTGTTGAGATATTGGGATGTCATGTAAATGATTAGTTTTTATTATATGTTTGTTGAAATTTACTGATGAACAAGAAGTTTCTTAATTCATGGGCAAATAGCTGTTCCATTCATTAGCATATATAATTTTTATTAAGGCCAAAAATTAGACTGAAAAGTCATAAACAAAACTAGACAAGTTATCTGATAGTTCTGGCAAATGTTTTGAAAAGCATGGTATGTATGTTATATGCTTTAAGTTTTTTCCCAGTTTTTACAAAATAAAAAGTTTTCTTTAAAAAAATTAAGTATAGAAAAATTGTTTTTATAATTATTGATTGACTCATTTATATCCATTCTAGTATGATTGGAACAACAGTTCTTTAAATAAAAGTGTTCTTTTAATAGTGTTTTGACTTTTGAGATAGCCACTTATTTCTAAACTTCTGAAATGGTAGATTTTCAGAAAGCACAGCTTTTTAGTAAAGCAGTTTTTGATACTCTGGATATCAGATGAATCTATATGAAAGGCCTGAATTTTCTCATGGGGATTCTTAGGTGAAGGAAGTATAAGTCATCATTTTCTAAACATTATTTAAATATCACAGTAATGATCTTTCCCATATTAGTCATTTCTTCTGTTTTTTGGCTATTTTTACTTAATATTTTTTCTTAAATTTACTTTAAAAAATCAGATCCATTTATTTTAAAAAGAAACATAAATGGAAAAGCATTCTCATTATGGTAGAGGTAACTATAAAAATGAAAACAGGGAATACAAAAGAGACTACAAAACAGAGGTAATATATTTTAGCTAGACTCTGTTGCCTGTTGAAGCCTCTGAGCTAAGAAGGGAGGTTAGCAAGTGTTACAGGAGTGTTAGAGACATGTTAGGATCAAACTGAGACTTTGTCCTTGATATTATCTGTGATGAAAAAATTGAAACAGAACTAGTTTTCTCACTGTGATTCAGTGCTACTTAGTGTCATGTCCAGATTTTTTTGAAGCACACTGTAAAAAGGTATTCTCAAAGAAAAATTACTTATTTTTGCTCCTAAAAAAGGCAAAGAGAGAAAGTAAGTGTAGCATCTGGAGATAGGACATTAAAAGGATGAGATATTATGGTGCCTTCAGAAAAATTCTTGAATGACATTTAGAAATGAGTCTGATTTTATTTTGGCAGAGAGAGTTGCAGTTTTAATATCTATGCTTTTTTTTTTTTAATTCTCTAGAGGATAGTAGAAAATGAGAAAATTAACGCAGAAAAGTCATCAAAACAGAAAGTGGATCTCCAGTCTTTGCCAACTCGTGCCTATCTGGATCAGACAGTTGTGCCTATCTTATTACAAGGACTTGCTGTACTTGCAAAGGAAAGACCACCAAATCCCATTGAATTTCTAGCGTCATATCTTTTAAAAAACAAGGCACAGTTTGAAGATCGAAACTGACTTATTGGGAAGAACAGAAAAATTTGGTTTCTACTGTAGATTTACATGATTAAGAGGCAGCTTTAATTGCCNGCGAAGGAAAGGTAAGATAATAGTGTCTGTCTGCAAATGGGCTTACTAGGGAAAGCAAAATAAAAACTTCCCTGGTTGAAATGAAATATGATTAGTTAAGTGTAGTTATTTTTTTTACTGTATAAGGAACTTATAGATACTAAAGATTTTTTAAAAGGAAGTCAGACATAACCTCAGTTCAGACATTTTCTTTTTCTACTAGTCTTAGATCCTATGTGCATATTTGTAATCATGGTATACATGTAATTTTATATCTCGTTTTTGAACATTTAGGTCCAATTTCCTTTATTGTTGTTGGTCACCAGGTAGTTTATCTGCTTTCATTTCCTTTTGTTTTTGTTTAATTACTTCCTTATGATAAACACACAAGACTTGGTTTACTATTTCAAATGACATGACTATTTTTTTGGTGTTTGACCCATAATAATATATTTCCATCAAAAAGTTTATACTTAAGATTCTTCCAGTGTCATCATAGCCTTAGCTACATGTGTGTTATAAACTTTTTTTTACCAAGTTGTTTTAATTTACATTTTTTTGTTAGCAAGATTACAATTTTTTCTCTGTTCTGTACATGTTTTTTCCCTGGTAAGTCTACCTAAATTATTTTTGTAGAAGTAAATCAATAAGAAATTTTTTTGGTAAGTTAATATTAGTCAATATTTACTGGGTGTAACTGACTTCCAAGTGGCACAGTGGTAAAGAACCTTCCCTCCAATGCAGGAGAAATGGGATTGTGGGTTTAATCCCTGGGTGGGGAAGATCCCCTGGAGAAGGAAATGGCAACCCACTCCAGTATTCTTGCTTGGATATTTTTCTCAAAAGACTAATAATGATCACTGTAAAAGAAGGCCAGTATATTGGAAATTCTAAATATTACTTTAAATTCTAGAAGAATAAAATTTGAAAAAGTTTTAAAGTAATATTCTATTAATACAAGTTTTTGCATTTATTGTAAGGCATTTTAGCAAAATAATCCATCAAATTATTATGTAACAAGTATTGTCTCTGTCTGCTGCTGCTGCTAAGTCGCTTCAGTCTGTCCAACTCTGTGCGACCCCATAGACGGCAGCTCACCAGGCTCTGCTGTCCCTGGAATTCTCCAGGCAAGAACACTGGAGGGGGTTGCCATTTCCTTCTCCAATGCATGAGAGTGAAAAGTGAAAGTGAAGTCACTCAGTCGTGTCCAACTCCTAGCGACCCCATGGACTGCAGCTTACCAGGCTCCTCCGTCCATGGGATTTTCCAGGCAGGAGTACTGGAGTGGGTTGCCGTTGCCTTCTCCGTGTCTCTGTCTAGTTAGTTCAAAAGGCTATTTAAAGTGCTAAGACAATGTTTAGAGATTATTGTAAATCAGTTCTAAATATGCTTTTTTATAATAGAGTTTAAAATAGATGTTCTCCCAACTTTTCATTTTTGGACCTGTTTTATCAGCAAAAAGAACATATGTAAAGGTGATAAATGTGAAATAACATTTTCTTAAAATTCCATTGTCTCATATATAGATACAATGGGAAAAAAAAGAAAACATCTTTTTGTTAGGAGAACTCTTAGGATCTACTCTTTTAACAACTTTTTTGTATATTATATAGCAGTGTCAGCTATGGTCATGTTGCACATTACATCCCTTGTACTTATAATTAGAATATTGTACCTTTGACCGCCTTCTTCCAGCTCCCCCTCCTACCCACTGCTTAATTTTAAAATATGTTTAAGGGACTTCTTGGCAATCCAGTGGGTTAAGACTCTGTGCTTCCACTGCAGGGGCACAGGTTCAATGCCTAGTCTAGGAACCTAAGATCTTGTATCCCATATGGTGCAGCCAAACAAAAGAAAAGATTTTTTGGAACAATACATTTAACACATCCAGAAAGTAAATTTCTAAAATGTGGATTTCTTTTCCCTTACAGACCACCAAATCCCATTGAATTTCTAGCGTCATATCTTTTAAAAAACAAGGCACAGTTTGAAGATCGAAACTGACTTATTGGGAAGAACAGAAAAATTTGGTTTCTACTGTAGATTTACATGATTAAGAGGCAGCTTTAATTGCCATGATTCCTCCCTCCCCCCTTTTTGGAAGAATAAGAACCTTCAGGACAACAGAACTTATTTCGGAGTTGCAGAAGAAGACATCGTTTCCCTTATTGATTTAATCACAACTTATTTAATAAATGTGTTCCATGCAATTTTTTTTCAGATTGTCTTTAACTTTGTTTTTAAAGTGACCTTCAAAATAAACTGTTGAAACNGAACCTTCAGGACAACAGAACTTATTTCGGAGTTGCAGAAGAAGACATCGTTTCCCTTATTGATTTAATCACAACTTATTTAATAAATGTGTTCCATGCAATTTTTTTTCAGATTGTCTTTAACTTTGTTTTTAAAGTGACCTTCAAAATAAACTGTTGAAACATCATTATTTTACAGTAGTTTTTGTTCTATGTGGCAAATATTTTATGCGGTTCGACTGTTTGCATGTATAACTTACTCCCATGAGTGTTAGCATGTTGCCTAGTTTTAACAACAGTGTGAAAATACACCATAGTCAATTAGAATATAAAAAACTCTCAGCCAGTTTTTCTAGAGTTGTTTCTGGATCTCTGAGAGACTAGGATTTGGGCATCTTCAGTTTTAACAAATGTCATTGGTGAGTCTAACGCATGATAAATTTGGAGTGCTGTTATAAGTACTGCAGAGGGTGTACAATATCCTTCGGTGCTATCAACCTTTATGGTATTAATAGTAGATATCATTTATTATAGTTCTATTATGTGTTAGGTGCAGAATTATTTTATTTAAATTATCTCTAATGTAGCAACTCTGCAAAATCTTGTTATTCCGATTTTGCAGATGAAACTGATTGGGAGAGGTTAAGTAACTTGCTCAAGGCCACACAGCTGGTAAGTGTTTGAATGGGCATTGAGACCCAGTTCTACCAATGTGTTGCTGATAGCTAAGTGAGAAGTTCTTGAGCTAGTTAACATACTGCTGCTTTTTGCAATTAAAAAACACCAGCTAGTCCTTTTTCTCTTTTTCAGGTCTGCTCACTTTGTCCTGTATGAAGAAATTGAGATAATGCACTAGCTCAGAAAAGAGAAAATTGTCTGCAGAGAGCCAGGCAGGAAAAACATTCACTAGAACAGTGGCTTCTCAACTGGGAGTGACATTAGGGGATGTCCAGAAACATTTTGGTGTCATAACTGGAGTAAGGTGAGATTCTACTGGCATCTAGTGGATAATTGCCAGGAACACTGCTAAATAATCTTAATGCACAGACAGCCTGGGTGTCCCACACATTCCCCCAAATGATCCAGCTCAAAATATCAGTAGTGCTAAGGTTGAGAAACCCTGCTTTGGAAGCATGTTAGAGACATGTCTCCAAGCTAAACATGTAAAGGCAGTTAGAAATGTAATGCTGACATGATATGTCTTACAGTTCTCTTTAATACAGCAAAAACTTTAAAGTTCTGTTTAATATAGCAAAAAAGGAGTGACACTTGGGGAGGTGATATGGTTTTGATGTAAATATGTGGGTTGATAGGTTTAATGGGAAAAACCTGGAAATACTGGACTCATACACTGCTTATAGTTTTTGCAAGTATTAATTTCACTAAATTTATTTTGGTGATTTGATTAATATGTTGATCTGCCTTTTTAAATTTGAGTAAGTACTAATTCAGACTTCCCTGGTGGCGCAGACAGTAAAGCGTCTGTCTACAATGCGGGAGACCCGGGTTTGATCCCTGGGTTGGGAAGATCCCCTGGAGAAGNATAATCTTAATGCACAGACAGCCTGGGTGTCCCACACATTCCCCCAAATGATCCAGCTCAAAATATCAGTAGTGCTAAGGTTGAGAAACCCTGCTTTGGAAGCATGTTAGAGACATGTCTCCAAGCTAAACATGTAAAGGCAGTTAGAAATGTAATGCTGACATGATATGTCTTACAGTTCTCTTTAATACAGCAAAAACTTTAAAGTTCTCTTTAATATAGCAAAAAAGGAGTGACACTTGGGGAGGTGATATGGTTTTGATGTAAATATGTGGGTTGATAGGTTTAATGGGAAAAACCTGGAAATACTGGACTCATACACTGCTTATAGTTTTTGCAAGTATTAATTTCACTAAATTTATTTTGGTGATTTGATTAATATGTTGATCTGCCTTTTTAAATTTGAGTAAGTACTAATTCAGACTTCCCTGGTGGCGCAGACAGTAAAGCGTCTGTCTACAATGCGGGAGACCCGGGTTTGATCCCTGGGTTGGGAAGATCCCCTGGAGAAGGAAATGACAATCCACTCTAGGACTATTGCCTGGAAAAATCCCATAGACAGAGGAGCCTGGTAGGCTACAGTCCATGGAGTCGCAAAGAGTCAGACACAACTGAGCAACTTCACTATATTCCCTATAAGTACTAATTGGGTAGTCTTTTATTAAAGCATAAATAATTTCAACAGTCCATCAGCGATTCACATCAGAGCCACTTGTGAAATTTTTCATATATAGATATATATAAAATATATTAAAAGAATAAATAGAAATTATATCTGTTATCTCTGGATGCCTGGACCCTGGAGAGCCTGATGCAACTGGGATAGAGCCTGGGCTTCTCAATTTGAGAGAAACTAAGGCATTCTCATACCACCTTTGGTTAGCGACTACTTAGAAGTAATTCAGTACTCTGCCTAGCGCTGCATTAGTTTTAGTGTTCTACTGAGTTATCTTCAAAATAGGGCTTAAATTATTCAATCTTAAAGTTGATACCTTTTTCAGTAAGGGCTGAGAATAGGTGTGTCTTGCTGGCAGTGCACATCTTACTTAGCGCTTACCATATGCCAAGCACCATTCTAAATACATGAATTGTCATTTAATCCTCAAAACCCTGTGATGCAGGTTTAGGTGAAAAAAGTGAGATTTAATTAACTTGCTTAAAGTTACAGGGGAAGTAAGTTCGGGGCAGAGATTCAAACCCAGCCTAAATGCTGTCTTGGCTCCCTCCCCTTAATGCTGTGTTGCCCTCAGGTGTGCATAAAATTTTTCCTTGAGGGGGAAAAAAATCAATCTGTCTCTATGTGTGTACAATAGAAACCCTCTTACCTGGTTGGTAGATTAAAAGAAGGAGTCATAATAAGGAATCATAAAAGACACTGGATAGTTTTTTTTTTTTTAATCTTAATCTGTTATTAACTTGGTAATATTTTTGATTTCAGCTATAGCTCTGGGTATGGATTCTTTGATTGGAATTCTGTATTTCTTCCACAAACCACTCCTATAATGTATGCAGTTTCAGATTTTTTGAAAGTGGAGTAAGCTCCTTAATGCCTTAAGGCGTTAAGTGTATAATGATCCTTTTTTCATGAGTTTTTTTCTCCTGCCTTTGGTCATCTTATCTGCCTCTCATTTGACAATTGTTTTTATTGAGTCCAAAGCATTTCACCTAATTTTTGTACTAATACCTTTTGCTTTATGTATTTCTATTTCATTGACTTGTGTAATATTTTGTTATGTAATGGTAGTACCTTGTACATCTGGTATATACGTTGGAGAATGTGATTAAGCCTTGTTAGTGATGCACACACACCTGGGAGAAGAGTTGCAACAGTGTGAATTTCCTAAGTGTAATCTACCAGCTTTACGAATTCAGCTTGTGGTGGACACGGTTCAGTGTATTTACTATGGACGTTGGAGAACATCGCTTTACTCCAGTAAGCTGGTTAAATAGGAATCACTTAAGCAAGCTTCTGCTATACTTTGAGGAGGTATTTCATGTGTAGCTGACAATTATACTATGGAAACAATTCCTATCCTTTGATTAGGAAGATAATGTTTAGTAAGCAAATTTTACAATAATAGAGTACAATAATAGAGTAATATCCTATTGAGTTAATTTCTTGAAAAAGGTGAATAAGTGAGAGGACCAGTATAGTAAATCAGGAATAGATTCCCAAAGGATATAGAGACCTTAAATTGGAAAAACAGGGACTTCCCTGGTGGTCTAGTGTTTAGGACTCCATGCTTTCACTGCCAAGTTCAGTTCAGTTCAGTCGCTCAGTTGTGTCTGACTCTTTGCGACCACATGAATTACAGCAACCCTAACCCTAACCCTAACCATCACCAACTTCTGGGGTTCACTCAAACTCACGTCCATCGAGTCGGTGATGCCATCCAGCCATCTCATCCTCTGTGCTTCTCCTCCTGCCCCCAATCCTTCCCAGCATCAGAGTCTTTTCCAATCAGTCAACTCTTCTCATGAGGTGGCCAAAGTACTGGAGTTTCAGCTTTAGCATCATTCCTTCCAAAGAACACACAGGGCTGATCTCCTTTAGAATGGACTGGTTGGATCTCCTTGCAGTCCAAGGGACTCTCAAGAGTCTTCTCCAACACCACAGCTCAAAAGCATCAATTCTTTGGTGCTCAGCTTTCTTCACAGTCCAACTCTCACATCCATTCATGACCACTGGGAAAACCNTGGATCTCCTTGCAGTCCAAGGGACTCTCAAGAGTCTTCTCCAACACCACAGCTCAAAAGCATCAATTCTTTGGTGCTCAGCTTTCTTCACAGTCCAACTCTCACATCCATTCATGACCACTGGGAAAACCATAGCCTTGACTAGGCAGACCTTTGTTGGCAAAGTAATGTCTCTGCTTTTGAATATGCTATCTAGGTTGGTCATAACTTTTCTTCCAGGGAGTAAGCGTCTTTTAATTTCATGGCTGCAGTCACCATCTGCAGTGATTATGGAGCCCAGAAAAATAAAGTCTGACACTGTTTCTACTGTTTCCCCGTCTATTTGCCATGAAGTGATGAGACCAGATGCCACGATCTTCGTTTTCTGAATGTTGAGCTTTAAGCCAACTTTTTCACTCTCCTCTTTCACTTTCATCAAGAGGCTTTTTAGTTCCTCTTCACTTTCTGCCATGGGCACAGGTTTAATCCCAGTCAGGGAACTGAGATTCCCACATGCTGGGCCAAAAAAATAAAAGTTTTAGTAGAAGGAAACTAAACTGTCTTCGTAATTCTGATGAGCCTATTGGGAGAATATTGAACCTTTGTTTAAATTTCATTTAGGAAAAGGTATAGGAGATTTTGGGCCTTCCAGGTGGCTCAGTGGGTCAAGAAGCCAGCTGTAATGCAGGAGACACAGGTGACACAGATTCAATCCCTGGGTCAGGAAGATCCCCTGGAGGAGGAAATGGCAACCCACTCCAGTATTCTTGCCTGGGAAGTCCCATGGACAGAGGAGCCTGGTGGGCTACAGTCCAAGGGGTCACAAAAACTCAGACACAACTGAGCATACACACACACATAGGAAATTTTAAGATTGATAACCTCCCATTAGCAACATGATAGAATGGTTGTAGGGACTGCATTAAATATTGTAGCCAGGTATGTTCCTGGACTGGATTCCAAAAAGGTATTAACAAATAGGCCTGATACATAAAGGGGAAAAAGATGGATGGTGTAAATGACTACTTCTGAGAGTCCACTTGCTTAAAATCTCTGGAGTTAAAGTAAGTGATCTGGGGAAATAGATAACTGGAGCTAAAGGGGGCAGTCAGTAATGAATAAGAATTTTCTTTATAAGAAAACTCGTCAGCCTTTAAACGCTTTAAATCTGTTGACTCAGTTTAATTTCTCTGTTTGTTAATCCTAAATAATTAACAAATTTGCAGAAAGCTCTACGTACAAAATTTACTCCAAAAAATTGGAAATGAACAAGTTTTCATCTTGTGGGAATCATTAAATATGTAAAGACTTAGCCTAGTGTCAGATACATAGTAAGGGTTTAGTAAATATTCCTTATGGAGAATGATTTCTAAAGAAGAAAAGGGCTAAGTCAACTGATATAGGTTATAGTGTTAACTGAAATCAAAAGAGCATCCTTATGCCAAACTCTTCTCTCAAGCTTCATTTTTTCAAAACCCTGTGGTATTCAAGAATATTTTTCTGGTAAAGAGCTTTAGTAATTAGATTGCTCCTCAGTCTAGCAGTTGTGTATAAAGTGAAGGTGAAAGTTGCTCAGTGGTGTCTGACTCTTTGCAACCCCATGTGGTATAGAGTTCATGGAATTCTCTAGGTCAGAATACTGGAATGGGTAGCCTTTCCCTCCAGGGGATCCTCTCCAGGGGATCTTCCCAACTCAGGGATCGAACTCTGGTCTCCTGCACTGCAGGCGGATTCTTTACCAGCTGAGCCACAAGGGAAGCCCAGTTGCTGTATATTGTCACCCTGCTTATTTAACTTCTATGCAGAGTACATCATGAGAAACGCTGGGCTGGAGGAAACACAAGTTGGAATCCAGATTGCCAGGAGAAATATCAATAACCTCAGATACGCAGATGACACCACCCTTATGGCAACCTCCTCTTATGGTGAAGAGGAACTAAAAAGCCTCTTGATGAAAGTGAAA
>SJYV01028985.1:60606-161453 GCA_006410875.1 Neotragus pygmaeus | reverse complement strand
GTATGGATGTGAGAGTTGGACTGTGAAGAAGGCTGAGTGCCGAAGAATTGATGCTTTTGAACAGTGGTGTTGGAGAAGACTCTTGAGAGTCCCTTGGACTGCAAGGAGATCCAACCAGTCCATTCTGAAGGAGATCCGCCCTGGGATTTCTTTGGAAGGAATGATGCTAAAGCTGAAACTCCAGTACTTTGGCCACCTCATGAGAAGAGTTGACTGATTGGAAAAGACTCTGATGCTGGGAAGGATTGGGGGCAGGAGGAGAAGGGGACGACCGAGGATGAGATGGCTGGATGGCATCACAGATCTAATGGACGTGAGTCTGAGTGAACTCCGGTAGTTGGTGATGGACGGGGAGGCCTGGCGTGCTGCGATTCATGAGGTTGGAAAGAGTCGGACACGACTGAGCAACTGAACTGAACTGAACTGAAGATTTTAAAATGGTCAGCTTAATACTGCCATATAAGCTCCAAAAATCAAGCCTAATAAATTACTTAATTATTTTGGGGTATATGTAGTATACGTATATGGCACAAAGTTCAAAAGATACACAAAGATGTATACTGTTAGCAGTTTGTTATATTCTTCTAGAAGTATTCCACGTGTATGCAAGTGTGTGAAAATAGAAGTATCTGTTTTACACAAATGCTATCATAACCATACACATTGTTCTGCAATTTGCTTTTTGCATTTTTTTTGGAGCTCTTTCCATACCAGTATATTCTACCTTATTGTTTTTGAAGGGTGCATACATATGGATATATCATATCCTAAATTAACAAGTATCATCAACAGATACTGTGTTTGTTTTTAGTTGTTAGTACAGACTGATGCAGTGACTTTCTGACATGCTATTTCAGAAGATAGTTATTAATGTTGGGCTCTGGGTATCTTATTTGTTGAAGTCTGTGCTTCATGAAGACTATTAATGAAGATTTCCTCCTTGCCCTTTACTTTGGATGATGTTTGTGGAGTGTCAAACCCAAATCCTTGGTAGATATAATGGAATTGTTATTATGAAGTGTACAGTATTGCCAAACAGGCTTCTTCTAGGATATCAAGTATTTTCCATGGATCAAGTATTTATATGGATCTTCCTAAATTTAGGGGTTGTGAGTAAGTAGTTTCAGCATCTCTTTAAAGAGTTTATCCTTGACTAAAGTAGCCAGAATAAGATGGACAAGAGGAATATGATGGGATATATTAACAGCATTCGTGAGATAATTGAAGATCCTCTAACCTTTGACTTCACTTGGCATTGTGGTCTTTGCTGAGTTTGATCAGTCAGAAAAATCCTTTGAGGAAAGAAGACTCCAACTGAGCATTTTAATAGGGAGGATGCTTAATTTTAGATTAGATTACTAGTTTGGAATGAGATTGTTGCCAGGAGCAGAGGATAATGAGAAAACAAACATTTACAAAGAACAGTTTATAAGTTGTTTTCAGGTGCCTTACTTGGTGATTCTCACAGCAAGCCTGTGAGTAAAATATGACTACTGTTTGCATTTCACAGATGCGATAACTGAGGGTTGAAAAGGTTAAATTACTAGATATCCATAATCACACAGCTGATGAGTGACAGAGCAATCAATGTTCTTACACCATATGAACCATATCAACTATTTCCTTTTCTTGAAATTTACAATGAAGTGTTTACAATTTCATTAGTTATCACTGAGTTTTGTCACTTCAGAAAGAGTAACAGGGAATTGGCTCCAGCCCTCCTTTTTCTGTTATCCCTAGATTGACTACTTGGTACATGTACCTCCACCTTCCAATATTTGGGCAGGTTAGTGGTGAAGTGAAAGGGTTAAAAATTGAATACAGAACTATATAGAATGGAGGTTTTTCTTTTCTTTTTTTTTGCAACTTAAAGAGAGTGTATAAAAAGGTGTGAAAGTCAGAAATGTTCCAGTAATTGACCAGGACTGGGATCTCAAGGAAGATCCATGGACCTTAAAGTTGGTGAGAATAGAAAGCGTAGTACCTGAAAAAAACAGATCTGTTTAGAGGCCAAAGCAAACGACTGTGCTTAATTTTTCAAGTTTTCCTAGTGTCATAGTAATAGATTTTTTTTTTTTTTCAGGTACTACGCTTTCTATTCTCACCTTTTCAACGGCCTCTACCATGGCACTGTTTAGACTTCCCTGGTGGTGCAGACGGTAAAGTGTCTGTCTACACTGCGGGAGACCCGGGTTCCATCCCTGCGTTGGGAAGATCCCCTAGAGGAGGGAATGGCAATCCATTCCAGGACTATTGCCTGGAAAATCCCGCGGACAGCGGAGCCTGGTAAACTACAGTCCACGGGGTCTCAAAGAGACGGACATGACTGAGCGACTTCACTATATTCACTATACAGATCTGTTTAGTGTGAATTTCAGATATAACAGTGTTTTAGTTTTAATTCCAAGTCTTTCATCGAAGGCATGCCATTTGCTCTTACTCTCTTCCTAGTTTTGGAATGGTCTACTCCATAACATTTTCTTGGAGGTCCAGGATATTCTAGTTTACTGTGATTATTATATAATTTTAATGTAATTCTTTGTTTCTGACACTTGCGGTGGGATTTAAAAGATAATTGAGGGTTGGAAATGTCTGGGTGGGTTAGTCGCTAAGTCGTGTCTTGCTCTTGCAACCCCACGGACTGCAGCCAGGCAGGCTCCTCTGTTCATGGGATTCTCCAGGCAAGATTACTGGGAGTGGGTTACGCCATTTCCTTTTCCCTTCCCAACCCAGTAATCGAACCCAGGTCTTTTGCACTACAGGCAGGCTTTACCAAGTGAGCTATCAGGGAAGCCAATCTACTAGGCTCTCAGAACACCGTATTGTTATGACCATTTTATAGATGAGAATAACTGAGGCTAGCTATGTCACACTGTCGCCCAGGTACAGAATTAAGATATGCACTTACATAAACATAAATCGAAACAAAACAACTTTACAGTATCGAAGCCACGATTAGGTGGTAAGAGTGGCCCTGTGAAGCAAAAACAGTAGTTGCTGCACCACAGGCACACCTGCTTCTACAAAGGAACTTTCCAATGTGGCGACAGACTAGCGTGCCTAGGAGTGAAACCTTGGGGGTAAGCACCCACTAAGGGTTCCTGCGTGTGGTGGGGAAGACAGGGGACTTTCCACGTGGAAAGCTGCACCAAAGAGCCCTGGGTGCTCTTGGTTTAAGGAAGTTGGTTGGGGGAGGGGGCTTGCCCTGCGGCTGCGTCCTGCTCCCCGCGCCCTCCCCCTCCCCGCCTCTGCTGCCGCTAAACCCCGGAGAGCGGAGCGTGCACGGTGAGATTCCTCGGCGGGCCTGGCAGCGGCTGCTGGGCATGAGATGTGTATAAGAGACAGATAAAAAGGCTGAGCGCCAAAGAATTGATGCTTTTGAACTGTGGTGTTGGAGAAGACTCTTGAGAGTCCCTTGGACTGCAAGGAGATCCAACCAGTCCATTCTGAANTGTTGAGAACGGGAGGCCGCCTTCTCCCTCACCTCTTCAGGTGCTCTGCCGTCTGGAGAGGAGTGAAGGGTAGTACTTTTTCACTTGTCAGACTGGAGGCAAGGTCTGGGCTTGGGAGATCTGGGAGAGGAGGCCTTTCCTGGGATTTGCAGCTCAGCCAGTTGGGGGTAGGGTAGGAGTACTGTTAAGCAGGGGCTTGGGGTGGCCTCCCAGCTCTTTTGTCGGTGTTTTCATTGTTACTGTCATTCACGAAAGGGGCAGCTGGAGATGGCATCAGCACTTTTCCTGAGCGGCCTCTCAAGCCTCAACACCGAGCAGGTGCTGGAAATAACGAACGCGGTGGGTCAGGTTTTGAGTGAATTTAATCTTCTGTCGACACTGTCCAAAAACATTTTAGAGCTCTTTATGTAAGAGAGTGTAGGGACTTTCCCTTTAATAAAGCTCTGGTTGGAACGACTGTTTGGGGGTATTACTTTCCGGAGTCACATTTCTGTTAAGTGACAAAGTTCCACTGTGATTCCTGAATTTTCAGTCATTTGGTACTGGTTTATCAATAACTAGACCCAACTCTTTAATATGAGTCAGATCATGTTTTCCTTTGCAAATGGTTGGGTTGGACAGTGACATGGTTTGTGAGAAGAGAAAGATTTGCAAGATAATTAATTTCTCTGAGGTTGCTAAGCTCTCTCATTAAATGCATGCACTTTACTGACTCACTGAAGATTTCCTGTGTTAAGAAGACACAAAGGATTTGTAGGCCTAACAGGTAGCTATAGTTTTGCATTAAGCAGATGACTTTTCATGGTTACAGTGGCTTTCCTCATGGTCCCAAAGTACTTCATAAATATTTCATCAGGTCTCACAACCTAGAATGTTAGCTAAGCTTTTCTTGTTCAGGTTATACATATGTGCCCAAGATTCTGTACAGACCAGTGGCAGAACAGGAATGGGAGTCACTGGTTCCTGGGTTTGTCTTCCAGTCAGTGCACTATTACTATTAAATTTATCAATGAATAATAGTCTTTTCAGGGTTGTAAGTCACTAAACGTTTTTTCTTCAGTGTGTTCTGAAGCGTTACAGAGTCTCAGTTTTCACTTTCATGACCATCTTTTGGTTAATTTGTCTTCTATACCTTTCAAAAGTGTTTTAAACTTCTTTTGTAGTTTGCATTGAACTGTGGGCAAATGATTCTGGAGCAATTTTTATAGGTTCTTGAACATTCTTTTCATAGTAAAATAAGGCCTAGTTCACACTTCAGACTTGAAAAGACTTCTTCAGTAATCTTCTCAATGTTAAGAATTCTTTAATCTAGCTCAAGACATTGTGTTTTTAAAACTATCAATAGTGAACTAAAATGGACAACTTAAAAAAAAATTTAAACTATATTCTCATTTCTCTAAATTCTGAATGAAGTCAATGTCATTTTGGTAATGTGAGTTGTCATGGAGAAGTTTATTATTAAAAAATTCAGACCATGTGTGGCTTGTGTGTGTGTGACTTCAGTAGTAATTAAGGGTGAATTTAAAGCAATTTAGTTTTAAAAGCTGATTTCATGTTTTAAAAATGAGTAAAAAGATATGTAAGTAAATTTTGACTTAATCTAGTGACCTTTAGACCCCAGTGTACCTAGATTGGTAACACTGACCATTGGGAAAATTTTACTTGTGTTATTGTTGTTCCCTTAAACTAACCCTAGAAACAGATAATAGGAGACATGCTTTTGGATTGTCATTCTGTAGTTCCTACAGCATTTAAATGATTGTGTCTGTAGAATTGAAGTGTTCAATTACTGATATGCTTCATTTATAGCTAGTTCAGGAAAAAAATAGTGTGTGCACACATATATGTGTTTTATAATACATATCTTCATCTAGCTATATGCTAGGTCCATTGATAGAATTATCAAGTATTCCCTGCCCTCCAGGAAGATAATTTGAAGTAAGTAGTAACTCAGGACAGTAAGTAAATATCAGATAAATTGAAGCAGCTTCTAGGAGCTAGGAGGAGGGTGGAATCACTTCAAAAGATTTGAATTATGTTTCGAAGGAAGGGTATTTGGGTAGCTTTGGAAAAGGGAAAGTACGTTGGGGAACACCACAAAGATACAGAAGCAGGTGAGTATAAGTAGGTCAGTTTAACAAGAATGGAAGGTTCTCACAGGGGTATGGTTCAAGGACCTGGTTGAAGCTAGGGTGTAGATCCCTACCCATTCATAGGGATTTGACTTCTGCAGTGGGTGGTCACAACCAGTGCAGAAGTTTCTGAGTGGGGCACTGATACACAAGAAACATTTTAGGAAAATTAATCCCATAGGACGGTTAATCCTCACTTCTTTACGGGTGTACAGCAGGGATCAGCAAACTCACATTGCCTGCAGTCCAAATCCAGCCTGTGACTTTTTTTTTGGTGAAGTCCACTAGTGAAGAATGGTTTCTCATTTTTAAAGCATTTAAAAAAATCCAAGAAGTGCAGTAGAGACTGTATGTGTCTTGTAAAGCCTAAAGTTTTTACTATTTATTGGAAAACAGGAAAAAAAATCGTTGACACGTAGTGTATGTTAGTGGTTCTCCATGTGACTTCTAGATCAGCAGCATAATGACTGTACTCTGTATTTGTTTCTGGGTGTGTTGTATCTTTCATTTCATTGTTTCAGGCCCTTATCTTCTATCTGGACAGTTATAACTCTCTCCTAACTGCTGTTCTTTCTGCCAGCTTTTCCCCTTAAGTCTATGCTCTGCATTGCTCCCTGGATAATCTCTCTGACCACATAATTTTGCAAATCCTCACTGGCCCATCTTGCCCATTGGATAAGGTCTAAGTCCTTTCATGACTTGGCACCTTTCTGTCTCTTGCCACTTCCCCCAGTCCCATCCTAGTTCTCCCTTTTACTACTCTTAAGCAATGTCTAACAGCTGTTCATTGTTTCTTTAAATACATTATGCTGTTTCTTATCACTGTGTTTTATTCAAGCTGTTTCCTCTGTTGGAATGCACTTCTCCAGGATAACTTCTAATGTTTTAAGGACTCAGGTGTTAACACCTCCTAGAAACCTACCCTGATGCCTTTCCTCCCACTGTCTGTTGTTGATGTTCCTTTGTGTTCCCATAATATCCTGTGTGTATCTCTATACATTTACCTTGTTATCCATGTGTGTGGTCTTTTGTAAGATTATGAACTAGATGCCAGGGATCATTTGCTACTAACTTTTTTTATACCTTAAGTTCTCAGCGCTGGTTTTGTACAACTTAGTAGATATTCAATAAGTATCTGAACAAGTGAACATTAAAGTACTTGGCATATAGGAGATTCGGACAAAGATATTGATGTCTGAATCCCTAAGAGCACTGGGTGTCATATAGGACCATTGCTAGTTAAGTCTCTGAGCATGATGTAGGTGAAGAATCTTGGTAGAAAGGATTAGAAATCTTGATTCACTAGTTGGAGGCCTGTATTTAATATAAGATTTTTAAAGAAATATGACATACATAGAGAAAAGTGTACAGCTAGTTGAAGTTTCACAAAATAGGGATATCATTGTAAATAGCAGCCAGCTCAGCAAGTGTCATCACTGGAATTCTCAACTTGCACTGTAATCCTTGTATTCTAACACCATAGGGAAGTTTTATCTGTTGTATATCTTGTTTGAGCTTCTTTTGCTCAACATTATTTTTCAGATTAATTCATGTTTTACTGTGGTTTATTATTATTGTATTCTATTCTAATGTTTGGGGGGTTAATCGGTAAGTTGTGACCGACTCTTGCATCCCCATGAACGGTAGCCTGCCAGGCTCCTCTGTCCATGAGATTCTCCAGGCAAGATTACTGTAGTTGGTTGCCATTTCCTTCTCCAGGGGATCTTCCCAACCCAGGAACTGAACCCAGGTCTGTACTGCAGGCAAAGTCTTTACAAACTGAGCTGTAAGCTGAGTGCTGAAGAATTGATGCTTTTGAACTGTGGTGTTGGAGAAGACTCTTGAGAGTCCCTTGGACTGCATGGAGGTCCAACCAGTCCATCCTGAAGGAGATCAGTCCTGGGTGTTCATTGGAAGGAATGATGCTAAAGCTGAAACTCCAATACTTTGGCCACCTCATGTGAAGAGTTGACTCATTGGAAAAGACTGTGATGCTGGGAGGGATTGGGGGCAGGAGGAGAAGGGGATGACAGAGGATGAGATGGCTGGATGGCATCATCGACTCGATGGACGTGAGGTTGGGTAGACTCCGGGAGTTGGTGATGGACAGGGAAGCCTGGTGTGCTGCAATTCATGGGGTCACAAAGTGTCAGACATGACTGAGCAACTGAACTGAACTGATTCTATTCTATGAGTAAACCACAGTTTTTCCATTCTTCTGTTGATGGACATTTGCATTATTTACAGTTTTGCCGCTTTGGAAATTTTTGTACTCTTATTTCCTGANGTCATATAGGACCATTGCTAGTTAAGTCTCTGAGCATGATGTAGGTGAAGAATCTTGGTAGAAAGGATTAGAAATCTTGATTCACTAGTTGGAGGCCTGTATTTAATATAAGATTTTTAAAGAAATATGACATACATAGAGAAAAGTGTACAGCTAGTTGAAGTTTCACAAAATAGGGATATCATTGTAAATAGCAGCCAGCTCAGCAAGTGTCATCACTGGAATTCTCAACTTGCACTGTAATCCTTGTATTCTAACACCATAGGGAAGTTTTATCTGTTGTATATCTTGTTTGAGCTTCTTTTGCTCAACATTATTTTTCAGATTAATTCATGTTTTACTGTGGTTTATTATTATTGTATTCTATTCTAATGTTTGGGGGGTTAATCGGTAAGTTGTGACCGACTCTTGCATCCCCATGAACGGTAGCCTGCCAGGCTCCTCTGTCCATGAGATTCTCCAGGCAAGATTACTGTAGTTGGTTGCCATTTCCTTCTCCAGGGGATCTTCCCAACCCAGGAACTGAACCCAGGTCTGTACTGCAGGCAAAGTCTTTACAAACTGAGCTGTAAGCTGAGTGCTGAAGAATTGATGCTTTTGAACTGTGGTGTTGGAGAAGACTCTTGAGAGTCCCTTGGACTGCATGGAGGTCCAACCAGTCCATCCTGAAGGAGATCAGTCCTGGGTGTTCATTGGAAGGAATGATGCTAAAGCTGAAACTCCAATACTTTGGCCACCTCATGTGAAGAGTTGACTCATTGGAAAAGACTGTGATGCTGGGAGGGATTGGGGGCAGGAGGAGAAGGGGATGACAGAGGATGAGATGGCTGGATGGCATCATCGACTCGATGGACGTGAGGTTGGGTAGACTCCGGGAGTTGGTGATGGACAGGGAAGCCTGGTGTGCTGCAATTCATGGGGTCACAAAGTGTCAGACATGACTGAGCAACTGAACTGAACTGATTCTATTCTATGAGTAAACCACAGTTTTTCCATTCTTCTGTTGATGGACATTTGCATTATTTACAGTTTTGCCGCTTTGGAAATTTTTGTACTCTTATTTCCTGATGAACACATATATGCATTTTTTGGGGATATGTACCTTAAGTGGAATTATTAGGTCATAGTTATGGCTATGATATATTCATTTTTAGTAGATTTTGCTGATGTTCTGCCATAAACTTATACTCCCTCCAGCAGTGTGTGAGAGCATTCCAGTTGTTCCACATCTTTGCCAACACTTGGTATTGTTAGTCTTTTTATTTTTGGTTATTGCTGGGAGGGTGTGTAGTGACATTGATTGTAGTTTTTATTTTCCTGATGACTGTTTAAATTGAGCATCTTTTTTTATTAGCCATTTGAACTTCTGCTTTTGTGAAATGTCTGTTAAGTCTTTTGCCCTTTTTCTACTGTTTACTTTTTCCGTATTGATGTAGTTCATTATGTATTTTGGATATAGTCTTTTTGGATAGGAGTAATGCAGATATCTTCTGCTCTGTAGCTTTTTCAGGATCTTGGTGACTTGGTGACTCAAAAGTTCTTCATTTTAAAGAGGTCTGGTTAACAAGTGGTTAGTGTTCTTTTGTTTCCATTTATGAAATCTCGACCTACCTTAGTGTCATGAAATTTAACTTTCCTGTGTTTTCTTCTAAAAGCTTTCTTTTCACCTTTCATAGTAAGATCAGTACTTCATTTGCTTGATAGCTGTATCCGTATGGTTTTGGTAGGTTACATAGATTTATTTTGAAATGTACATATAGAAAAATTATAAGTGAGTGTGCAAAATGAGTGGTACACTTTGATGAATATCCAGAAATATACCATACTCTGTAACTATCCCCAGCTCAAGAAAAAGAACATTTTCAACATCTCTGAGGGATGTATTACATTTTAATGTTTTCTGAAATTGGTATATTTTATATCTTAAGTGTGTATATAATGTGGGAGTATTTCCCCCCGCTGGAAATTGGTTGTTATAGCTTATAATCACTAGTATCATAGAAGTAAGGAAATATATCAGAGTCTAATGATTTCATAAAGCATTCTTGAAATGTTTGTTTGATATATCTTAATAGCAGTTTGCTTTTTTAAGTTTTAATTCTTTCTGTCGTATTTCATGAATATATTTAATAGAATTATATCAGGGTTGTATCGTTGGAAAACCACAACCTTTTTAAATTGCTTGTATCTTGAGTTCTAGAGTGTCAAAATATATCTTGGTGTGTGAGAAACAAACACATTCTTTGAAGAGAAAATACTATATAGTATTTAGTTTTGAAATGAACTTTTTAAGATTATTAATATGGTTTTTTGTATGATGGTCTTCTTTGTGCTTCATCTTGTTATTTTATCTTGGAGAAAGACAAGAAAGAAAGAACAAATTTCTTAGGTAAACTGTTGAGATTATTGCTTAATTACCTCTCTCTCACTTTCTCTTGTCCTTTCACGTGCAGTTTCCAAGTCAAAAATCTTCCCTACCTTCGTAGTGTAGTTTATATTATCTGCTTTTGGGTTTTTGTCCATTTTGAAGAAAGTCAAGACATCAAATAAAGATGTCATTTGTTAAATGTATTCTGTAGTTGCATTTACATATATGTGTATGTACAAGTTTGATATTATCTGCATTTATGGATGTGGAAACCATGACTCAGACAGTTTGAGAAACTTGTTTAAGTTGTTTAAGGTATAGTAAGTAAGTGGAAGAGCCAGTCTGACTCTGAAACTAGAGGCGAGGAAGTATGCTTTCCCAAACTGAGATTTTCTGTTCCAGTCAGGTTTTTCCCATACTACAATATTTGCTTTTAACTGGCACTTATGTTTCATTTATGGTTTGTAAAGCATTGTCTCGTACATTTTTTATTTTCAGAATGATCTTATGATTAGGTGTAGGACAGGTAGGGTGGGCAGGTCTTTAATCCACCCCCACTTTGCTACTTTATTCATGAGAAACTAAGACTTGAAGGAGACTAAATTGCCTGAATCATCTACTGTTAAGTGGTAGAGCTAGAATTTGAACCTAGGACTTGTAGCTGAAGCCTAGTGTTCTTTCTAATTATAGTAATGCCAGAGTAAGTAAGAAGTTGAGCTATTTGGAATCAGTAAGCACCTCTATAATTGTCAGGTAAATACATTATAAATAAAAGCATGATTAAAAAACATTTATGAAATATTATTATTGATATGGTATAAAAACTGACAAAAGAATTGGTAGAATTTAATTAATCAAATCTAGGATTTGAATTTGGGCCTAACAAAACTTGACACTTCTGTAGAGGCTTTATTTAACATATTTATCAGTATTGGGCAGACTCAGTTCTGTCTGTATGGTACTACTCTAGGAACAGGTGCATAGAAGAAGATGAAACAGACAGAGTCACTATAGAGTTTACATTCTAGTTGGAGACAGGCTATAAATAAGGTAAGTTAAAAAATAAAGTACGTTAGATAGAGGAACGTGCTTTAGAAAACCACAAAGCAAAGAGCTGATGCATGAGGAATGTTAAAGAATGGGAGGAGTTTTAAATGGCAAGGAAAGGATTGACTTCACTGAACCTACATTTGAGTGAAGTAGGTAAAAGAACAAGCCTTGCATTCTATATAATTTCAGGTCAGGGGTACAGCAAGTTCAAAGGTACTGTGGCTAGAGCAGGCCTGGAGTATTTGAGGAATGCAAGAAGGTCATTGCAACTAGAATGAAGTGACCTGAGGTGGTTTGATATGAGGTTAAGAGGAAAATAAAATAGCTGGGGCAGAGGCACAAAGGTGTGGTCAGACGACATTAGGTCTGGAAGACCAGTGTGAGGCCTTGAGTGAGATAGCTATTGGAAGGTTTTGAGCAGTTGGTGACAGGATCTAATTTAGACTTAACTCAAACAGCTTGACTGCTATGTTAAGAGTAGACTAGAGTTGGGGCGTGGTGAAAGCAGTGGCAAGGCCTGCACCAACAGTTAAGAGGAAAGTAGCACTCCGTCTTACAGATGGTGATGGATTGAGTAATAGCTGTGAAGGTGAATAAGAAGTGGTTGATTATTGGATATATTTCGATGGTGGAGTCAAAAGGATTTGCTGACATACTCAAAGTGATGAGATATGAGAGGCAGAGAAGAGTCATCCATAGCTCTAAGGTTTATCCCTGAGATTGCAATAATGGAGTTGCTGTTATCTGAGATAAGGAAGAGAAACAGGTTTGGAGGGGGAAGGTTAGAAGCTTAATTTCGGTCTGTTAAGTTTGAGATGTTTGCTTTATAGTTAAGTGAATATGTGAGTCTGGAGTTTAGGGGAAACGCCTAGGGTGGAGATATAAGATTGAGAATTATCATCATGGTGGGTAGCTCAGCAGTAAAGAATTTGCCTACTAATGCAGGAGATGACGGGAACATGGGTTCAGTCCCTGGGTTGAGAAGATCCTGTGGAGGGGGAAATGGCAACCCACTCTAGTATTCTTGCCTGGAAAGTTCCATGGACAGAGGAGTCTGGCTGGCTACAGTACATGGGGTTGCAAAGAGTTGAGCACAACTGAGCATGTACGCAGATAATAAATATATTTGAAGCCAAGTGTCTGGATGAGATCACTGTAGGAATCAAAGTGGCCAGAAAAAAAGAGGTTTGTGAGTGAGCCTTAGAACACTTCGCACTTGAAGAGGTTGAGAAGGTGAGGGTTATCATGTAAGGAAGATAGATGAAGCTTCTGGTGAGGAGAAGATGTCCTGGGAGCCAAGTAGGGAAGATGCTTTAAGGCATCTCAACACAATTTCTGTAGTTTTTTTTCTTAGACAAGCACATTTAATCTGGTTTAAGCGACTCTGGTCTTAGCCATCTCTTACCCTGTTCCCAGAGCTTCCTAACTGGTTACCTAATTCCCATTCTGTTCTTTACACAACAGCCTGAGAGATCTTTTAAAAATGTAAATAAGATAATATTCTTTTCTAAAAATCCTATCATATTAATATTTAAAAATCATACTTAAAAATCCTTGCCAAGACTTAGAAGGTTTTACATGCTTTCATCTCTGCTCAACTTTCTCATTTTATCTCATGTTGCTTGTTGTTTACCTTATGCTGTTCCAGCCATTCAGGCCCCCTTCTTGTTCCCCAAATACGTCAAGCTTATACCTGCCTTAGGACTTTTGCATATACTCCATGATGTCTTCATGTATGGATGTGAAAGCTGGACAGTAAAAAAGGCTGAGCGCCGAAGAATTGATGCCTTCAAACTGTGGTACTGGAGAAGATTCTTGAGAGTCCCTTGGACTGCAAGGAGATCAAATCAGTCAGCCCTAAAGGAAATCATTCCTGAATATTCATTAGAGGGACTCATGCTGAAGCTGAAGCTCCAATACTTTGGCCACCTGATACAAAGAGCCAACTCATTGAAAAGACCCTGATGCTGGGAAGGATTGAGGGCAGGAAGAGAAGGGGACGACAGAGGATGAGATGGTTGGATGGCATCACCGACTCCATGGACGTGAGTTTGCTTGAGCAAACTCCGGGAAATAGTGAGGGACAGGGAAACCTGGCAAGCGGAAGTCCATGCGTTGCAAAGAGTCAGACACGACTGAGCTACTGAACAGCAAAGTTGTTAACTAACAAAGTAGTTAATAACAAAGTGTTAACTAGTCCTGGCTTGGTAGTCAAGGAAAGGGTGTTATTTATTGACTCTTATTAGTCACAGTTAGGAGGAGACTTAGGGGGAGACATTGAAAATGAATGGCATAGGTTTTCCCAAAGTGTTCTGAGAAACAATAGTCCTTGGAGATGCCTTTGCAGAAAGGGTTTATGGTGAGATAAGTTTAGGAAGCGATGCATCTGTTTTTCTCCCTTGGGCTTGGACATCCAACAATGGACTTCTTTTATGGCTCATTACATGGTCTCTCTTGGTGAGTGTTCTGTGTTTGAAAATAATGTATGTTTTCTGTAGTTGTGAGGTAGAATGCACTCCAAATATTAATTAAGTTGGGTTGTATTTAAATCTAACATTCCTATTGATTTTTCTTTTTTTGTCTGTTCATTCCTGAGAGGAGTATTAAAATTCCAACTGTAATTCTGGATTTGTCTATTTTTTTCTTTTAGTTTTGTTGATTTGTTGTTTCAAGCTTTTTGAATCTCTGTTTTCTGATATACCTGTTAGGAGTTATACTTTCTTGGTGAATTGAGCATCACAGTATATGTTCCTCTTTCTGTTTGATAATATTTCTTACTTTGAGTTGTTTCTCATTTTGTATTAATGAAGCCAATCTAGCTTCCTTGTGATTAATATTTACATATGATATATGCTTTTCCATGTGTGTCAAGGGTCACCAAGACCACCTTCAGGTTTGATGATTTGTTAGAAGGATCAAAGCAGTTATACTTACAGATGGGGTTTATTACAGAGAAAGAATACAGGTTAAAATGAGGAAAAGTACGTATAGTGGAGTCCAGGAGGAACCAGGCGTGAGTGTCCAGTTGTCCTCTCAGTGATGCATGACAGTAAGCGTGAAATACTGCCCACCAGGGAAGCTCAGCCAGGCCTTGGTACCCAGGTTTTTACTGAGGGTCAGTCTGTAGGCGTGTGCGCTTTTGTGACTAGCTACTCAGTCTCCAGCCCTCCTGTCTCCTGCAGAGGTCATACTGATACAATGTGGCCCAGGTTAGCAGAAGAACAAAAATAGGAGTTCACAGTAAGTCACATTGTTGGTATACACTATCTGGCAAGGCCCCAGGTATACAAAGACACTTGAAAAAATTGTGATAGAGTATATGTAACAAAATTACTATTTTACCAATTTCTTTGTGTATACTTTTCTGACATCAGTACATTTGTGTTATTTACAACCATCTCCAGCATCCATTTCTAGAATGTTTTCATCTTTCCCAACTGGAGGTTTGTACGCTTTAAGCAGTTAACTCCCTGTTGACTCCTTGTACGCTTTAAGCAGTTAACTCCCTGTTGACTCCTTTCTAAAACCGTGGCAACCAGTCTTTTTTCTTTTATCTTTGATTTTGCCTATCCTTTGTGCATTTAAGTGAATTCATACAATATTTGTCCTTTTATGTCTGATTTATTTAACTTGGCATGTTTTCAGAGTTCATTTATGTTGTAGCATGTTAGCAGAATTCTTTTTTAAAGCTGAGTACTACCGATTGTATGATATACCAGTTTACTTATTCATTTATCTGTTGACAGACGTTGCCGTTATTTATACCAGTTGACTTTTGTGAGTGACATTGCTGTGAATGTTGGTGTACAAGTATCTGCTTGAATCTTGCTTTTAGTTATTTTTTTATATCTATCTAAGAAGTAGAATTGCTGGGTCATATAGTTTAATAACTGGGTTGGGAAGATCCCCTGGAGAAGGAAATGGCAATCCACTCCAGGACTCATGGAAAATCCCATGGGCAGAGGAGCCTGGTAGGCTACAGTCCATAGGGTTGCAAAGAGTCAGACATGACTGAGTGACTTCACTTTATAGTAATGCTGTGTTTTAACTTTTTGAGAAAACACCAAGCTGATTTCCACAGCAGTTGCACCATTTTACCTTTCTACCAGCAGTGTGTGGGGTTTCTATTTTTTTTCACAACCTTGACAATACTTGTTCTTTTTCTTTTTTTTTTTGATAATAGTCATCCTAAAGACTGAGTTTGTATCATTATGGTTTTGATTTGTATTTTTTTAATGACTATGTTAAACATCTTTTCATGTGCTTATTGGCCATCTGTAATCATCTTTGGAGAAGTATCTTCAGGTCCTTTGCCCATTTTTGAATTGGGTTGTTTGCTTTTTTGTTGTTGTTGATCTGTACGAGTTTGTAATATCTGTAATAATCTGGAAAGAAATCCTTTGTCAGATATATGATTTGCTAGGATTTTCTCCCATCCTACAGATTGCCTTTTTACTTTCTTGTTAATATTCTTTCATGTACAGTTTTTAATTTTGCAAAATTTAGTATTGTCTTTTTTTTGTTGCTCATGCTTTGATATTATTTCTAGAAAACCATTGGCAAATCCAAGGTTATGAAGATTTGCCTTTGTATTCTGAGAGTTTTAGTTTTAACATTTAGGTTATTGATCCATTTTGATATAAGTTTTGTAAATGGAGTGGGTTAAGATCCAACTTCATTCTTTTGCTTGTGGATAGTCTAGCTGTCTCAACACCATTTGTTGAAGAGATTATTCTTTATCCATTAAAAATTCAAATCAATAGTTCATAGATTTTTGGGTTTATTTCTGGATTCTTAGTTCTCTTCCATTGGTCTTTCTGTCTGTCCTTTGTCACTACCATAATCTTCTGATTTATTTTATTTTATTTTTTTGACTGCCTCACGACTTGCAGGATCTTAGTTTTCCAACCAGGGATCGAACCTGCACCCTTGGCAATGAAAGTGTGGGTTTCTAACCATTGGACCACCAGGGAATATGCACAACCATACTGTTTTGATTTTTGTAGCTTTTTTTGGTAATATTTATTTGGCTGTGGAGGGTAATCTAATGTGTAATCTAATTTTCTGACCAGGGATTGAACCTGGGCCCCCTACATTGGGAGCACAGAATCTTAGCTGCTGGACCACCAGGGAAGTCCCTGATTTCTATAGCTTTTTTTACTCTGTTTTTGAAAGAGTTTTGTAGGTATTGAGTTCAGTAGATATGTTGACATTACTTCTTTTAGCATTTTATAAATGTTCTGTTGTATTTTGGCTTGCACAGATACTTAGAATGCTATGATTTTTAAATATCTGTTCCTGTGAATTCAGGGTGTCTTTTTTTCATCTGGTTACTTTAAGATTTTAAAAAGTTATTACCATTTTCCTGCTAGTCTATTATCATGTGCCTTTGAATAATTTTCTTTGAATTTAGTCCTGTTTCGGATTTGTCAGGTTTCTCAAGATGTGTGGGCTGTAGTTTGCAGCAAATTTGGAAAAACAGTCATCATTATCATCTCATATGTTTTTCTTTTTCACTTCCTTTGTTTTCTAGACTCCAAACAAAAGTATGTTAGATAGCTTAATATTGAACCACAGTTCACTGAGAATTCTTTTTTTTCTCTCTGCTTACTTATGGATAATTTCTGTTGCTTTATCTTCCAAGTTCACTGATTCTTTTTTTTTTTTTTCCTTGTGCAGTATCTAATTTTGCTTTTAATTCTATCAGTGACATCTTTGAAGTATAAAAGAATTAAAATAACTGCTGACTTCATGGTTTCACCTGAATATTTTTCTTTCTTTCTTCCTTTCTTTTCCACACTGTGTGGCTTGTGGAATCTCAGTTCCCTGACCAGGGGTTGAAGTGGAACCGTGGCAGTGAAAAGTCCTGAATCCTAACCACTAGATCACCAGGGAACTCCCAGTATTTTCTTAATAATTAATTTATTCATTACTATTTCTTTTAGGTGATGGATAAATTTATAGGTTTAACAAAATTCCCTTTTCATTCGAGAAATCAGATACTTATTCTTCTGGCATAAGTGTTTATTGATAGTTGCTAGTGATACTGTTTTGCTTCAGAGAGGGAAAAAAAAGGTTAAATTTTTTTGTTTTCTGAGCAACCTAGAAATTGAAAAGGCATTTGAATTATGGCTTAATACTGGCTTTAGGATTATGTTCTTTAAATTAGACTATAAATTAAAAGTTTAAAAATACATTTTGTGTGTTTTAAAGATTAAAGATAATTCATTGAGAAGTCTCATTCTGGTACCTTTTTGTGTATCCCATATTCCGCTTCCCTTTATCAGATTCTTGAGTTCCCAACGTTCATGCATATACAAGCACGTATGGACATGCCATCATTTTCTCCCCCTTTTCAGCAAATGGAAGCTAAAGTGTAAAATGCCAGTCTCTCATGTTTTGCCTTTGCCTTTTTGTATTTACACTTTAATAATTGAAGATCTTTTTAGTGCCCCAGACAGTAAAGAATCTGCCTCCAGTGCTGGAGATCCAGGTTCTATCCTTGGGTTGGAAAGATTCCCCTGGAGAAGGAAATGGCAACCCACTCCAGTATCCAGTGCCTGAAAAATTTTTGCAGTGCCTGAAAAATTCCCTGGACAGGGACTTCCCTGGTGGTTCAGTGGCTAATATTCTGTGCGTCCAATGCAGGGGCTCCAGGTTTGACCCCTGGTCAGGGAACTAGATCCCACATGGCACAACTAAGACTCAGTGCAGCCAAATAAATAAATAAAACATTTAAAAGAAAATCCCATGGACTGAGGAGCCTGGTGAGCTATAGTCCATGAGGTCGCAAAGAGTTGGACATGACTGAGCGGCTATCACTTTCAACACTTTCATGTTACAACAGATATTTTTTCAAAATTATTGATAACCTCACAGAACTTGTTTTTTGTGGATTATGTCTAATAATACCTATCAAATTAGAGGTTGAAACTGAGGAACTTTAGAAATATTTACATTTAATTCATTTAAAATAACAACAATAAGCCCATTCCATGTTAACATAAGTAGCATTTTTAAGAAAATTTTATTGGAGCAGAGTTGATTTACAGTGTTGTGTTAGTTTCAGGTGTAAGGAGATTGACATTTATTAACATTTTTGCAAATATATTTAATGTCTAGCTTAATAGAAAACAGCTGGATTTTCATATCTGTTACTGCATTTTCTAATGTTATTTTACTTGAAGCATATGAGAAAATTCTGGTCTCATACAGATATGTAGTTAGAAAAGGAGAGTATTTTAATAGACTGTTCAGATAATTGTGGCTATTCTTTGATGCTATACAAGAACTCAAGTGGTAGTTTATTATTTTTTAAACTTTTATAGACATATAGTTGACATACAATAAGTTAGACTTTTTTAACATACCTGTGAAACTGTCAACAAAATCAAAACAATGTGCTCCTTGATGGTGAACTCCAGTTTCAGAAAGATTTTATTGCAGTGTGAAATTTGAAATCATGGCAGTGAAATGAAGTTTTCAAGATCAGCTGGTTTGTCCTCCACTTTGAATGTTTCCATCCACATAGGATTTTTTAACCCCTTTCGTTAATCATTTGGAAGATATTTGTTCCTTGGGTTATGCAGATCTGACGAGTGTTTACATGTTTTATTATTCATTGTTAAAGAATCGCTTTTGTTAATTTCACATACTCGTCAGAAAAGTGATAAAGTAGGAAGCTTTTAAGTCTACAGTGGGAGAAACAAGCTTGCAAAATTCTGCTTTTCTCAAAGCTTGAATTTTGTAGTTAGCAATAGATATTGACAGCTGTTTTCCTTGATGTTATTTCAAGGAAATATCTGCTAAATACCCAAGATTAAGTAACAATTTGTCTATGAATCATTCTTTCAAGAAAAATAATTTTCTATAAAAACATGGCTTGCAGTGCAGTTGTGTAAGTGCCCTGGGACAACCATTCAACACAGAATATTAAAAAAGTGTGTAGTCAAGGCTAGATATTTTATAAAGTATGTATATTTATAGCTACAGTTTGGTCAAAGGTATTTTTAAATGAAACTTTTTTTGAATGGTGGTTAGTGTGGGGTGGTGAAAATGTAATGACTACTAGTATAGTGTGGTGCTAATGCTAAGATGTCTACCATTACTTTTGAGCCATCAAGTCAATGCCAGTGAGTGAATCCCAATGAGTGCCAATACAGTGAAACAAGCAAATAATGTTTTTAGTATTTTGAAAATGGTTTTGACTTGATGGACGTTTTGAAAGGGTCTTGGACTTTGAGAACCTCCGGTTTGCAGAAATTCTTACTTGGACTTTGAGAACCTCTGGTTTGCAGAAATTCTTACTTCTTCCTTGGCAATTATGATTAAACCTCCACACACACACACACACACACACACACACACACACCCCTATGCCATATTGTATACTCCTTTTACTAGTCACACACATACACACCCCAGCACACCCTATGCCATATTACATACTCCTTCTAATTGTAATGGCTCAAGGAAAATGGGGAGATGTAATTATAAATTACATGTGATTTTGATAAACTTCCTCACTTGTGTTTTTCAAAGTGTGGTGAGGGATTACCATAAAACTTTTGAGTTAGACTTGCTGATATGTGGGACCCAGATGTTTGCTTTTGTTTCTTCCTTGATGTCTGCATTTTTACCACACACCAGAGTTGGTTCTAATACAAGAAAACTGGGTTACTCAAAGTAGAGGATGACATCACCATTATTAGTTTTGTATTTACTGCTCAGAGTGGAAGATGGCATCACCACTATCATGTTTGTATTTCTAGCACCCAGAAAAGTGTCTGGCACAGAGCAGGAACTCACTAAATGCTTTATGACTGAGTGAATGACTAATCTGACTGGATTATTATGCTATTTGTCTGACACCAACTTGCTAAATATTAATATATGATGACAGAGTTAGCCTTAAATTATGTCTTTCATTATATTTTGTAGTGTGCTTAGTTTATAGATATTTAGAACTTAAAATATTTAAGTCAGTTAATATGGCTGTACTGCTTAGTGGTTGCTGCTTTGGTGATTTCCTCTTGTTTTTAAGCTTCTGATTTTAGATAACCTACATGATTTGACTTATACCTGCCTATCCTCCCTTGTCTTTCGTCATTCTCTCCTTTGTTCACTATATTTTAGGATTCATGAAACCGATCCTATTTCTTCCTGGTTCCTGACCTCAGGGCCGTTGTGCTTGTTTTTCGTTCTTCTCGGAAGTCTCTTCCTCCAGCTCTTTGCTTGCTTCTTTCTTCTTCTTCAGGTTGCAATTCAATTATCACATGCTTGGGGTGCCTTTCCTGTCATTTTTACTTATTCTTCCTTTATTGCACATAAAGTGGTAATGAAATAGTCTATTTCTTTCATAGCATTCATCACAGTTTGAAGCTACTTTGTTTGTTTACTTGTTTACTCTTGGCTTCCCTTCTCTAGAATATATACCCCATGAGAACATAGACCCACCTGTCTTGTTTACTGTTGTCTTCACAGTACTAGTTCCAGAAATAGTACTGGCATATAATAGACATTTTATAAGATTTATCAAACAAATAGATGAGTGAATGAAAAGAATATATGGAAGAAAAGTATCTGATCATATAAGAAATTACTTTGACTTAACTTTTTATTAATAAATTAAGGACTTTATGTGAATAACTTTGTTCTACTAGTTTTTAAGTTAAATATCACAGATTACAGTTTCTGGTTTGTAAAATTGCCTGTGGATTAGACATTTCTCTTTATAAATAAATATGACTTAAACAGTTGTTAAAACTAATATAAGAGGGAACAACAGTGTTTTCTGATTTAAAATAAGTAGGTAAATAAAGCCTTTGCTCTTTATAACCATCCAATAAGTCATTTTAGATAATGTGGTGACCCAAGGACGAAAGAGCAGATAAAACCAAGGAGGGTCTTGGAATGCAGGAACGAAAAACCAGACCCTTATCATCCTTCCCTCCCCCATGTTGTAACTATTAATGGAACAGTATAACCCATCTCCCCTCCTACCCCATAGGGAGAAGGTATTTGCCCTACTCTTCCTCCTACCCAGTATACATGCTTCATCCAATCAGCAAATGACCCGTAAGACCCCTATCCCACTCCTTGCACCCAGGGTATAAAAATGAGTCAAGATCCCCCTTCACCGTCGGCTCTCCCTGACTATCAGGAAGCTGGCCCGCTGTGCTGGCAATGACTCTCCCCTACCCACTCTAATAAACTTTATTCTTCTTTCATTCTGCCTCGTGTCTGGAAATTCTTTTCCAACCCATACTCAGACCACGACAGATAAATTATGACTTTCAGCATTGTAGCTTTTTTTTTTAGGAATTTGGAAATAGAAAAGTATATGACTTAGCTCATTTTCTTCCTCCATCTTTATTGAATCATAATTGACATATAACATTTTGTAAGTTTAAGATGTACAACATGATGGTTTGATGCTCTTATATGTTGTGAAATAATTTCCACAGAAGGGTAACACTCTGTCATCTCACATAATTACCATATCCTTTTTTGGTAAGAACATTTAAGATCTACTCTTTCAGCAATTTTCAAGTATACAATATAGTACTGTTAAATGTAGTTGTGCATTAGATCCCCAGCACTTCTTTATAACTGATGGTCATTTTAACAGATGTTAGGTGATCACCTCACTGTGGTTTTGATTTGCGTCTCTCTGAAAATCAGCAGTGTTGAGCATCTTTGCATGTGCCTCTTGGCAATCTGTATCTTCATTAGAGAAATGTCTATTTAGGTCATCTGCCTATTTCTTTTTTTTTTTTTTTTTTTGATTTTGAGTTATATGATCTGTTTGAATATTTTGGAAATTAAGCCCATGTTGGACCCTTCATTTCCAAATACTTTTTCTCATTTCATAGGTTGTCTTGATGTTTTGTTGATGTTTCCTTTGCTGTTCAAANGCAGTGCCACTTTGGTTTTGATTTTGAGTTATATGATCTGTTTGAATATTTTGGAAATTAAGCCCATGTTGGACCCTTCATTTCCAAATACTTTTTCTCATTTCATAGGTTGTCTTGATGTTTTGTTGATGTTTCCTTTGCTGTTCAAAAGCTTTTAAGTTTGATGAAGTTTCATTTGTTTATTTTTGCTTTTATTTCTTTTGCCTTGAGAGACTGATCTAATAAAGTATTGCAGTGATTTATGTCCAAGAATGTTTTGCCTATGATGTCTTCTAAGAGTTTTATGGTGTTAACTATAATTCAAAAAGATACATGCACCCCAGTGTTTATAGCAGTGCTAGTTATGGTGATTAAGATATGGAAACAATGCAAATGTCTGTGTGCAAAATGGAATATTACTCAGCCATAAAAAGAATGAAATATTACTATTTGAAGCAACATTATTGCACCTAGAAAATGTTATTCTAAGTGAAGTAAGTCATACAGAAAAAGACAAATTTATATGACATCACTTATATGTGAAATCTAAAACAAATATAGTTGAATCTATATACAAAGCAAGCAGACTCACATGTAGAAAACAAACTTACTGTTACCAAGGGAGAAGGGGGAGGGGAGTGATAAATTAGGAGTATGGCATTAACAGATACAAATGACTATACGTAAAATAGAGAAGCAACAAGAATTTATTGTAAAACACAGGGAACAATATTCAATATCTTGTAGTAATCTATAATGGAAAATAATCTGGGGGAAAAAAAAAAACCCGAATCACTCTGCTGTATACCTGAAACTAACACAATATTGTAAATCATCTGTACTTCAATTCTAAATAAACTGTAAGAGGTAGAAGGCAAGGAGCTGACTGTTCAATGATCTCCATCTCTACTTTGTGTAGAATTCTTTGTCTCCTGAGGCTACTTTACCAGCTGTTGGCCAGCTCTAGACCCCCATTCCTGTTCTAGTCAGTTGTGGCCAGATTGGAAAGGTTACTTGGCATTATGTCATTTGTAACCATACTTGTTACTGTTTGTCTCTGCGTTTGACTATAGTGAAAAGGTAATTAAGAAGTGAATAGTAATGCAGGGGGATTAGAAGAGGCCTTTGGCTCAGAGGTTAAAGCGCCTGCCTCCAATGTGGGTCGATCCCTGGGTTGGGAAGATTCCCTGGAGAAGGAAATGGCAACCCACTCCAGTACTCCTGCCTGGAGAATNGTGAATAGTAATGCAGGGGGATTAGAAGAGGCCTTTGGCTCAGAGGTTAAAGCGCCTGCCTCCAATGTGGGTCGATCCCTGGGTTGGGAAGATTCCCTGGAGAAGGAAATGGCAACCCACTCCAGTACTCCTGCCTGGAGAATCCCATGGATGGAGGAGCATGGTAGGATTACAGTCCACGGGGTTGCAAAGAGTCGGACACGACTGAGAGACTTCACTTCACTACACTTCTGTAGAGGTAGAAGTAAGTTGAAATGTTGAATGCTGTGAAGTTCCTGAGGAGAGAGATTTCTAATTAGACTATATATGGCTAAAATATAGTAAAGAGGGTTGGAGAGGGAGACTAGGACTACATCATGTAGAGTCTTAGAGGGCTGCTAAAATGGTTTGGGTTTTATCCTGATTATAATGGGAATCCATGTGAAGGCAGATAGAACTAAAAAAATTTTGATCAAGCATTAAAATGTTTATACTAAAACAAATATTGAATGAAGAGCCATAATTTAAAAATTAAAAAAAGTCCTTAAAATATTTAAAAGTTTCACTGGTAATTTAATTTGGAATTTTAATCTCAATTTGGTTTAATCACCAGGTTTCAATTTTCTTTAGATTTTAAAGTGCTGTTTTTAAGTAATTGGAGCTTCTCTGTTGTCTCAGGTGGTAAAGAATCTGCCTGTAGTGCATTAGACCTGGGTTTGATCCCTGGTTTGGGAAGACACCCTGGAGAAGGGAATGGCTCCCCACTCCAGGACTCTTGCCTGGAGAATTCCATGGACAAAGGAACATGGCAGGCTTCAGTCCATGGGGTCGTAAAAAGTCAGACACAACTGAGTAACTAACACTTTAAGTAACCGAGCTAAGGTATTTTGGGTTATGGACTTAGATACAGTCTGTCTACCAGTTTGCCCATCATCTGGTATAGTAATCAACAGTTGGGTTCTATATACCAGTTAATAAGGAAGTGTTTACGAAATACATGGTAGCTTTACACTAAGAATTTTGGGGAATAGAAAATAAGTGCAAATGAACCCTCACCGAAGTTCAAATGAGCCAGCCTCTAATAATAGTAGGGCTTCTGGATTTGGCTTAATGACTATTAATCAGCACTTCTTGAGTCCTTACTACATGTCAGGCATCTGCACTTGCTCTTCTCTTTTAATATGACAAGCACATGAAGAAGCTGAGTGTTAGGTTGTTTGAGATTAGGAAGCTTGTGCTTGTGTTCTGACCTGTTGGCTCCACAGTTGGAGCTCTTACCAACTGTTCCATATTGCTTCCCATACAAGGTTTTTTGTAAATATTCTATATTCTAGATTATTAAACATGCATTCATTTGAAAATAAAATATTAGGTAGTAATTAACTTTTAAAACAAGTTTTATTTTGTGGAGTTTCANTGGAGCTCTTACCAACTGTTCCATATTGCTTCCCATACAAGGTTTTTTGTAAATATTCTATATTCTAGACTATTAAACATGCATTCATTTGAAAATAAAATATTAGGTAGTAATTAACTTTTAAAACAAGTTTTATTTTGTGGAGTTTCATAGTGTAATATCAATAAAGGTAAAAATAATCATTAAAAACCTCCAAATGTGTAAAGTGTTAGCCATGCATGGTGCATAAATTGTACAGTGACCATGGGTGACTCAGTGGTAAAGAATCTGCCTGCCAATACAGAAGATGCAGGAGACACGTGTTTGATCCTTGGGTAGAGAAGATCCCCTGGAAAAGGAAAGGGCTACCCACTCCAGTATTCTTGCCTGGAAAATTCCATGGACAGAGGAGCCTAGCAGGCTGCAGTTCATGATGTCACAGACTTGGACACAACTGGGCACCCACACATGTACACGATTTGATATGTAGCTCATAATTAAAACATATCTTTAAGCAAGAGAACTTTCAGTAGCTACCCATTTTCTGTCTGTCTGGATAACAAGCTAACTCCTTCATGTAGGCCTTAAGGGGTCACCCATTCTAGCTCTCCCCTTGTCAACTGTGCAGGCTTTTGTTTGAAGCAGCTGGAATTGTCATTTCCACTTCTGTGATTTTGTTCATAGCTTCTTTCTGTTTGGAAATACCCTGCTGTCTTCTCCTGTGGTTCTGCGTTAACACTTGAGTCCATTTTCTTCCCAGCATTTTTTCTTCTTCAGAACTTTTTAATCCCTCCCTAGGCATTGTGTATATCTTACCTTGTTTGGTTTAGCTTGTTCCCCAACTAGATAAGCTGTTTGATGGAAGTGGCTGTGACTGATACCGTTATGTAGTTAGAAGCTCAATAATAAAAAGTTATACATGGCAGTATTAGTAATGTTTTCTAATAAACATTTTCATTTTATCTCATTATATAGCTTAAGTTTATAATCTGAAAAATTATATTCTTTTGGAGGATTTTGGTGTTTAATTTCATCAAGAAATGAAAGGTTGAAACTCTAAAAGAAAAACCAAATGTATTTTGGGTTGGTGTGTATAAATAGCAAGAATATGATTATAGTAATATTGTAAGTAGTTAGAACTGGATATTCCCTTGACATTTGATATATTTAGTTATCGATATTTCAAAGCAGTTTTCTTGAATAAGTTACATTGGTTTTAAAAATATTGTCTTTATCAGTTCAGTTCAGTCGCTCAGTCGTGTCCGACTCTTTGCGACCCCATGAATTGCAGCACGCCAGGCCTCCCTGTTCATCACCATCTCTCGGAGTTCACTCAGTCTCACGTCCATCGAGTCTGTGATGCCATCCAGCCATCTCATCCTTGGTCGTCCCCTTCTCCTCCTGCTCCCAATCCCTCCCAGCATCAGAGTCTTTTCCAGTGAGTCAACTCTTCGCAAGAGGTGGCCAAAGTACTGGAGTTTCAGCTTTAGCATCATTCCTTCCAAAGAAATCCCAGGGCTGATCTCCTTCAGAATGGACTGGTTGGATCTCCTTGCAGTCCAAGGGACTCTCAAGAGTCTTCTCCAACACCACAGTTCAAAAGCATCAATTCTTCAGTGCTCAGCCTTCTTCACAGTCCAACTCTCACATCCATACATGACCACAGGAAAAACCATAGCCTTGACTAGACGGACCTTAGTCGGCAAAGTAATGTCTCTGCTTTTGAATATACTATCTAGGTTGGTCATAACTTTTCTTCCAAGGAGTAAGCGTCTTTTAATTTCATGGCTGCAGTCACTGTCTGCAGTGATTTTGGAGCCCCCCAAAATAAAGTCTTGTTAGGTATACCTAACTTTTTTAAACAGTTATGTCTTGAATATGAAAACAAATTATAGTTTTGCAACCAATATCATGTTAATTGAAACTAATTTTCACATATTTAAATTGTTAACTGCACATGATGAGATATAGTGACCTTGCTTCTTTGCTGAGTATCAGGCAAAAACGTAGTGAGTCGAAACTTCCCTGGTGGTCTAGTGGTTAAGACGCCGCACTTCCACTATAAGGGGCACAGATCACCCTTGGTTAGGTAACAAAGATCCTGCATGCTGTGCGGTGCGGCAAAAAAACCCCACAAAAACTCAAAAAACCACCCAAATGTAGTGGATAAAGTGCCCTTATTTAATATTGCAGAGCGAGGTGTATATTTGAAAGTGAAAGTCACTCAGTCATGTCTGACTCTTTGCGACCCCAGTCCATGGAATTCTCCAGGCCAGAATGCTGGAGTGGGTGGCCTTTCCCTTCTCCAGTGGATCTTCCCAACCCAGGGATCAAATCCAGGTCTCCCTCATTGCAGGCGGATTCTTTACTAGCTGAGCCACCAGGGAATAATCCCACGAATAATAGAGTGGGTAGCCTATGCCTTCCCCAGGCAGATCTTCCCAGCCCAGGAATTGAACCAGGGTCTTCTGCATTGCAGGAGGATTCTTCACCAGCTGAGCTAGGAGGGAAGCCCTCTGTGACATTAGGCAGGTACAAAAAATTGGAGTTAGAGGATGAGAGAGAATAATTAGCACTTTCTGATTTACTGATTTCATTTTTATCATACTATGAAGATTTGTCTAAATTACCTTTTTTTTTTGAGGTAAATTTTAGATAATATAAATTAGCCATTTTAAACTGTCACAGATTTTACAGTTTCATGTACATGAAATATCCCAATGAGGTGAACCCCCAGAGACAGATAGCAGATTGGTGGCTGAGAGTAGGTGGGGATGAGGAGTCATTGGTTAGTAGGTACAGGGTTTTCTTTGGTGATTCTGAGGATGTTCAGGAACTTGGTACAGGTGGTGGTTTCACAAAACTTTCTGTTGAAATATTGGGTATTGGGAATCCTCCCAGAAAGTTTCCTATGTAATTAATACAGTCTTAAATGGCTAACTGGATCTAATAACTAGCTTTTCTATATAAGGTAGATGGTATTGAATTATTTATAGCATTTATCTAAAATAAACATTAATACATATTAGTGAAAATACGCATATAATATCAAGTCAAATTGGTATTTTACATTTTTTAGTAGTTTACAAACCCATATTTTTCCAATTTTTTTTTAGTTTAAAATTTTGTTATTATGAGTATATGTAAATTGAACCAGGACTCTAATTTTTCTAGATGATGAAAAAAACGTTAAAAACCTGGTATAGAAATATCCTGTTTAGAGAGAGAATGTATTTGCTATCTAAAATTCTATCTATTAGGGACATTGACAGTAAAATTAGGATGAAAACAAAAAATACAAATAGAGTTTAAACTGTGAAACAAAACAGTTTGTATGTCAAGAATTCTGGGGGAAGCATAGAGTTTGGAATGTAAGAATATGAAGTTGAAGGTAGTTTTGTAATCAAGGAGATAAAAAGTGAAAGAGGAGGAGGCCTCGTTTGTAATTAATCTGAGGCACTTGGAGGATTTTTCACACTGCAGTTTAGTCCAAGTGAAGTCGCTCAGTCATGTCCGACCCTCAGCGACCCCATGGGATTTTCCAGGCAAGAGTACTGGAGTGGGTTGCCATTGCCTTCTCCGTCTTAAGAAAGCAGAGCCAAATAAATGGAAGGTTTTCTATCAGGAGAAGGAAATGGCAACCCACTCCAGTATTTTGCCTGGAGACTCCCATGGACAGAGGAGCCTGGCAGGTTACAATCCATGGGGTCGCAAAGAGTCAGACACGACTGAGCAACTTTGCTTTCACTTTCTTTGTTACCAGGAGATGGAAATCTGCTAATACCAATAGGGTAGCAGGCAGTGCAATATTCAGACTTCCAGGTCAGGAGATCAGCAAGAGGGAGTTCTGAGCAGAATCAGTGAAACCAGGGTAGAAGCTGTTAGCAGTCTGCCTTGCTGGGGTGTTGGTAGCCCTGGGCCCCTTGGTGTTAATTGAAGGCAGGCAGAGCTTAGGTCTGCAGATGCATCCCATTGCCAAGTGAGACAGAATTAGATACTTCAAAGGTGAGATACCTGGAACTGTTTGAATGAGGTAAGATCATTTCAAGGGTTGGCCGGGGGAAGATATTTAAGGATAGATAATAGGAAGAAATAGAATAATCTTCAATGAAGTGCCTTTATCTGCTAGGTTTAGGCTTGATATTTTCCTGTATGCTCTGATTCAGTCTTTTTGAGTTAGGCTTTGGTGGGAGCGGGTGGTGTCTGAATTTTTATTAATTACATCAGCAGTTCTCTTGAATATGGCTCTTGGACCAGGGATTGAGACACAGAGGCAAGACTCTTGCCACTTGGTTATCATTTGTGAATTTGATTCCTATTAGCTAGTCCTCCTGGGCAGCCCCTCATTGTTCTGAGGCCTCAAGTGGCTCTCCAAGATAATATTTGAGAACAGAGGTCAGAGGGTAATTTGATAATAACTGTTTTCAGAACATACATAAATGACAAATGAAAAATTTTAAAACCTCTGCTAAACACCAACACATTAAAAAAACCATAAAGTTTTACTTAGGAATTATGTTTTTGTTAGAAGTAGTTACTATTGATTACCAAATGATTGGGACCTATTAACATTTCTACATGGCAATTTCATTTAATGAAATTAGGCCGATAACTACAAAACAATTTAGTATTCATTATTTTTTGCCTTCCTTTATAGAATGAAGTTCTGCATTATCCTATATTTATACAAAGCTTATTGCCCATGAATAGATGGTATTGTTAGGAAAGAGCTAATTGCATGTGGAATTTGGAGATTTTGTTTTTTTTTCTCACTTTTTAAATGAGATTGGACCAGTTGAGCTAATGTTTGTTTAATACTTTAGGAAAGAAAGGGTTAGGAGAGTTGGCTTTAAGGAAACACATGTTTTCATAAGTGTTATTCCATCTCATGTTAAACCACCCCACGAAGGCAAGTGTTCTATCCTCATCTCTCTAGAAAAGGAAACAAAGACAGAAAGTTCAGGTCACATATGCAGGTCCTTTTGGCTTTGTCTCCTTTTCTTTCCCTCATGTTTATGGTGTTCTGATTTCTAAAGTTCTTTACACCTCTAAAAATCTGTGATTTTAATGAAGTGAATAATATGATGAATTTTCATTTACCAACGGCTCAGACAGTAAAGAATCTGCCCACAATGCAGGAGACATGGCTTCGATCCCTGGGTCCGGAAGATTCCCTGGAGGAGGAAATGGCAACCCACTCTAGTATTCTTACCTGGAGAATTCCATGGACAGAGGCTGGCAGGCTACAGTCCATGGTGTCACAAAGAGTCAGACTTAATGACTAACACATACCACATGGAACTACAAGATTGTTAGCCCATTGCCTGTGTGTTTCATCTGTACCACTTAAAGTTGCCCTGCACATCATATTCCCTCAACATTTCTTTAACACACATCCCAGTACATCATTTCATCTGTAGACATTTCAGTATACATCTCTAAAAAACATACCCGTACTATCACTGTTAAAAAAAAACCCATTAATTCCCTCATATCCAGTTACTGCTCACATTTTCCTGTCATAATTTCTTTTGTAGTTATTTGTTTTATTTTGGGGAGGCTGGGTTGGTTTTTGTTGCTGTGCAGGCTTTTGTCTGGTTGCAGCGAGGGGGCTACTCTCCAGCTGTGGTGCGTGTGCTTGTTGCAGTGGCTTCTCTTGTGGAGCACGGACTCTCGTGTAAGAAGACTCCAGCAGCTGCAAACTCCCGGGCTCTGTGCACAGTCTCAATAGTTGTGACGCTTGGGCTTAGTTGCTATGTGGCGTGTGATATTTTCCCTGGATCAGGGATCAAATCCATGTCTCCTGCATTGGTAGGTGAATTCTTTACTACTGAGCCATCAGGGAAGCCCCCATAATTTCTTTTAAAACTGTTTTTAAGTTTGGATTTAAATAAGAGCTATACATTTTAATTGGTTGATATAGCTCTTATGTATTAAACATTTATTTTATTGTTTTTTTAAAAATAGAGTTTGTTTTCAACACTTTTAGGTGTATAGCAAAATTGAGCAGAAGGCACAGAGATTGACCATATAACCCCTAGTTGTCCAGTTGTCCCATCACCGTTTGCTGATGATCTTTTCTCTGTTGTATTGCCTCTGTTCCACTGTCAAAGATCAGGTGACTGTATGCATGAGGGTCCTTTTCTGGGTTCTCTATTCTATTCCATTACTCAATTTGTTCTTGAATCAATACTACACTGTTTTGATGGTTGTATCTATATATTAAGTCTTGGAATTGGGTAGTGTCAATCCTTAGCCCTCCAACTTTGTTCTTCTCCTTCAGTATTATGTTCCCTGAGTTTTTGTTTTGTCAGGAAATAAGAAATGTCTGGTTGTCTTCTTTTTGGTGATGTTGGTAGTCCTCTGTGATCATTGTTTAGATTTATTAATGTGTTAGGGCTTGTAAAGTGGTGATATTTTTATCATTCTACCTTCATTTATTATGTCTAACACTTCTTTAAAGGAATGCTTTCTATCCTTGTTTTTTTGGCTATCCAGAGGAACAGTTCATGTAGAAGTAGGATGAATAATGCTTGATTATTTTTCTTTATTTACCGGTTACCAAAATAATGAATTGGTTCCTTAGCAATATCCAAAGGTAACTGGCAAATTTCTTCAAGTGTCATTGGAAACACAGATTTAAAAGATCCTCAGATTGTCTTGTCTTTTAGCCAGTGGGAGCCTCTGGTTCTTGAATCCTTTTGACATGGCCTTAATAGTCTTTGATGACTTTCTTGCTTTCTGGTGTATTAGTCTGTATTCTTCAGAGAAACACAACCAGTAGAATATATCAGGATATATCTCTATCTTTATCTCTATCTCTGTATCTGTAGAAAGAGACTGCTTATAATGAACTTGTTCATGCAGCTTTGGAGACTGACAAATCCCGAGACCTGCAGTAGGCAAGCTGGAGACCTAGGAAGCGGGCTGGGTTGTAGTTCCAGTTGAGGGTCCAGTGAGCTCAAGACCTGGGGAGCCAGACCCGCAGGCTCGATGTAGAATTCCCTCTTCTGGCAGAAGGGCCAGCCTTTCTGTTCTGTTAAGTCCTTCAACTGATTGGATGGGGCTCACCCATATTAGGGAAGGTAATCTGCTTTACTCAGTCTGCACCATCACAGACGCACCCAGAATAATGTTTGACCAAAGGTCTGGCACCCCATGATGCAGTCTAGGTGACATACTAAATTAACCGTTACATCTGGTGTTAGATGTTCCAGCTTAATTTTACATTTTCTGTCCCAGGTATGAAATACACCATTTTCCCAAGGAACTCAGATTTTCTCCTATATAAAATTGAAGTAAAGTAGCAAAGTCTTCTAAATAATGTTATCAATTAATAAGTGCCATCTGATGATTCTTTTAATGATGAAAATACATTGAAATTCATACTTCAGAAAACTTTACTTTAAAAGGCTTTGTAGGGAATTCCTTGGCAGTTGAGTAGTTAGGTGTTTTCACTGTAGTGGCTTGGGTTCAGTCCCTGGTTGGGGAACTAAAGCAGTTATGCTCCAATTAAAAATAAATGAAAAAAGAAAGGTATAATTTCTTAAGAGTAATTAAATTGTCTTCAGTGTTACTTAATTTTCTTCATTTTCACTTTTGGGAAAGAGTTTCTCGATGTCTGTCTGTTCTGCCATTCCTACCTTGATCTTAGTTTCTGATATAACATTTGAGGAAAGTGTAGAATGAAAGCTGATGGCGTGGATTTATACCTAGTATAGTGAAAGTGAAGTTGCTCAGTCGTGTCCGACTCTGCGACCCCATGGGTTTTAGCCCACCAGGCTTCTCCATCCATGGAATTTTCCAGGCATGACTACTGGAGTGGGTTGCCATTTTCTTCTCCAGAGGATCTTCCTGACCCAGGGGTTGAACCCGGGTCTCCTGCATTGCGGGCAGATGCTTTACCATCTGAGCCATTGATAATTATCTTATGTAAGCATCAACATAAATATATACCTCTTAGTATGTTACAGTAACGTGGAACTACAGACATAATTGGGTTTACCCTTTTCATTTTACAGAAGAGGAAATTGAGGCTTAGCTCTGTAGGAAAGCTAGGGCTCACTTGGATCACTTGCATTCAGATTTGGCAGTATGCGGCGGCATTCAGAGACAGACCAGTGTGACACAAAGATCTTGATATTGCCATTTATTAGCTGTATGAGCTTGAGGAAACATATTTTTTTGATCTTGCCACATGGCACATTGGATCTTAGTTCCCCAACCAGGGATTGAACCCGTGCCCCTTGCAGTGGAAGCACAGGGTCTTAACCACTGGACTACCAAGAAAGTCCCAGGGAAACTTTGTTTTTTAAATTTATTTGTAAGCTAGAGATAATAACTATGTGATATGATTACTCTGACAGTTAACCAAGAGTAACATTCTAAGGAACGCAGTACTGTGCCTGTCACATTGTGCTGTTGTTCAGTAGCCAAGTCATGTCTGACTCTCTGGGACTGCATGGACTGCAGCGTGCCAGGCTTCCCTGTCCTTCACTATCTTCCTGGAGTTTGCTCAAACTCACGTCCATTGAGTCGATGATGCCGTCCAGCCATCTCTTCCTCTTCCCCTTCTTCTGCCCTCAGTCTTTTCCAGCATCAGAGTCTTTTTCCATTGAGTCTGCTCTTCGCATCATGTGGCCAAATTATTGGAGTTTCAACTTCAGCATCAGTCCTTCCAATGAATATTCAGAGTTGATTTCCTTTAAGATTGACTGATTTGATCTCTTTGTAATCCAAGGGATTCTCGAGAGTCTTCTCCTGCACCACGGTTTAAAAGCATCAGTTCTTCAGTGCTCAGCCTTCTTTATGGTCCAATTCTCACATCTGTACATGACTTCTGGAAAAACCAGAGCTTTGACTATACAGACCTTTGTTGACAAAGTGATGTCTTCGCTTTTTAATACACTGTCTAGGTTTGTCATAGCTTTTCTTCGAAGGAGCAAGTGTCTTTTAATTTTATGGCTGCAGTCACCATCTGCAGTGATTTTGGAACCCAAGAACATGAGATCTGTCACTGTTTCTACTTTTCCCCCTTCTGTTTGCCATGAGGTGGTGGGACCAGATGCCGTCCGTAATCTTAGTTTTTTGAATGTTGAGTTTTAAGCCAGCTTTTTCACTCTCCTCTTTCACCTTCATCAAGGGGCTTTTTATTAGAGTGGTATCATCTGCATATCTGAGGTTGTTGATATTTCTCCCAGCAATCTTGATTCTAGCTTGTCATTCATCCAGGCTGGCCTTTCACATGATGTACTCTGCATATAAGTTAAATAAACAGGGTGACAATATACAGCCTTGTCACACTCCTTTCTCAATTTGGAACCAGTCTTTTGTTCCATGTCCAGTTCTAACTGCTGCTTCCTGACTCACATACAGGTTTCTCAGGAGATAGGTGAAGATGGTCTGGTATTTCTGTCTCTCTAAGAATGTTCCATAGTGTGTTGTGATTCGCACAGTCGAAGGCTTTAGTGTAGTCAGTGAAGCAGAAGTAGATGTTTTCCTGAAATTTCCTTGCTTTTTCTATCATCCAACAGATGTTGGCAATTTGATCTTTGGTTCCTCTGCCTTTTCTAAACCCAGCTTGTACATCTAGAAGTTCTTGGTTCACATACTGCTAAAGCCTAGCTTGAAGGATTTTAAGTATAATCTTACCCTCATATGAAATGAGTACAGTTGTATGGTAGCTTGAACATTCTTTGACATTGGAATGAAAACTGACCTTTTCCAGTCCTGTGGACCCTGCTGAATTTTCCAAATTTTCTGACCTATTGAACTCAGCACTTTAACAGTACCATCTTTTAGGCTTTTAAATAGCTCAGCTGGAATTCCATCACCTCCACTCGCTTTGTAGTCATGCTTCCTAAGGCCCACTTGACTTCACACTCTAGGATGTCTGGCTGTAGATGAGTGACCACACCATTGCGGTTATCCAGGTCATTAAGATGGTAACAATGACCATATATGTGAGACAGAAGAGACACAGATGTAAAGACCAGACTTTTGGACTTGGTGGGAGAAGGCGAGGGTGGGATGATTTGAGATAATAGCATTGAACCATACATATTACCATCTGTGAAATATATCACCAGTCCAGGTTTGATGCCTGAGACAGGGTGCTCAGGGCCGGTGCACTGGGATGACCCTAAGGGATGCGGTGGGAAGGGAGGTAGGAGGGGGTTCAGGATGGGGAATACATGTACACCCATGGCTGATTCATGTCAGTGTATGGCAGAAACCACTACAATATCGTAAAGTAATTAGTCTCCAATTAAAATTAAAAAAAAGACCTTTCTTGTATAGTTCTTCTGTGTATTCTGGCCACCTCTTCTTAATCTCTTATGCTTCTGTTAGGTCCTTCCTGTTCCTGTCCTTTATCATGCCTATTTTGTATGAAATGTCCCCTTGATATCGCCAGTTGTAAGTACACTCTAAGCTCTGGTTTTTCCTGTCCTCCTCCTTTTTTAATCTTTAAGAAATATTCCTTTATTTATTTGGCTCTTTCAGGTCTTAGTTGGGGCATGTGGGGGATCAGCTCCTAGACTAAGGATGGAACCCAGGCCCCCCTGCTTTGGGAGTGCAGAGTCTGAGTCACTGGACCACCAGGGAACTCCCTGGTTTTTCCTGTCCTTCTTGTTTGCAGTTCTTTTCTTGCCTCTTTTTGAAGTGAACATCAAGTGTATCTAAAGTAAATGAAAACAGTATACTTTTGTTGCATTTGTTACCTTCTTCACGGTGTCTACTTCACAAATCATTTTCTTAAAAAAAAAAAAAAAAGCCTTTATTATTTATTTAATTTCTTTAGACTGCATGGGATCTTTGTTGCTTTGCTTGGGCTTTCTCCAGTTGCAGTAAGCAGGGGCTCCTTTTCGTTGCGGTGTGTGGACTTCTGGTTGAGGTGGCTTCCGTCGCAGAGCACAGGCTCTAGGCAAACGCCTGGGCTTCGGTAGTTGCGGCACACAGGCTCAGTAGTTGTGGCTTGCAGGCATGATCTAAATGGGCTTCAGTACTTGTGGGCAAGGGCTTCGTTGCTCTGTGGCATGTGAAATCCTCCTGGACCAAGGATCAAACCCATGTCTCCTGCACTGGCAGGCAGATTTTGGTCTGGTGCTTTTCTTAACTTTCTGAATGACAGTTACTAAAGTTCACATTCAGAAGATTTACTTTTAGTCTGAAGTATTTTATCCAAAATAACTTTTGTTGTTATATTCCCACTTATTGTCATTATTGAATATTAGTCACAAATGTTTTAAACTATTTTATGTGTCATTAGGGTAGATTTTAAACTTGTTGATGCTTGTATGCTCCTGGAGCAAGCAGGATTGTTTGGTCAGCATTAATGGATGTTTAAACGTTGCTTTTATGTCCTTAGATGAAAGCTATGCTACCAGTATTAAGTGTTAGTAATTTTAATTATCAGTCTCCTTTTTAATATGAAATGTTGGCTTGAATTTCTTTTTTTTTTTTTTGGCTTGAATTTCTATAGAACTAGCTACAGGATTGTAAACCTGTAATACATGTTTAAATGTGAATATGTAGAAAAAATCTTAAAACTGTTTATCTTCCAAAAATTTTTGCTATCTATTTTGGATAATATTCCAAAAGCATACGCAAATGTTGACTTTCCCATGACATTAATAGATGGCTTGGTTTATTGAGAGGTATAAAAATATGATTGCTCATGCCTATAGGTTAAGGTTATATTTCATAAAGTGAGTAAGCGATGTATTTGAAGTGTTGGAGACTTCACATTAGGAGAACTAGAAGTGATGGAAAGAAGGCAATGGTAGTTGCTTTCAGTTCCTCTTGGAGTGTTTTCATTTGATGACTCCACTTTCTTGTAATTTATCTTGTCTGTAACTACTTGTATGTACAGGTTTTACTTCCAAGCACTGGAAAGTAATTGTTCTAAGATTACTGATTTCTCAGAGTCACCAAATACATTGCTTGGCATTTTTCGGTTCTCATCATGCTTGTTTATTACAGACTATTGGATTAGATTCTGCTAATCTTCCTGAAGATCTTACCTCTTTGCTCTCTGTGTACTTTATTTCCCCCTAGTCTTGTGTTGATCTCCTTGCCCACCTTTGCTGGGTCAGCTTCATACTCATACCTCTGTCCTAAGACTCAGTTTTTTAACGTTTGTGTTGTCAGCATTGATCAGTACATGTTCATACTTAACCATCGTAATTAGATGACTCCAAAATCTGTTTCTGTCCTTTTTTTCTACAGTTAAGAATCTTGTTCTTTACCAGTTGGATATCTTTATCTGGTTGCCATATTGTCTCCAAAAACTTTCAGTGTGTCTGAAGCCAAAGGCTTCATCTTGGAACAAACTCCATGATCTTAATTCTGTCACTGGTCGTGTACCGTCATTCGTCTACCTCCCAAGTTTAGTCATGATCCCTTCTCTCACTCACCCCTTTCCCATTTATTTAGGCACAAAGGTCTGTATTCTAATTTTGCTGACAAAATTTGGGTAATGTTGGTTTATAGAATTGATTGGTCGAGTAGTTATCTGTATGTCTTTAAAACTGGCTAAGTGTAGAGGGGTTTGAAAGAGCATTTTTTATTTCTTTAATAGAGTTTTTGTGGTGGCTATAATTTAAAAGAAAGTGTCAGTGACGTTATCTAAGGCCTCTTAAAGGAGCTAATGCCTGAGCATGGCTGTGAGGCTCTCAGAACTTTTCTGGTTTGATCTGGGAATGGGAGAGATTCCACTTGGGTTTAAACCAGGTATTCTTCAATCTGGGCAGCTTTTAGATTAACACATTTATTTCAGTATTAGGCAGTTTGATGAAAGCAGTTCAAATGATATGGAAAGTGTTTGGTAGAGTGGGTGCACACATGTCCCTTAACTTTCTTGCTTAACCATGCCCATTAGTTTCCAAACTTAGTTTTACCCCTAAACCATCAGTCTCAGAACTCCTTAGAAAGCCTTTTATTTTGATGGCTTTTCTGACCAATTATCTTTGTCTTGTCTTCTTATCTGATACCTGGCATGCCCATTTCTGTTCACATTAGGCATGTTTTCTTGGCTAGTTATCAAGGAAAAACTTTCTGAAATTCTTTTTGTTTGCATCTTATGGTTGCAAAATCAGAACCAGTCTTTAAATCAATGAGCTGGCACATGCAGTACCAACAATTGTGAAAAAAAGGAAAGAGGCCTCAAACAGGTCACAGCAGAAGTACAAAAACAAAAATTGTGGTAGATTATCGTTAATTACTTCAAAAAGTAATAGTGACTTATCTAGATTGTCTGGTACGTGATTGCTGAAGAAGTCAGAGTGGACAATAACTCAAGTACCTGATAGATAAATTAAAAAAAAAGAAAAAACAAACTGTTGAAGGTGTTACATTTTCAGGGAAATAATTATAAAAAGAAACATATTAATAATAACTATACTTCAATAAAAAGAAACTGAAAAAATACTACTAAAGTGTTTAATGTTCTCTTTTCTGGACCATTCTTTTCTAGATTGTTTCTCTATTCTCAATCTATCAGAAATCTGGTAATGGATATCAAACCTAGGAAGGCTTCCTGGTGGCTCAGTGGTAAAGAATCCACCTGCCAATGCAGGAGACACAGGTTCCCTGGGTTGGAAGATCCCCTGGAGAAGGAAATGGCCACCTACTCTAATGTTCTTGCCTGGGAAATTCCACAGACAGAGGCACCTGGCAGACTACAGTCCATGGGGTCACAAAAGATTCAAATATGACCCAGCGACTAAACAACAACAATCAAACCTAGGGAAGGAAAGCAAAAGGGGAAAGTCCCTTCTTGGTAACAGGGAAGTATTGTCAGATTGGTCCATATATATGTATCCCAACCCTCTGATACATATTTTATTTGTCCAGTAGCAATTCTCAGCAATTTGGGTTTATTTATTTTAACCTAGATTAGTAATGTAGATGTTATTTTAGATTTAACAATGATTTGTTGTTTGGTTTAGTGTTTATAAGTTTTTTTCTATGTCATTTTCATTTGGAATATGAAAATAGATGCAAGAACGTGGTATATCTCCCTATCTGTGTCATCTTTGATCTCTTTCATCAGTGTCTTATATTAATAGCTTTCTGAGGACAGATGTTTTGCCTCCGTATGAACATTTATTCCTAGGTATTTTATTCTCTTCGTTGCTGTGGTAAATAAATGGGATTATTTCCTTAATTTCTCTTTGTGATCTGTCATTGCTAGTCTATAGGAATGGAAAAGATTTCTGTGCGTTAATGTTGTATCCTGCAACTTTACCAAATTCATTGATTAGTGCCAGTAGTTTTCTAGTGGCATCTTTAAGATTTTCTTAGTGTGAATATCATGTCATCTGCAGACAGTGTGATAGTTTTAGTTTCTCTTTTCCATTTTGGATTCCTTTTTTTTCTTTTTTCCCCTTGATTGGCATGGCTAGCACTTCCAAACTATGTTGAATAATAGTGATGAGAATGAGCATCCTTGTCTTATTCCTGACCTTAGAGCAAATGCTTTTAGTTTTTCACCATTGAGAATGATGTTTGCTGTGGATTTTCTGTATATGGTACTTACTGTATTGGGGTAGGTTCATCAGAGAAAGTATCTGCATAAAATTCACAGAAAAATTCTTCACTCAGTTTTGATTCATCAGTTTTGAAAATTTTATGGTAATAAACTTGCGGTTATAACATACAAAAGGTTGGAACCAAAACCTAAGGGAACAAACAAAACATGAATGATAATAACAATCATAAGTTGTAAAATGAACTTTTGGTCAGTTTTAAGCTCTAATAGCTTGGCATGGTGATGTTAAATGTATCAGTCTCTAAAAATGTATTGATACATCTCTGGTCAATAACATTTGGATAGCAAAAGATGTATTAATGTGTCTCTGGTCAAGAATTGTTAATATGGAGTAACATATTGATTGATTTGTGTATATTGAAGAATCCTTGTGTTCCTGTGATAAATTTCACTTAATCATGTAATTCTTTGTAATATGTTTTGGAATTCAATTTGTTAATATTTTGTTGAGAATTTTTCTGTGTTCATCAGTGATATTGGTCTGTAATTTTCTTTTTTTGTGATTATCTTTTCCTGCTTTTGGTATTAAGGTGATGATGGCCTTGTAGAATGAGTGTGGGAGTGTTCTTCCTCTGCTGTTTGTTTCAGAAGAGTTTGAGATGGATGGTGTTATTAGTTTTTCTCTAAATGTTTGATAAAATTCACCTGTGAAGCCATCTGGTCCTGGACTTTTGTTTCTTGGAAGATTAAAACAATTCTTTTATTTGTTTTCTTGCTGACTGTGCTGGGTCTTTGTTGCTGCGAATGGTCTTTGCGTAGTTTTGGCGAGCAGGGGCCACTCTTCATTGCGGTGCACAGGCCTCTCGTTGAGGAGGCTTCCCCTGTGGAGCACAGGCTCTAGGCACATGTTGGAGCCCAGTAGTCGTTGCAGCATGCAGGCCCTGGAGCTCACAGGCTTCAGGAGATGCAGGGTTTGGGCTCAGTAGTTGTGGTGTATGTTTCTCATTTCTCTGAGGCATGTGTCCCTTGCATTGGCAGATGGGTTCTTAACCACTGAACCACCAGGAAGGTCCCTCTAGGTATTTCTTTGATTTCCTCTTGGATTTCTTCAGTGATCTCTTGGGTATTTAGTAACACATTGTTTAGCCTGCTCGTGTTTGTGTTCTTCCAATTTTTGTTTTCCCTATAATTTTCAATCTCATAGAATTATGATTGGAAGAATGTTTAATACTGTTTCAGTTTTCTCAAATTTACCAAGGCTTGATTTGTGACTGAAGATGTGATCTCCTGAAGAATGTTCCATGTGCACTGGAGAAGAAAGTATATTCTGCAACTTTCAAATGGAATGTCCTATAAATATCAGTTATGTTTATCTGGTCTGATGTGTCATTTAAAGCTTATATTTTCTGCTTAATTTTCTGTCTGGATGATCTGTCCTTTGGTATAAATGAGGGTGTTAAAGTTCCCCACTATTACTGTGTTACTGTTGATTTCCTTTTTTATGACTGTTAGCATCTGCCTTACGTATTGAAGTGCTCCTATGTTGGGTGCATAAATGTTTATAATTGTTACACCTTCTCCTTAGATTGATCCCTTGATCATTATGTAGTGTCCTTCCTTGTCTCTTGTATTACTAATAGTCTTTATCTTAAAGTCTGTTTTGCCTGATTTGACTGTTGCTACTCCAGCTTTCTTTTGACTTCCATTTGCATGGAATATCTTTTTCCATCCCCTCACGGTTAGTCTGTGTATGTCCCTAAGTCTGAAGTGGGTGTCTTGTAGACATCATATAATGGGTCTTGCTTTTGTATCCATTCAGCCAGTCTATGTTTTTTGTTTGAAGTATTTAATCTATTCACATTGGAGATAATTATATGTATGTTCTTATTACCATTTTCTTAATTGTTTTGGGCTTGTTATAGGTCTTTTTTCTTTTCTTGTGTTTCCCACCTAGAGAAGTTCCTTCAGCATTTGCTGTAAAGCTGGTTTGGTGGTGCTAAATTATTTTAGCTTTTGCGTATCTATAAAGCTTTTAGTTTCTCCATTGAATCTGAATGATATCCTTGCTGGGTAGAGTAATCTTGATTGTAGGTTTTTCACTTTCATCACTTTAAATATATCTTGCCAATTCTTTCTGGCCTGATATCCTTTCCCATATTAAGGAAGTTTTCCACCTATAATCTCTTCAAATATTTCCTCAGACTCTCTTTTTCTTCTGGAACCCCTATAATTCAAAGATTGGTGCATTTAATGTTGTCCCAGAGTTCTCTGAGACCGTCCTCATTTCTTTTCATTGTTTTTCTTTACTCTGCGCATTGGCAGTTATTTCCACCGTTCTGTTTTCCAGCTCACTTATTCGTTCTTCCCCTCAGTTATTCTGTTGTTGATTCCTTCTAGTGTATTTTTCATTTCAGTTAATGTGTTTTTCATCACCATTTGTTTGTTCTTTACTTATTCTAGGTCCTTGTAAACATTCCTTGTATTTTCTCAATCTGTGCCTCCATTCTATTTCTGAGTTTATGGATCATCTTTGTTAATATTACTCTGAGTTCTTTTTCAGGTAGGTTGCCTATTTCCTCTTCATTTATTTGTTCTTATAGGTTTTTAGCTTGCTTCTTCATTTGTAACATATTTCTCTGTCATCTCATTTTGGTTGATGGGTCGGGCTGTGTTCTTGTCTTATTGATTGCTTGGCCTGAGGTGTCCAGCACTGGAATTTGGAGGCAGTTGGTGGAACTGGGTCTTGGTGCTGAGGTGCTGAGACCTTTGGAAGAGCTCACACGGCTTCATATTTCTTAGGGTTGAAGTACTTTGTAAGTTCAGCAGCTTGGACTTGGTGCTCCTACCATAGGGGCTTGGACCAGAAAGAAGGCTGAGTGCCAAAAAATAGATGCTTTTGAACTGTGGTGTTGGAGAAGACTCTTGAGAGTCCCTTGGACTGCAAGGAGATCCAACCAGTCCATCCTAAAGGAAATAGTCCTAACTATTCATTGGGAGGACTGATGCTGAAGCTAAAGCTCAGATACTTTGACCACCTGATGCAAACAGGCAACTCATTAGAAAGACCCTGATGCTTGGAAAGATTGAAGGGAGGAGGAGAAGGGGGTGACAGAGGATGAGATGGTTGGATGGCATCACGGACTCAATGGACATGAGTTTGAACAAGTCCCGGGAGATGGTGAAGGACAGGGAAGCCTTGCGTGATGCAGTCCATGGGATCGCAAAGAGTTGGACATGACTGAGTGACTGAACAACCACCACCACCACCACAGGCGCTTAGGCCTAAGCCCTGACTTGTTGGGAGATGAGAACTTCACATCCTCCTATTCTGCCATCTTGACCGTTGGTATCAGAAACTTATTTTGAGCAGTTACCTGAAAATTGTTTCCTTGTGTGGAAAGTTATCCTATTTCTGATTCTTTCCATTCAGGCAGACTTGTTTTATTTTCCCATAAATTGTGTGTTTGCATTTGGTATCAAATTATCCAGATTGGGTAGTAGTAACTGGTTGGTTATAACCCAAAGAAACATTAAAAAAAAATGTTAGTTGCAGTTGGGAGAAAATAACAAGTCTTGGTTAGTTACGCATTAAAGAAGTATTGTGGACTCAACGTTGAGCATTTGTGCCACTTTAGCATCTTGCTTTTTATGATTCTGGTTCATGTTTCCTAATTGGAGCACTTGACCCTGGTGTTAGAGGGTAAATGTGGTGTATCTTCTTAGGGCCTCCATTGAAATCACAGGTAGGAGCATGGGAGTTTTGAAATGACTATGGATATTGTATTGTCATTTAGTTTATTACATTCACATAAATTTTTGGACTAAGAAGATGTAAGAGTTTGTTTATCATCCAGTTTTTATGAATCTTGAATTTAGTTTCCTTTGTCATCAGGGTTGTTCGAGTGGAAAAGCTGGTGAGGCATTGATTGAAGTGAGAGGTTAGAAACACTATTGAAAATAAACATGTATATTTTAAGGAATAGTGGATCACTTATGGATTCAGTGAGCTACAAGGGAAACCCTCAAGTAGTTTAGAGACAAAAATTCATGCATTTTTATATTGCTGATTTATAGATTATGTGATTTATTTATGCAGTGGAAAGAGTCACCAAGGGTCTGTTATGTTAGCTGCGTTCGTTCATATACTCATTCATATAGCATGTTCTTGCTCACATTAATGGTGTTGTGGTAGTGGTCCCACATTTTAGTGTGTATAGCAGTCACTGCTGCTGCTGCTAAGTCGCTTCAGTCGTGTCCGACTCTGTGAGACCCCATAGACGGCAGCCCACCAGGCTCCCCCATCCCTGGGATTCTCCTGGCAAGAACACTGGAGTGGGTTGCCATTTCCTTCTCCAATGCATGAAAGTGAAAAGTGAAAGTGAAGTTGCTCAGTCGCATCCGACTCTTCGTGACCCCATGGACTGCAGCCTACCAGGGTCCTCCATCCCTCAGGCAGAATGTGCTAAAAGCTTGTTAAAAGCTGTAGGTACCATCCCCAGAGACTGTGGTGAGATAGTGATCTCTCTTTAAAATAAACACATTGGATGCTTCTGGTCTGTAGACCACTTTTTGACTATTATAGGAGAAAGAATTATTGTTACTAAAAGGTTAAAAAAATACCCCATTACTTAAAAAGATTTAATGGCAGGAGAATGTGAAAGTATTTATGATTGTGAGTGATTTAAAACTTTAGCATAATACAACATAATAGGCTTGGTTTTGAATTTGACCTGTCCCCTGTAAAGGCCAGTAGATGGTAGTTGTTTGCTAAACTTCAGTAATGGATAACTTGTGACTGGGTATAATGGATAACTTGGACACAATAAAGGGTAAAAATGGTGGAGACCTAGTATATGCTGAAGAGATCAAGAAGAGATAGAATGGATACATGGAAGAATTGTGTAAAAGAGATCTTAATGAACTGGATTACTATGATGGTGCGGTTAGTCACTCAGAGCCAGAAATTCTGGAGTGCGAAGTCAAGTGGGCCTCTTAAGAAGCACTGCTGTTAATAAAGCTAGTGGGTGTGATGAAATTCCAGCAGAACTATTCAAATCCCTAAAGATGATGCTGTTGAGGTTTTGCATTCATGTCAGCATAATGTTTTGCATTATGTCAGCAAATCTGGAAGACTCAGGAGTGGCCACAGAACCGGAAAAGGTCAGTCCTCATCCCAGTTCCCAAGAAGGGTAATAACAAAGAATGGCTAACCATCAGACAATTGCACTCCTCTCCCACGCTAATAAATCTTGCATGCTAGGCTGTTCATCATTACTCAAACCAAGAGCTTCCAGATGTCCAAACTGGGTTTAGAGACGGAAGAACTAGAGATCAAATTGCTAACATTCACTGGGTTAAAGAGAAAGCACGGGAGTTTCAGAAAAACATCTATCTCTGTTTCATTGACTGCACTAAAGCCTTTGGCTGTGTGGATCATGATAAACTGTGGAAAGCTCTTAGAGAGTTGGGAATACCAGACCATCTTACCTGTCTCCTGAGAAGCCTGTATGTGGATCAAGCAGCAACAGTTAGAACCCTGTATGGGACAACTGATTGGTTCAAGATCAAGAAAGGAGTATGACAGGGCTGTCTGCTGTCACCCTGTTTGTTTAACCTATACACCGAGCACATAATGAGAAATGCTGGGCTGAGTGAGTTACGAGCTGGAATCAAGATAAGCAGGAGAAACATCAACAATCTAAGATATGCGGATTATACCACTCTTAATTGTAGAAAGCAAAGAGGAACTGAAGAGCCTCTTGATGAGGGTGAAGGAGGAGAGTGAAAGAGTTGGCTTAAGACTAAGTATTAAAAAACTAAGATCATGTCATCCAGCCCCATTACTGCATGGCAAGTGGAAGGGGAAGAGGTGGAAGTAGTGACAGATTTCCTCTTCTTGGACTCTAAAATCTCTGTGGATGGTGACTACAGCCTTGAAAACAGAAGACGATTGCTTCTTGGCAGGAAAGCAATGACAAACCTAGCCAGTATTTTGAAAAGCAAGAGACATTACTCTGCTCACCAAGGTCTGTATAGTCAAGGGTATGGTCTTCCCAGTAGTCACGTACGGTTGTGAGAGCTGGACCAGAAAGAAGGCGGAGCACTGAAGAATTGATACCTTCGAGCTGTGGTGCTGGAGAAGATTCCCGAAAGTCCCTTGGACAGCAAGGAGATCAAACCAGTCAATCTTATGGGAGATCAACCCCGAATATTTACTGGAATGACTGATGCCGAAGCTCCAGTATTTTGGTCATCTGACGTGCACAGACAAATAATTGGAAAAGCCCCTGATTCTGGGAAAGATCAAGGGCTGAAGGAGAAGAGGGCATCAGAGGATGAGATGGCTGGACGGCATCACCGATGCAATGAACATGAACTTGGGCAAACTTTGGGAGATGGTGAGGGACAGGAAGGCCTGGCTTGCTGCAGTCCACGGGGTTGCAAAGAGTCGGACTCAACTGGGTGACTGAATAGCAGCATCAACTGTAAAGGCCAATAGATACTAATTGTTTGCTAAACCTTCAGTATTCCTACCAGTCACGAGTTATCCATTATTAACAATCATGTTGCTATTCCAAGTAGAAAATACACATCTTAAGAGTCAATATATATATGCTACTGCTAAATCACTTCAGTCGTGTCTGACTTTGTGTGACCCCATGGATGGCAGCCCACCAGGCTCCCTCGTCCCTGGGATTCTTCAGGCAAGAACACTGGAGTGGGTTGCCATTTCCTTCTCCAGTGCATGAAAGTGAAAAGTGAAAGGGAAGTCGCTCAGTCGTGTCCGACTCTTAGCAACCCCATGGACTGCAGCCTACCAGGCTCCTCCATCCATGGGATTTTCCAGGCAAGAGCACTGGAGTGGGGTGCCATCGCCTTCTCCCAATATATATATATATATTTTAGTCATTTTAATTGCCTTGAAGAAATAGAATGATTTATTTTGAAATGCCAAATATAATTGAGGTCAGGCATCAAATTTTAATTTTTATCAAATGAGAGAAATGAGATGAGGGTATGGTAAGATAGGTGTTGTTCATGCATTGTGCATAATTATGAAGGGATGAAATTTTGGATAATATTTTTAATACATGTATTGAAATCTTAAAAAAGATTCACATTGATTTACATGGTAATTCCATTCCGAGAGTCTCCAAAGGAGATAATTTAAAATATGAAAATAGAGATATGATTTATAGAATTATTTATAATTGCATAAAAACTTGAAAAAAATCTAAACTATTAGAGTAATATTTAAGGAAACCAGTGATCCATTTACACACACAAAATCTTATTTAACTATAAAATGTTAAAAGTGTCCATAATATAGGAAAATACTTATGTATTGTTATGTAAATAAAAGCACTTTACAGAATTGTCTGTCATTTTAAAGATTAGCAGGAAAGTTGGAAAATATTAATTTTGGTGTCTTTTATAATTATAGGATTATTGTTTTACCCTTGTCTTTATATGTGTTCCCCCATATTTTTTTTTTTTATAATGAAGAAATAGCAGATACAAATCAATATGTTGATGTTTAAAGAGAGTTGAGGTGAGACACTATAACCAGGTACTCTCAAGGAATTCAGTGGCAGCATTTGATAAGGATAGGGAATTTGTTTATAAATAGATTCAGAATAGTGATTCCAAGTTAATAGACTGTTAAAGGAATCAGTGCTGAACCCATTTTTCAGGTTATGGTTTTGTAAATCACCTCAAAGGAGGAATACACTGTAATCCTTCAAATTTTGAATCCTTTTTAGATATGAAATCCAGTGGAATTGGTATTAGCTATATGAAAATTTTTGAAAAACTATATGAGTGGGCAGGATTGTGGTCAAGTGATAGCCACTTGGCCAGATACGAGTTGGGTGGTATGCACTGAAGGTTGTCACTGGATAGTTATTTGCCCTGATGAGTTGTATTCTGAACTACAGAGTTTAGCAAAAATTGTAAACAAATTCTTACGTTTGTAATTTTAGTGGGTAATAAGGAATCCAAGATATTTGGATTTGGTCTGACCCTTTGAGGTTTGTTTCAAGGAGAACAATAATGTTCTTTACAACAAGGCTGTTCTGTGATTTTTGGTTTGCTGTAGCACTGCTCTGGATGGGCTTGGGGTCAGATTCAGTGAGACAGTTCTGTTCCCAAGGGCATGTTTTCTGTGTGAGGAGTCTTGTCATAGATACATAAAAACAAATAGCATCCCTTGAAATGTGTCTACAAATAAGATACTTAGTTTTGTAAAAAGTATAGCAATAAATTCTAAGTATATGATCAAGGTAAGACAATAGTAAGGAGGCAAAGGATTTGGGGAGAACTGCTGAAATGTTACTTTTTTAATTAAATGAGATCATTATATTCAGGAAGCCTTTTGAGAAACAGTTTTGGTTACAGCTAGTCTTCAATGATTTTTTTCACTGTTCTCCATTGAAATAAAAATACCAGAACATTGTGGAGAGTGTGGTTTTCATAGTGCTACTATATTTCATTGATTTAAAGGTATAGATTTCCGCAGATTTTAATATTTCTGAAATTGAAATGTGTTTTGCAGCCAGTGGCATCTTTAAATCATTGTCAGTTGTGAAATGGTTATCACTGCCTACATATACTCAAACTCAATAATTAATCCTATTGGTATGACTAGATAATGCATCCCATTGGTGTTTCAGGTAACATATCATTTAAGGAAGAGATGCACAGGTCTGTGTGTTGTCTTCTGAAACCTGTTAGTTGCACTTTCTGGTGATACCTTTTGGTGTGGTGAGATCAGGAAAGGTGTAGATCACAACTTGAACAATGTGTGTCAGTTGCTTGAAGGAGAATTCTGAGGCAGTAGAGGAGCGTTTTAAAAAGAAATATCACATCACTACTTCCTTAAATGGTACAGAGGATGATATTATGGAAAAACAGGGTCATTGATGACTGAGTTAAAAAGAAATTTAGAAATCAGATTGTGAATATGAAGAAAATTTTAAGAATATTTTGAATTCATTTTGCTTTTGTTTTTATATAAATAAACATGAGAGCTATGAACATTCATATCTAAATAAATTTAAGAACTTTTTCAATAAATATAAAAATTCTGAGAAAGGAAACAATTTTATTTTTGACAAGTAATAAGCTTGAATACAATGCACATCACCAGTTGTCTGCTAAGAGATTGCAAAGACCTAAAGAACACTTATCCTTTTATACAGCTAAGCAGATAAAATCCATTACATGCATATTCTTAGGATAAATAATAAGTAGTGCTCAAGAAAGAGGACTTGACAGCAACATTTGTCGCACATAGTTCATTCTAAATTCGCTTGGTAATCAGGGTGACCATAATGTATTAGCTAATTGCTTTATCCCAGGAAAAATAAACTTACGTATTTTTATGATAGGAAGTAATTTAGCAACTTGGGGCTAGGTGACCCTCTGAAGTTAGGCTCCTATCCTCATTGATGATCACATTTCAAAGAGATGGCTACTGGGTCCTTGAGAAAGATGGTCCTGAGTCGCTGGTTAGAGGCTTGTTTATTATTATTATTATTTCAGTCGCTCAGTCGTGTCCGACTCTTTGCAACCCCATGAATTGCAGCACGCCAGGCCTCCTTGTTCATCACCATCACTCGGAGTTCACTCAGACTCAAGTCCATTGAGTCCGTGATGCCATCCAGCCATCTCATCCTCGGTTGTCCCTTTAGCTTTTCTTTTTTCTTAATTAAAAAAATTTAACTTTGCATGCCGATGATAATTATCTCATACAAAGGGACAAGTTAGGGCAGGAGAAAAGGATAGTTGGAAGAGCAGAGTCTTTGAGAAAGGAAGACAAATTGGGACCCAGAAGTAGTTTGTTTTTCTTTTGATAGGAGCAGGAAAAGAGGAAGAGGAGGTCGTTCTCTTTTGAGTTTAGGATGACTAACATTCCGGTTTGCCTGGGACCGAAAGAGTTCCCAGGACACCAGACTTCCAGTGCTAAAACTGGCGAAGTCCTGAGCAAACCAGGGTGGTTGGGTATTCTGTTGCTGCTTGTTTTTCCTTGAAGTGAAAAGGTTGATCATCTGCTGGGAATGGGAAGGGGATGACGGTTTAAGATAAATGGAGAAGCTATATGAAGTAATTCTTTATCTTAAAGATGAAGGAGCAAATTCACCAGGTTGTTGTGGTATGATTTCTGGGCTTTGTCTCCTAAGGGTCTAGTGAAATTTATGAATATAGTTTCAAAGTTCTTATGGTTGTGTTCCTTTACAGTCTTATTCAGCTGTCCAGATGGAGGTGCTGTGTTAGGTGGAGTGCTGGTTTTAACTATGGTTTGACTATGATTGAGGAAAAGAGGAGCAAAGGAAGAGGCCACAGGCGAGGACGTGATTATAGTGATGGGTCATCCAATCTCAGGGTAGGTATAGAAGTGGAGAAGAGAGGATGAAGGATAGTTGGCAACATGACTCCAACAGACTGTTAGAAGTGAACTGGAATAATGGAAGTGAAGAGAGTGGGATGCCTGAACTTGAGATTTTTGAGGTGGTATAGTTCCTGGTTTGGAGAAGGCAATGGCACCCCACTCCAGTACTCTTGCCTGGAAAACCCCATGGACGGAGGAGCTTGATAGGCTGCAGTCCATGGGGTTGCTAAGAGTCGGATAAGACTGAGCGACTTCACTTTCACTTTTCACTTTCATGCATTGGAGAAGGACATGGCAACCCACTCCAGTTTTCTTGCCTGGAGAATCCCAGGGACGGTGGAGCCTGGTGGGCTGCTGTCTATGGGGTCGCATAGAGTTGGACACGACTGAAGCGACTTAGCAGCAGCAGTTCCTGGTTATTGATATGATATGGGAATAGGGGATGGAGTGGATGGCAGAAGCAATCATTGAGTATTGTAAGGATCACACTATAGATGTGATTTTAGTGATTAAGGCAGGTTTTGGTGCTCCAGAAATATTCAGTTATTTTCTTTTCATATAATATTGTTTTCTGTTTGCTGTTTTATTTTGTTTGATCAGAACCTTGGTTTGAGGAGGTGGTGTTGTTCTTGAACGAAGATGGTTGTAAATAAATAAGTAGATGGATTAAAGCAAATATTGTTTAATCAGTACTTGTCTTTATCATATGGCTTGCTCCTGGAAATTTATAATTGGTTAAGTTTCAGATATTAACGTCTGAAATGATGATCCACTGCCCATTAAGCTATTTTAGTCCCAAATAAGTTCAGTGAGAACTTTGTGTCATGTATGATTATTGGTACTGTATTGCTTTGCTCACTCCAGTTTACCTCTTTCTCTTTTTATAGGACCGCAGCTGAATGCCCAGCTAGAAGGTTGGCTTTCACAAGTACAGTCGACAAAAAGACCTGCTAGAGCCATTATTGCACCGTAAGTTTAAAGGGTCTTTACCCAGAATCTTTCATGTGTTGATTTTTAATAAAGGATGAATGTCTATGGATTGAATTAAAAATTAAAAATCAAATGCTGTGTTGAAACGAAGAAGTTATATTCACTAAATTTCACGATTGCTGTGGCTTTCACTTTAACTCAAGGATAAAGGAGTTGGCTATTTTCTCAGATGCAGAAGTTTCAAATTTTATTTTTGGTAATAAAACTGACTTTTAAAACAGTTAAACATTAGTTGAAGCAGTTTAAACATTAGGTATGCTTAGTGATTGCAGTAGTATTTGGTACAAATGAGTAAGTTCTATTTTAAACATTAAAAAGATTGACTTTAATCGCACAATTTTAAACTTACAAATAAAAGTGTATTAAATATAATGTGGTGCAATATGGACTAGCAGCGAGGATTTTAGAGGATGGGTAGATTTTTTTTAAATGAAGGCAGTGTATTGCCTATTAGACGGCAATCTATTGTCTGTGTTAGAGGAGTTTTTGAGAATTACAAGCTAACAAACACAGTTAAGTGTTTGTATGGTATGAATTCAGTTAATTTTGATTTGGTAAATGTTGGTGTTTCTGCTATTTCTCTCACAGCAGCATCTTTTATGTGACTTTTCGAGTTCAGGTTGGTAACTTGATAAATAATAAATGGTGAAAATAATAATGGTAACCACTTATTAAACACTATGAGAATTAAACAAGTAAATACACATAAAGAACTTACATTAATGTTGAGCACATAATAAGTATTATATAAATGTTACATATTTTATGTGCCACACATTTAGTTAAGGAGATCTAAGTTGATCTCATTTAAAAGATTCAGGAAGTTGACTACATTGCTTACCAACTGTGTGACATCCAAGTTGTTTAATCTCTTGTGCCTTTGTCTTATTGGTAAAATTAGAATCATGATACTACCTTCATATAGTTTTTCTAACGATTAAATTGAGCTAATCTTTAAAAAACTTTTAGCATAATGACTTGCTATTACTTATTTTGTCATTCAGCAGATGCCTATCAGGCTAAACACTAGATACTCTTCTTTGTGCTGCTCTTTGAATAAACTGAAATCACTACTCATAGTGCTTGCCTTTTAGTATTTGGGGAATGCAGACAGTAAATAATAATGCTGTGTCGAGTGCTGTTGGGCGCTAAGAAAAATAAAGCAGATAAAAGGATTGAGAGTGACAGCATGGGTTGGGAGTTGCTAGTTTATGTAGAATAATAAGAAAAACTCTCCCTGTTAAGTAGCAATTGAGCCTAAATGATGTGAGAGAGGAGTTATGCAGATACCCAGGAAAGAGAGTTTACGTTGAGAAGCAGCAAGGACAGAGGCTCTGAATATGCTTAGTGTGAGGAAAAGCAAGGCCAGTGTAGCTGGAGAGGCATATGTGTGTGGAAGATTGGCGGTGGGGGCTTGATTATGGGGAGGCTTCGTAGGAGATCATAAAAGCTTTGGTTTTCATTCCAAGTTATATGGCAAGTAAGGAGAAGCTTTAAGCAGAAAAGTAATACCATCTGACTTAGGTTTGTAGGGGATTACTCTTGCTGTGGTCTAGACTGTTTTATGGTGGCGAGGAGTCTGTTTAGGAGGCTTATTACTCTAGTACCGAGAAGAGATGACATAATGGCTTTGACTGGGAGCTAGTGGTAGAGGTGATGAGAAACAGTATATTCTGGGTATTTTTGAGGCTAATAAAATAGAAGAAAAAGTCATGGATGACTTAAGTTTTGGCTTGTGAAATTGAAAGCATAGAATTGTGTTTATATTAATTAAAGGGAAAAACAAGGGTAGAGGTGGGGAGTGGAATTTTAAGTGTTTGTGTAGAACCTAACATTTTATTCTCCCTGTGTTAATGTTGAGATGCCTACTAGATATCCAGGTGGGGATTTCAAATGGGCAGCTAAATATGTGAATCTGGAGTACAGGGAAGAAAGGCTAGGCTATGTTGGTATATCACACTTAACACAGTTAAGTGTGTAACTTACCACTTAAAGTCTAGTTGGACTGTAGTTGGCCTAGGGAGTAAAATAGGAGAAATTCAAAGACTAAGCCCTTAGGCAAGCCAGCTTTATTTAGAGGTCAGGATGAAGATTAATATCTGCAAAGGAGATTTTGAAGGAGGACGAGGGAGGAAGGAGGAAAACCAAGAGTGAGTGATGTTTCTGGGAAGTAAAAGGATGAAAATGTGTCAGGGAGGAGAAGATCAGGTGTGTCAAATTCTACCAGTAGGTCAAATAAGATGCAGACTGATAATTGATATTTGGATACTGTGGAGAAAGCTGGTTATTTCAGTAAGAACAATTTCTGTGGAGTGGTAGGGGTGAAAGCACAGTTGGAGTGGGTTCAAGAAAGAATCAAGGAGGGAAATGAAGACAGTGAATATAGACAGTCTTTTTTTGGAGAAATTTTGCTATAAATCAAGGAAATAGGGCAATGGGAATATGGTGTCAATGTAAAGTGAGAGTTATTAAAGTGTTTATAATGTTGACACAATCCAGTAGAGAAAAATTGATGCAAGGATAAGTTTTCGGGAAGTTTGCATAAGTGAGATCCTTGGTTGGGTGAGAAATGATAGATTAATAATCATATTTTTATAGTATCTCATAATATATGTTCTACTGTCATTCCCATTTCTATGCTGATATTTGACTATTATGGTATACTAACTTCCTAGATAAAACCTGTTCTAGATGTGGGAACTGAACTGAATCAACATAAAATTAAAATGAGATTAGTTATTCATGAAAAACTAGCTATGCTTGTTTCCTTCTTGTAGTTTTAAACTGAAAACTTTGGAAGTAGCCTGGGAAATAGATGTTTGGGCCTGAGTTACAAATACTTTGATTTGTAAAAAATTTCTAAGTTACCTGAGGTTTCAAAATGAATATTGAAAATAGTTTTGGCTTTGGTGTGCATATTTCTGCCATATAGTGACTTTTGTAGTTTATATATAAATAATTTCTACTTTGTTAATATATGAAAACTTTAAATATAGTTAAGTTCATCTTATTATATGGTTTCCAGAGGTAATTTTTCCAGAGTTACCTTTTTTTTTTTTAAGGTAGAAAAGCAATAACAAATATTTTATTGTTAAATAGGCACAAAGGGCTTTCCAGGTGGCGCAGTTGCAAAGAATCCTGCTGCCAGTGCAGGAGACACGGGAGACTTGGGTTTGATCCCTGGGTTGGGAAGATGCCCTGGAGGAGTAAATGGCAACTTCCTTCAGTATTCTTGCTGGAAAAATCTCACAGACAGAAGAGCCTGGCTAAAGTCTGTGGGGTCACAAAGTTGGACATGACACAGGCACAGAAAGGTCTTTGTAAGAACATAGTTATATAATAATTAGACAACTTAAAATTTTAACATTTCTGTATTTATTTAAAATAAGAAACATATTTTTAAAATTTTATAAATTCTAGCTCTCTGGGACCACCTTTTCTTAGATTGTGCCTTCATAAGAATAAATCATACAAGGGGAACCTTAAAAAAACAAACCCAGAACCCAAGTAGCACACTTTCAAAAATGCTTAAACAGTAGGTCCTTTTTATATTGATGTAGATTAAATAGAATAATGTCATTTATTATTGACATTATTAGAAGAATAAATATTGACCCATAAACTAACTGTTGATCAGTCTTAAAGAATTCTAATCTGTATGACATATAAGCAGGCTCATTTGGGAGAAGGATTAAAAAAATTTGAGTAAAAAATATCCTTATCCTTTGATTGAAACAGAACTACAGGTTCCTTAAGGCACAGGAGACAGTATGTGGCCCAGGGATATATATTGAAATGATCTCATGAACTAGGAGTTCCAAAAGCCTTCCTGCCATGACTGCCAGATACTTTGATACCAGAATTGTTTACCTTGCAATATTCTTGAATAATTCAACAACCATTAAAATGAAGCTGTATCGGTATACATCACTTAAGAAACCTCTTACTGAATATAAAAATATAAGCCAGTGATTGTGGAAGGGGTTTAATTTACATGATGAAACTATATTTTGCTGTAAAGCATAGAACCTGCCTCCAATGCAGGAGACATAAGAGACTCAGGTTCGATCCCTGAGTCAGAAAGATCCCCTGGAGGAGGGCATGGCAACCCACTCCAGTATTGTTGCCTGGAGAATCCCATGGACAGAGGAGCCTGGTGGGCTACAGTCCATAGTTGCAAAGAGCCTGGCACTACTGAAGTGACTTAGCATGCATGCACACACAATGACTATTGAAGGCTCCCAGCATACATTTACAATAGAGTTTGATTTTTTTTTTTTAAGTTTTTGGCTACACAACATGGCATATTCTACATTGACAGCATAGAGTCTTACCCACTAGATCACCAGAAAAATCTGTTAGAGTTTGATTTCTTAGCGGCTAATCTAGTAGGAATAGTATGCAATAAAGGATACTTTTACTTTTCATTCTGTACCTTTTTTCATTGTTTGACTTTTTTCTGTTTTTTTCTTTTTTTTTTACTGTGGACATGTATTACCTTTAGTATAAAAACCAGTTTGAAAGCCAAGAAACATTTATATAGAAGACCAGGTTGTATATAGTGAAGCATACCTATAGAGCTCCTACCAGTATATATCATGAGATAGTCAATCTTCACAAATTATCTAGTTAATTTAATTTCCTAACGATATGCAGTCCTTGTTAATATTAAGTGCAGGTTATTCATGGCAGTATCTCAAATCATATATACTCCAGCAGTAAAAGAAACTCAACATGCAACATTGTGGTTAGCTTATTCTTACTTGACTTTTTAGCTCATAACACTGTTTACTTAATATTTGTGAGGTTCCAATTATAAAAATAAAATATCCTGAATAATGGCTGTTTTACCTGGACATTTTTGGGGCATAACAATCCACTGATATTTTTTATTGAAGCAGGAATCTTTAGGGCCATTGAGCCATGCCTATGAAAGAAAAGAATACAAAGTCAGGTGCAGCAGAATAAAATTGAGAGGGCAGTATGGAGGTTGCTGCTTCTGTGAACTGTTTGGGGCCAGTTGTCCCTCAGCTTGATCCTGTATGCTCACAGGTGTAATTTTTTTTTTTTTTTCAAATTTTTGTTGGTGTATAGTTAATTTACAATGTTGTGTTAGTTTCAGGTGTACAGTAAAGTGAATCAGTCTTATATATATATTCACTTTGTTTTTTAGAGATTCTTTTCCCATGAAGTCATTACAGAGCATTGTGTAGAGTTCCCTGTGCTCTGCAGCAGGCTGTTATTAGCTGTCTATTTTATATGTAGCAGTGTGTATGTTCACAGGGGTTTTTAACTTTAGATTCTAGGTTTGTAGATCATAACTTAAGGTTGCAATCTTTTCTTAAATCTCTTAAAAAGGAGATCTCATTTCATCTGGTCCAGTCTTCTCATTTCATCTAGTGTGGTCTTTATTTTGCATTTTTTGCTGCTGTTTAGTAGAACTGGGACTACTAGATTCTGACTTTGTTGAAGTCAAATAAGTGTTCTTTTATGATTCCCTATATCCTCTTTGATGAAAAGCCTCTCAGAATATTTGTAGACTCTTGGCATTCATGGTTGATACAAGTGGAAGTTCATGTAGCGATTGGTAATTTTCCTGATGTAGGAATTTAAATTATATCACACTGCAAGGTCTCTGTATGGAAAACTGTCACTGCACCAGTGAATGATCATGGACAGTGACATTGCATCCTCATTAATAGCAGCTCTGTAAAGGGCACAAATTCTGGTAGGTTAGGAACTGGACTTGCTGATATATGATGTAGATGTAAAGGGAGAAACAAAAGTACTCTGCATTAAAAGAAGTATCAGTTTTTAGAGGCATAGCTCTAGCCTAATGACAAATTATAGATATTAGAGTATAATTCTGTGTTTGTTTTCATGAGAAGTTACATTAAGAATCAGAGTGACCTGTAACTGCTAGCCAGGATATCTTTGTATTAAGGATTTTACAAACTTTAAAAAGACTGACTTGGACACACTTTTATGACGCATCGTCAAATATCTGTAGAGCGCAAGTTTTCATTGCTCTTCTGGCTGTCATGCACAAAGGAAAATAACTTGGTCATTCCCTTAGCAAAGCCTTCTTTATTGTATGTGATCTCTTAATGGAACCTCTTTCTACATACCTGTAGAATTAGATTCTATTAGCAAGAGAAAGGTACAGGGACAGAGGATCACTGGTGAGAACTGATGATAATTACTACAGCTTTATTCTTTACCATATATCTGGGCCAGGATAAAGGAAAGCAATAGAAATTCTCTTCTTTTACTGTGATCTTAGTCCTTGCATACAAGTAGAGTTCCTCACTGGGGGGGATAAGAGGGATGGTATACTCAATGATTTTTTAAAAAAGATATACTTCAATGTATTCTTTATCCAGGTTAAGACTCCTCTCTCTTTGCCACTATTTTATCTTTCATTCAAGCATACTTTTAAGCCTTCAGCTTCAGAAAGCCGTGAAATCTGAGTTCTTATTATGAAACAAGTTTACCTTAGTTAATCATGTTATTAAAGCTATTATCTTTCCCTGTAGTCTTACAGGATATATGATTCTGGAATTAGTCTTCAGTTGTTAGGACATTTATTTTTCCAACTCCACGGACTCCTCCCCCTTTTCCTTCAAATATACAAGTCTCTCTTGGTGGTTAAGAATGGGTTCTGGAGCTCTACTGCCTGGCTTTGAATCCTGGAGTACTACTTACTATCTGTATGACCTTGAGCAAGTTTCTTAACCTTTCTGCTTTAGTTTCTTCACCTATAGAAAGAGAAAAATAGTAACTCCTATCTCAGAGAGTTGTTAGGATTAAAAGAAATGCTTTGAGTTAACATAGAAGATTGCCTGACACATGGTAAGCACTTAGTAGATGTTAGTTACCACCGTTAATCATAACTGTCTTCTTTTTCTTCTTCCTACTTGGTCACTAAGATATGTCAGTTTTTCTTTTTAGACTCCAGTGCATTGATTTCTCATTTCCCACTGACACTGACACCATTCTAGACCATGACATTACTACCTCAAACCACAGTTTCCAGGAGAGCTTCATGTAACACTTCTGTCCATAATGTCCTTTGTGCTTGTTTTTCAGTACATGATAACAGTTTCACATGGTCACTTCCCTGCTCAAGAGCATACATGAGTTTTTCAGAAACTTGTTTTATCAAGTCCAGACTTGATAATGAGTCAGAGTCTCATTCTGTCTTAGTACTACTCTCTTATTGCATTCAGGCCAATTTCATATTTTCTCATTTACATCATACATTCGGACATTTGCTCATGTTTTTCCTTCAGCCTTTATTCCCTTCCCTTCCCTTACTATTTCTGTCCTACCTGTTCTTCAAAAATCTAGTGTTTCTAAGAAGTCTGGCACTTAAGAACCCACACACTTATGGCGAATTAACGTGTGACAAAGGAGGCATGATTATACAGTGGAGAAAAGAAAGCCTTTTCAATAAATGGTGCTGGGAAAACTGGACAGCTACATGTAAAAAAGTGAAACCATTCTTTAACTCTGTATATAAAAATAAGCTCAAAATGGATTAAAAGCCTAAATGTGAGACCAGACACTATAAAACCCCTAGAGGAAAACAGGCAGAATACTCTCTGACATAAATTGCAGCAATATCTCTTTCAGTGTATCTCCCAGAGTAATGGAAATAAAAGAAATAAATAAACGAACACGGGGCCTATTTAAATTCAAAAGCTTTTGCACAGCAAAGGAGACCATAAGCAATGTGAAAAGACAGCCCACAGAAAGGGAGAAAATATTTGCAAATGATTTGATTGACAAGGGATTAGTCTCCAAAATCTACAAGTAGCTTATGTGCCTTAGTATCAACAAAACACACAACCCATCAAAAAAAGGGCAGAAGACCTAAATAGACAACTCTCCAAAGAGGACATGCGGATGGCCAAGAGGTATATGAAAAGATGTTCAGTTGGGAGAAGGGATAGTTAGGGAGTTTGGGATTAATATGTACACACTGCTATATTAAAAATGGATATCCAACACGAATCTACTGTACAGCACATGCAACTCTGCTCAGTGTTATGTGGCAGCTTGGATAGGACGGAAGTTTGGGGAAGAACTGATAGATGTATATGTATGGCTGAGTCATTTTGCTATGCATCTGAAACATCACAACATTGTTAATCAGCTATGTTGTTGTTTAATTGCTGAGTTTTGATAAAAAGTTAAAATATGTATTTTAAAAAAAGAACCAAGCTTTAGTAGTAACAGCATTGATAAAACCAGGAGAGACTCAGAAAGACAGGTTGATTTAGAGACTGGAGCATAGATTGGGGTTCAGTGCCTTTAAATTCATGAAGCGCAAGTAGTAACTAAGTTCTGAAAAGCAGATCTAAGAAGAAAGGACCAGTTTAAGATATAAGAATTGAGAAGTGGAGGAATGTGAAGTGAGTGACAGACAACTAAGAGCAAAGCAGTGTTGAAAATCTGAATGTCATTCATGTTTGAGACAGACTGGGACAGGTCTGGATGGATCAGATGAATTTTAAGGTCCACATGGCAGGGCAAGACAGTGTATTTCTGAATTGATTGGAAGGAGCCAGTAATGTTAAGATGAGGAACAGGTGTTAAGAATCTGAAGCAGTTGGTATTGGTGTCTTGGGCATTGAAAGATGGGGGTTATAATTGGATCAAATAGAGCCTCTGGTTGGTCTAGAGTATCAAGATTAGTACAGGATGACAGCAAAACTGAATTTGCTGAGCCATAGGACAACTAACATTACCTTCTGGCTAAGATTAGAACTGGGTTGTGAGAATATTGCTATATTGAGGCAGCTTGATAGGCTCCGTTGACAGAGATGTGAGAAAGTAGTGACCACCATTAATCTGGTTAGTAAAGCCTTCAGTGATTACAGTGTGCTTAGCATATGTCCCATGGTACTTTAGTCCTAATTAAGCAAGCACATTGCTGTCTTGTGTGACTGTGACTGACTTATGTGATTCTCTTTTTCTGTGTTTAGTTAAGGTGAGTACCATTTTTAAAACAGCTCTATCGGGGTATGATTAACATTCAGCTGCATCTGAAGTGTACAGTTTTATATGTAAGTTTGAAATATGTATATACTTGTGACAGTGAACATACTCCTCGTCTTCAGAAGTTTCCTCGTGCCTTCTTTACCTCTCTGCCCTTCTCCCCACCCTCCTACATCCACTGATTTTCTTTCTGTCACTATAGTTTTCATTTTTTAGAATTATTTATTTTTTAATTTAAGTGTAGCTGATTTACAGTATTGGGTCAGTCTGTGCTCTACAGCAAAGTGACTCGGTTTTACACACACATATATGTATATATTATTCAAAATTAAACATTTTAAATTATAGAATTGTTTAAATGGAATCATATAATATGAAACTTCTGTGTTCTCTCATTCAGCATATTTATTTTTCTTTATTTTGCCATTCCTTTTTTTTAAGCATAATTATTTTGAGTGTGTCAGTAGTTTCCTTTTTATTGCTGAAAAGTTACTTCGTTGTATGGATATTTTAAAATTTGTCAGTTCACCTTTTGAGGGATAATTGACTGTTTTTATTTTTGGCTATTGCAAATAAAAATGGGATGAATATCGGAGTATAAATCTTTGTGTGCACATAATGCCTTTTTTTTTTTTTTTTTGGGAGTGGAATAGCTGGCAGGAGTTATATAGCAGAAGTATGCTTACCTTTTTTTTTTTTTTTTTAAAGACATTGCTAAACCATTTTTTCCAGAGTAGTTGTACCATTTTGCATTTCCACAAGTACAGACTAAGTTTCGGTTCTGCATCCTTGCCACACTTGGTATGGCCACTCATTTTAATTTAGCTTATTCTAGTGGGTGTTTAGTGGTAGCTCATTGTTTTAATTTGCCTCTCCTTAATGACTAACTGATGTAGAGCCTTCTCTTGTATGCTTTTTGCCATCCCATGTGTTCTTTTTGAAAGTATCTGTTCATATCTTTTTCTATTTAAAAATTCTAAAAAATCATAATAAAATATATGTAACATAAAATTTACCATTTTAAGGATTTTTTAACCATTTGTATAGTAGTGTTAAGTGCATTCACATTGTTGTGCAACCAGTCTTCAGAATTCTTTTGGTCTTGTAAAACAGTTACCTGTGTCTTTTTAAAGCATTAGGTTGTTTTGAAATTTCTTTGTATATCAGATATAAATCTTATATCAGATATTTGCTTTTTCTTTATATATTTAGAGATAAATCCTTTATCAGATATTTGCTTTACAAATATTTTCTCCCAGTCTGTGTTTTTTCTTTTCAGTTTACTGTGCATCTTGAAATTGGCCATGATAGGAATGATTTACTCCACATTAATAGGCAGATTGCTACAAATCAGGACTTTATTTTATGTTGATTATATGTCTATTCCCAAAAAAAGAAATGGGGAAAGGTTAATAATGCAGATTAAACTTTGTGTTATGTCTGTAGCTTTACAGTTGTAACTAGCACAAAGAAACGAGGAAGAAAATATGTTTTTCATTATTTGAAAAACTACTGTCTAATAAACAAGACATTTTTCAAGTTGTTGAATGAGTGAAATTCAGACATATGTCTTCATTGTTTCACTCTTGTCACTTGCAGTCATTATTTGGCTAATGATTAAAGAGGTCAACTAAAATCAGGGAAAGCATTCTGGGACAATCAATTGCCTGTGCGGAATTTGCAGTAAAGGATGTTACATATTTTTTCATTGTTTGGAAATTGTGTGATATATATCTTTTTATTTCAGTAAAATTTATAATAAGCTTCTGTACATATGTATATATTTTTTCCCCCTGCAGAGCCATTTGTTAAACATTTATTGCCCACACACTAGAAGCATTAAAGAAAATATTTCTAGACTCATATAACTTGAGTCAAGAAAAAAAACTGTTGTTCTGAAATGTAGTCATTGTATGGGTGATCAGAGAACTAATGTAAAGCTAAGGGTGAGAAGAATAGGATGCGTAATACTGAGAGAAAATGAAAGGGCATGATACATAAAAGGCCAGGTCTGTTCTCTTAACCTCTACATATGCAGAGGGACATGAGCTGTTTCTTATAGGATATTTGTTTTGCTCTGATTTGACTTGCTTTTAATCTTATTGTTTTGTGTATGTAATAGTCTGTTGATGGTATTGAACAGGAATGTTAAAAACTCATACATTATTATTAGTGTTACATTGCGTGTTAAGTCGCTTCAGTTGTGTCCAACTCTTTGTGACCTTATGGACTGTAGCCTGCCAGGCTCCTCTGTCCCTGGGATTCTCCAGGCAAGAATACTGGAGTGGGTTGCAGTGCCCTTCTCCAGGAGATCCCAACCCATGGACTGAACCTGAGTCTCTTTCATCTCCTGCGTTAGCAGTCGGATTCTTTACCACTGACCACCTGGGAAGCCCCTTAGTGTTACATTGGCAACTTCAAATCAGCCTAGAAAATTTTAAATCTAATTTTCCTTCAGATCCAAAAAAAAATTACAAAATACTTTTTAACATTTAAAATTGAAACACAGAACAATCATGTGATCCTTGTGCTATTCTAGAAGTTGCATCATTCCCTACATTGCTTTTTAATCTATACACATAATTCTGTTTTGTTTACCATAATTACTATATTTCTTTCAGNAATACTTTTTAACATTTAAAATTGAAACACAGAACAATCATGTGATCCTTGTGCTATTCTAGAAGTTGCATCATTCCCTACATTGCTTTTTAATCTATACACATAATTCTGTTTTGTTTACCATAATTACTATATTTCTTTCAGAAGTTATTTTTCTCCCAGAATGATTTGCTTTTGAATCTGATCATTAAGTTAAACATTTTTTTGTTTTGTAGCCATGCAGGGTATACGTACTGTGGGTCTTGTGCTGCTCATGCTTACAAACAAGTGGATCCATCTATTACGTAAGTAATATAGCTAGATTCCATTTTGATTAGGTGGTTGGAGATTATATCATACTTGCTTTGTCACTGAAGTAATTTGTTTTACATATTTATGATATATTTGATTTCATTAATAATTTGACTTTTTATCAATTTGATTATAACATGTAGGTTATAAAAAGCTTTAATACTGTTTTTCATTATCTGAGCATTTGGTTATTACCTTCCCTTTGATGGTGAAATATTTAGTTCTGGAAATGTTAGACGGTTAATACACTATTGTGATTTTGTAAGAAATATATATTTGGTCATTTTGATGATCAAAATATATTTCACATAGATATTTAGTCTTCTTCCATAGTTCCCCAAACTGTTGGACTTGCCTAAGTGGTGCCATTGACAAAAAAGATGTTTCTTGTATGTTAATGGAGTGACTTTTGGACCCCCACCTGAGACTGGGAACTGGTTGCCAGAATATTCAACCTGTGTTGAGAAGGTTGGAATTTTCATTCCCACTTCCTGACCTCCTCTGGGGAGGGGAGAGGGCCTAGAGGTTGAATCAATCATTATCTTGATTAAAAGCCCCAAAGGGCAGGCTTTGGTTTGGAGAGCTTCTGGGTTGGTAAACATGTGGAGATTTAGGGAGAGTGATCTGCCTGGAGAGGGCATGGAAATTCCTGGCTCTTTCCCCTTACCTTGCCCTTTGCATCTCTTCCATCTGGCTGTTACTGAGTTACATCTTGCTATAATAAACCAGTGATCTAGTAAGTGAAATGTTTTTCTGAGTTTTGTGAGCTGCTTTAGCAAATAAATTGAACCCAAGGAGGGGGTCATGGGAACCTCTGACTTGTAATCAGCCTGTCAGAAGTACAGGTAATAACCTGGACTTAATTAGCATCTGAATTGAAATTCAAGGAGGTGGTTGTTGGAATCTCTAATCTGTAAAGCCTAAGTGACAACCTGGGCTTGCAACTGGCATCTGAGGTGGGAGATGGCTGTGGGGACATTCTAGTAGGACTGAACCCTTAACCTGTGGAATCTGATGTTGTCTCAAGGTAGATACTGTCAGAGCTGAGTGTGCCCCTCCTGCCCCCATGAACGCACTCAGTGGTAGTGGGTCCAGGAACATTACCAGTTAAATAGTTTGCTTTTTAAAATTTTCTCTGAAAACCTGGAGTCGAACACTTTTTTAAAGAAAAATCCAAAGCCTTTTTACTATTTTAATCACTTTATGAAAACCTGGAGTCGAACACTTTTTTAAAGAAAAATCCAAAGCCTTTTTTCTATTTTAATCACTTTATAATTGAAAATTTTTTATTGTACTTGTTAAATTCTGGTTAATGAATGAAGAATAATTTCTCACTGACAGGAAAAGGTATCTGAATTNTGGGGCCACGTGACATTTTATTTTTCAGTTAAAATATCTCCGCTTACTATGAAACATTAGAAAAAATACTTGTGTTCCATTATTTAGTATGAATAGTTGACTATTTATGAGAACAGGCACTTAAGTAACTCATGTGTTGAGTGCACAGACTACTCTCTTAGTAACTCCATAAATGTGGATTCTCTGGAGGTATAATTATATGTAAACTACATTATTTCCTGAAAGAATGCCTACTGATTTTTTTTTCCTATTTTTTCATATTAAAGGTTTCTTTTATATGTATGGTAACAGTGATTATATGCAGATATTTTAAAAGTAACCCCTTTACGACAAAGCACTTTGTAATTAATTAAAGGGAGAGAAAATAGCATTACTTCCAATGCTTATATTATCCATTTCTCTCCAAAATATGTGTATGGCTTAAGGTGTTTATGGACCTAGTGATCTAGGGGGGAAGAAAGAGAAAATATGTTATTTTTAATTTATGCTATTAATTGCCTTTTAGCATATAGCTAACACAGAGATTCAGTCTGAGATTAGTACTCATTCAGCGTGTATTTTGTTTTTCCTTCTTTTCAGCAATACCTAGCTTTTCTTTTTTTTTGGTTTGTTTTTGGGTATATCACTTTTAAGGATTTTGTATTGATGGGACTTAAATCTCTTTTTTTTCCCTGGTATCTCTCTTAACTAAATGCAGAACTTCACTATGTTGCTTTCGGGTGAGTTTCAACCTTTGGGGTACCCAGCTGGATAATTCAGACTGATAGGAGCTCTTTTCCACACTAGGCTTTATCTTTTCATCTCGATTGGGTCTGACGAAAACCCAAGCAAGAGGAATAGCCACGTATTAAATTAGAGGAAGCAGTTAGGCTTTCTGACCTCGGGTCTTTATTTCTGAAGTAATACTCATCTTTCAGTCACTGTCAGAAGAACCTTGTTACACTTACCTATGAAATATATCTGTGCCTCAATTGATATTATAAAAGTCATTTCATGTTTTAATTATCCTGAATTTCCAGGAGTGCTCTGATTTTAAGTATTCTAGTCTTCTTTTCTTAGAAATACATTCTTCAATCATAAAAATGCTTTTGTTTTCTTACTTAGCTCTTAATTCATACTGGGTTGGCCAAAAAGTTTGTTAGAGTTTTCTGCTTATGTCCTGTGGAAAAATCCGAAGGGATTTTTTTGCCAACAAAATATAGTACCTTGTCCTTAAGCAAGTTTCCTAAACNAAGCATCAATTCTTTGGCCCTCAGCTTTCTTTATAGTCCAACTCTCACATCCATACATGACCACTGGAAACACCATAAATAAATCTTAAAAAAAAAAGTTGCCACTGACTACTCTCTGTGCACTTTGTGCTCACATCACTATTGAGCGTCCGTTTTTTTCTTTTACACTCTGGTAGCCTTTCTGAGCAGGCCTCGGTCCACATCCTCTCCTCTGGCCCCTCACCTGCCCTGGTGGCCAAAACTGGCCCATGAGTGAAGCAGCCACTTCACAGCCAGTGACACAGCTGTCACGTCTCAGGCTCAGCTGAACGCAGTCAGTCTCAGGTTCCACTCGTGGGGGGCAGGGGTACAAATATTACTCATTAAGACAATGTTCTGAAATGTATTACAATCACAGGAAAGTACTCTTTCACGACCACAGCGATGAAAAGCAAGTGCAGGCAAAAATAAACAAACAAACAAAGAATGGTGCTCTCTTAATTGGAAAACTGTGTGAAGACGTGGGATTCATGATGAAACCATTCTAACGCCGCAGCTGGGGCAATGCTGAGTTTGGGCGGAGTGACCTGAGTCCAGAGCGTTGTTTACTCAGCCCAAGGTGGGCACCACAAGTCAAAATTTTCTTCTTACACTAGAGGTTATTATTAAAAAGCAACCATATAAGTTGTTTTCTCATGTGTCACGTCTTACAGAGCAAACTGTCCTATTTGCTCCGGAAGTTTCTTTGAGAACACTCTGCTACTGTTACCATTGCTGCCTAAAGAAGAGCTCTCATTCTTTGTACTTGGCTTAGTGCTGCTCTCCCAGGCTCTCACATCAGAAGTGATTTGCTCATTGTCATCTGGACATTTGCTGCTACTTGTCTCTCCTTTGCTACTTCACAGCCAAACTCACATTTTTAGCTTTTTATGGTGTGTCATCTCATAAATTTCTATTCTTTCTTTTTTCTGAGGCCGATCTGCCTGAACTTATCTCAGCCCTCTAATACTAAATATATTTGTTTCACAGATTGTCGTAGAAAAGCTTTTGCTTCAACCTAATGAAGGACAAGATTGCCAGGAGAAATATCAATCACCTCTAATATGCAGATGACACCACCCTTATGGGAGAAAGTGAAGAGGAACTAAAAAGCCTCTTGATGAAAGTGANGCGCATCTTTAACAGATATTTCATAATACGTATTTAATGTATAATTTTAACTTGTTTCATGAATAAGGATGAAGTAGAAGTAAAGCTTTTTAGAAACATCCTTTATTTGCCCCTGGTCTTTAAACCATCTATATCTAGGCTAGTTCATATAACAACTTTTTCCAAACTTTTTCTGGTTTGACAGAATTTTTTTGATGATGATACGTACTGAAAGGGTACCCCAGAATTAATTTGGCCTAGAAGTACATAGAGAGTCTATATTGATATAAGTGGAAATTGTGTGTATAAGCTGATGGATAGTAAGAATGGAAGAAAAAAATGGTAAAAACAAAAGAGAGTAAAAGGTGAAAAGGAAGGACTGAGGAGGTGATGATAAAGGCGATCAGTAAAAAGAAAGACAAATGATGGGTAATGTGAGTGATCACCTTATTCTTGTAATTAGTATATTGGAATTGAATTCTGAATAAATAAATTTGAAGGTCTGAGTGTTAAAAATGATCATTGACAGTCATAGTTTTATTCTCTTGAAAGTGGTTCTCCCTGAGATTTGTAGATGTCTTCAGAGTCCTTTGAGAAGATAGAGAACACATGCTTTTGGGAATAATAAGTATAGAGAAAAAATAACAGCCCAAGAGAGGAGCTTGAACTTGATACATTAGCTTCCATTCTTACTTTCCCATTCTCTACGTGTCCACCAGGATCATCTTTTGTGTGTAGGCTTTGAATGGATCTTTTACCTTGGCATGATTTTTTGATATCTTACATGAACATTTAGGAAATACTTGTTCATTGAGTTAGGCAGGTCTTTCAAATGTTGACATTTCATCATATAATGTAAAAAAAAAATCATTTGTTAATATAACCATCAATTTCATTAGAAATATTTTTAATTATTGGGAAGGTGTCAATCTCACAGTGATACAAGTTTTATAAAAGTCCTAACTTTCACTTGAAAGTTTCAGTTTTATCGTTGGCAACAAATATGTAAAATGTTTTCTATGAAGTCAGGCTCATTTTGTTTGTTTTCTAGAAAATTTCTGCCAGTTAGCTAAATTGGAATAACCACAATTTCTCTGCAGTCATATTTTGAACTAAAAATTGTGTTCCATGGGGAAAATGTCTGCTTTAGCTCATAACTCAAAAGTGCACAAATGCTTTTTCCTTGAGACATGCTTCTGTATGTTGCAGAGGTGCTTTGTGCATTTATTACCACAAATTGAATGCATTTTGTCATACAGCATATTTTAATAAAACTGTATTCAGAGTTCAGCATTTAATGAAATGAAACTGGCTTTAAAAAAACAGCATGGGTGAAGGTGAAGAATACATAACTACTAGTACATTTTTATTCCATTATCTTTATTGTAGCCAGCAGTTTACACAGTCCCACTTTTGTACCACAAGTGCAAATGTTAACACATTGCAAAGGCAGATAACTTCTTTGTATTATTATGAAAATAGTTTTGATTTTGTGAACTCTTTGAAAGGGTATTGAGGAATCCACAGTTCACACTTTGAGAACTGTTATAATTCAAGGTGATTGGATTTATATTGTGGATAAGGTATTGGAAACATTTCTGGGGAGATGATTAAGCGAGCAAAAGAAGCAATTAATGTGAAAAAGCTTTGAAATAGGCAGAGGTATCCTTGTCATCAGGGCACTGCAAAGACCAGTGTGCATAAAGTACTGTGATCTAAGTGGGGCAGAATCACACTGGAGGGACTGGTTCATTTGAGACTTTAGAACCTGTTTTAAGCATTTTGGATTTTATCCTCTGACCATGAAAATGAAAAACCTTTGAAAGACATTTTAAATGGGAGAGTGATATGATCTGATTCATATTTTAGAAAGAGTACTCTGGCCCTTTAAGGAATTTTTAAAATGATACATTAAGTTCTTTCCCATATTTATAGTTGCAAAGTCTTTTCCTATTACTAAAACTTTAAAAACTGAAACTCAGGATGTTACTTAGATAGTAACTTGATTTTGATTCGTATCTTTCAGAAAACCTTGCAGGGCAGAAAGAGAGCCAAAAGGAGTCTTCTTTGGGGCCACGTGACATTTTATTTTTCAGTTAAAATATCTCCGCTTACTATGAAACATTAGAAAAAATACTTGTGTTCCATTATTTAGTATGAATAGTTGACTATTTATGAGAACAGGCACTTAAGTAACTCATGTGTTGAGTGCACAGACTACTCTCTTAGTAACTCCATAAATGTGGATTCTCTGGAGGTATAATTATATGTAAACTACATTATTTCCTGAAAGAATGCCTACTGATTTTTTTTTCCTATTTTTTCATATTAAAGGTTTCTTTTATATGTATGGTAACAGTGATTATATGCAGATATTTTAAAAGTAACCCCTTTACGACAAAGCACTTTGTAATTAATTAAAGGGAGAGAAAATAGCATTACTTCCAATGCTTATATTATCCATTTCTCTCCAAAATATGTGTATGGCTTAAGGTGTTTATGGACCTAGTGATCTAGGGGGGAAGAAAGAGAAAATATGTTATTTTTAATTTATGCTATTAATTGCCTTTTAGCATATAGCTAACACAGAGATTCAGTCTGAGATTAGTACTCATTCAGCGTGTATTTTGTTTTTCCTTCTTTTCAGCAATACCTAGCTTTTCTTTTTTTTTGGTTTGTTTTTGGGTATATCACTTTTAAGGATTTTGTATTGATGGGACTTAAATCTCTTTTTTTTCCCTGGTATCTCTCTTAACTAAATGCAGAACTTCACTATGTTGCTTTCGGGTGAGTTTCAACCTTTGGGGTACCCAGCTGGATAATTCAGACTGATAGGAGCTCTTTTCCACACTAGGCTTTATCTTTTCATCTCGATTGGGTCTGACGAAAACCCAAGCAAGAGGAATAGCCACGTATTAAATTAGAGGAAGCAGTTAGGCTTTCTGACCTCAGGTCTTTATTTCTGAAGTAATACTCATCTTTCAGTCACTGTCAGAAGAACCTTGTTACACTTACCTATGAAATATATCTGTGCCTCAATTGATATTATAAAAGTCATTTCATGTTTTAATTATCCTGAATTTCCAGGAATGCTCTGATTTTAAGTATTCTAGTCTTCTTTTCTTAGAAATACATTCTTCAATCATAAAAATGCTTTTGTTTTCTTACTTAGCTCTTAATTCATACTGGGTTGGCCAAAAAGTTTGTTAGAGTTTTCTGCTTATGTCCTGTGGAAAAATCCGAAGGAATTTTTTTGCCAACACAATATAGTACCTTGTCCTTAAGCAAGTTTCCTAAACACTCAAGATATACCATTATTTATGTCCCACATTAGACTTTAATTTTAAAAAGTGGGGTGTTATTTATATGCCATTAAAGTATGAGAACATAGTGGTATCTTTTTGTTCATTTATCTGTGGACTTGATTTTTTTTTTCCTTAAATGTTATTGATTTGCTCATAGAGATGATGACAGGAAGTGAGTGATTAGCAGGGAAGGTGAGAAAAGGGATTATGTTTCTGACTAGAAACGCTTTGTGGTCTTACATGTCTGCTCTGAGTGACATATTGAGGATTGCAGTTTCTTCAGATTTTGGGACTAAACTGAGAATCACCTTTTCCTTACCCATATCTTTCCTAGCTCCCCCAACCCTCCCAACACCTCAGATAGCAAGTAAGATACACCCAACCATAGGTTAATTTTCTTACCTATCATAGAATTTTATCAAAATAAATACTTTGCAATATGGCGCACATTTCTTGGCTTGCAAGTTTTTGACGTGAGTCAGGTAGAGCTCTGGTGTCTCAAGTCTTTGACTGTTTGTCCCTTAATTGAGCAATGAGTAGCTCTTAATTTTCTAGTAATTCTTTTTACTTAGAGTTTCCTGTCTGTGAGCGTGTGTGTGGTGGGGAAAGTTTTGTTCATATAAATCTGGGAGAACAGAGGAAATGGAGAGCTTTGGAATTCAGATCATAGAGATGTTTGAGATAAAATGAGAATTCGTCCATTTTAATATTGATGTTTAAGATAAAGGGATTGTAAAGATTTAAGCTACAAGTTAGCCCAATTCTTTTCTTTAGCCTATAGTGCAAAGAACACATAATTATGTTTCTTTGTTTTTGGGAATGACTTCTACTTGAATAGGAACAGAGAAAGCTTATTATTACACTGAGTTCTTCTCAACAAGATGCCTTTCTTCTCTGCCATGGGTGAAATGTGGAAATAGCTTTATCTGAATAATTCTTTGTAGTGATATGTTGGATTTTCAGACTTTATACTGTTATGTAGTTTTATTAAAGTTGTAGGCAAGTGTAGGATGTGTTTGAGATTTTACTTAGTAGCGGAATGTTTAAAATGCAATTAATGTAGCTGTTGAAAACCTGTATTCTAGCCATTGTGAATGCAGAGGTGATTTTAAGCATAGTCAGTTGGTTTATTGTAGATAATTAGTAACTGGTATTTCCAGGCATTGAACATGTTTCTTTTAAAGTCCTTTTAACAGAAAGACAGAGATAAGGAACTGAAGTAATTGAGAAGCAAGTCATTAGGTACACTAGTTTGCTAGTGCTGCCATAACAAAACACCATAAACTAGGTGATTGGAACAACAGAAATTTGTTTTCTCCTCATTCTGGATGCTGGAGAAGTCCAAGGTGAAGGTGTTGACCGGGTTGGTTTCTTATGAGGCCCCTTCCTTGGCTTGCAGATGCTGTCTTCCTGGTGTCTCTTCACGTGATCAGTTACCATTTTGTATGTGTGCACCTTTGGTGTCTCTTTCTCTTCTTGTCAAGACACCAGTCATATTGAATTCAGGCCTCACCGTAATGATTTCACTTTAACTTAACCACCTCTTCAAAGACCTTGTCTCCAAATAGGTTCCATTTTAAGGTACAGGGGGGCAGACTTTACCTATGATACCAAGGGAACACAATTTAGCATGTAACAGTAGGTGATGAAATCAAGAAGGAAAACAGTATTACACGTAATTTTCAAAAATTACTTTTTTTTCTTTTTATTTAATAAAGTTTGTGTAGAAGTGCAATTGTCCTGTGTTTTTTGTTGTATATCTCCTAGCCGGAGAATTTTCATCCTTGGGCCTTCTCATCATGTGCCCCTTTCTCGATGTGCACTTTCCAGTGTGGATATATATAGAACACCTCTGTATGACCTTCGTATTGACCAAAAGAGTAAGTACATAGAACTCTTACAGCTTGTAAACAAAGTTTTTAAAAATAGGAATTATGAGTTTATTTTAAATTAAAAGTATTACTTTTGTAATATTTCAATTTTAAAAATAAAATTTGTGTAAACTAAGAAAATCTTCCATATGGCTAAAAGACAACTGCAGTTTTTCTGCCAGCCACAAAAATCTGTAGATTCACTAGTCTCTGAACTGTAGTGGTTATATTTATAATCAGGGAAGTACTGTGTACTCATTGTACCATCAGAAAAGAAATTGGTACCCACAACAGCTTGCTGAAAGATTTTGACTTGTTAGTCTTCCTCTGTGTATAACAATTCCCTCACTGTAAATGGATAATGAGGATAATGATTTTATTTCCTTGTTTATGGTTTTTATGGGAAAAAAATGAGCCTGTAGTTGTGAAGCTCAGCAAGAAGAGTGCTACATAAATCTTAAGTGTATTTTATTTATAAACATACCTATTATTTTCATTTTTAAAATAAGATTCCAGGCATCACATTTTTTATTTAGTTGTGTCTCATTTTGTACACTGAATGTGTAAAGTAAAATTTTTCTGACTTTTAATGGTATTTTTGGAGGAATGGGTAAACATAATTTTTAAAATGCCAAACAGTACAGAAACTACTATAACAAACACTCATACTTATCATTCACACTTGACTCAGACTTTCCCCTCATTTGAACTCACTTTACATTCCCACATTCCCAAAAGTAGCCACATTCATGAACTTAGTGTATATCCTTCCAGTTCATGAAATTATATTTTAATTATGTTGAGTGTTTATGGTTTTAAGAAATTTTGCAGCAAATTCTTTTGTAGAATGAAGAAGCTGTTTGCAAAGGAAATGGTCACCTCTTTTTAAACTTTAGGCTTAAATTTTCATAATTTTAGGGTTTATAGAGTATTAGCATTTTGTTGTTAGGAAATAGCTTATTAACAAAACTGGAATATTTCTAACCTTACTCCCTGGAATGGCTTTAGGGTATGTAATTTTTAGATTTTTAAAATGCTTTAAAAATTTTTATTTTTTCTTCCAGTTTTATTGAGATATAATTGACATACGGCACTATAAGTTTTAAAGTATGACACAGTAATTTGACTTTTCGTATATCATGAAATGATAAGTTTAGTGAATGTAAATCATATAGATACAAAATTAAAGAATCAAAATAATATTTTTCCCTGTGACGACTCTTAGGATTTACTCTCAGCAGCTTTAATGTATAACATGCGACAGTGTTCATTATATTTATCATGTTGTACATAACATCCCCAGTACTTACTGATTTTATTACTGGAGGTTTGTACCTTTTTACTACCTTCATCCACCCTCTGGGTCACGCTTGATTTGTAAAACCTTGTTAGAGCATTCAGAAAATTTTGGTTTTGGATAGCCTAACAATGAGAATTTTTAATCAGATACAATTTCATAGAAGAAAAGTCATACAATTATTTGTTTCTTTCTTTGATATTGGTAAACCCATTTAAGGATGTAGTTATAAAAATGCTGGTTCTTTTCAATAATAAAATAAAAATCTTCTTGTGTCTTTTTTGTGTTAAATTCCATTATTTTCTTGCTATATAATATTTTAAGTATAATTCATCAGAAGGGTCTGAATTGCTAAATCATTTTAAAAATTTAAGATTAAGGCATAGTCCTGTGGTAAACTTATATTCCAGTCTAGCTGACAAGTTTAATTCTTAATGTTGAGGAAAATAACATTTTCAGTAGGAATTTTCTGTTCTTGGTATAACAAAACCTGAGGTGTAAAACAATAATCCTATACATTTTATTTAAAAATAAAACTCAAAAACTATTATTAAACCTCATGAGGAAGTAGACGGGGGATTTTTCCATATTTCAGTNGAGGAAAATAACATTTTCAGTAGGAATTTTCTGTTCTTGGTATAACAAAACCTGAGGTGTAAAACAATAATCCTATACATTTTATTTAAAAATAAAACTCAAAAACTATTATTAAACCTCATGAGGAAGTAGACGGGGGATTTTTCCATATTTCAGTAGGAGTTTTGATCAACCGTTCTTGTTACTATCTACTGGTTGATTAAGGTCAAGGAAAACCTTAAACTTAGAGGTGATTTTAGATATAATGAAAGAACCTGATGAAAATTTTAAATTGTTATTTTTTATGTAACTATATAACGTATGAAAATGCTGACTAAATCATTACGTGTCTGACTGTTTTGTCTTATATAAGAAGCTAGTTGTTTTTTCCTTTTTTTTTAAACTAAAGCCAGAGGAGAATATTACGTAATACTTTTGTCTCTTGCCAAACAAAGCATGTAGTTTTGTGTTACTGGGTAGTCTCACAGGATGAGGATATACATTAATACATTTGTTTTACTATATTTTGAAACCTCTAGTTTACGGAGAACTATGGAAGACAGGAATGTTTGAACGCATGTCTCTGCAGACAGACGAAGATGAACACAGTATTGAAATGCATTTGCCTTATACAGCTAAAGCCATGGAAAGGTATACTAATTAATATAAGAAATCCCAGAGAAATCATGGATATTAATTTCTTTGGAATTATTTTAACTAGGGTAAGATGATCACTAGGATAAAGAGATTTAAAAATTCTTGTTACAGTGAAATAAAGAATTTGAGATTAGATTTTTTTTGAATGTGGATTGAAGTTGGTTTTGAGTAGTTTGCCTATGAAGGTTAAATGAAGTGGCATGGTTGTTTCATTAGGTAGAAATATTAACAAGAAAACCCATGTGTCTGTGTGTTTGTATGTATTGGTTTGCCTGTTATCTTATTCATTATATATTTATTTATCTCAGAATAACAATTACATTCTTTCATGGTGTAGTGCTCCAAGTAAGTAATCATAAAATTTTAGAATTGGGAGTAACTTTGGAGGTAATTTATTTCAGCCTTTATCAAAGTATGTGGATCTCTATTATAAAAGCAATTATTATGTAGTAATATATAATAAGTGAGATAATCTATATATAACATAGATCTATTATAAGAGATCTCTGTTATAAAAAATGCTGACATTATTACTTGGTACCTGCTAAGAGGTCTTTGAGGATAGCACGCTCACTAGACTATAAGTAGAATGAAGACAGGGACATTTTTGTTTTCCACTTTTACCCCAGTGCCTAGCACAGTGCCTGTTACATAGTAGTCATTATTTTGATAAAATGAAAGAATTGTTTTAAGAGCTTTCTTTTTTCTTTAAGGCAATATTCAAATTAGAACGTTTTTCTTTTGAAGGTCACATTTCTGTAATTTTTTCAACCATTCTTCCTATGGACTTAATATTCCATATGTTTTTAGTTTGATTAGTTCTAAATAGGGTGAGATTATTCCTTCTCTGCTCCTCATTACTGTATTCTCCTAGGAAAATAAGAGGTACGTCTTAGGTTTGCAGTAAATATTTGTTAATTAAATGTGTTAATGAAGTATGAGATTAACAATTTTTATGCTGATATGGCTTACTTATTGTCTGATATATTTGCGGTCAGCTCAAACCCCAAGGGTTTTTTATACTGTTCAACTAGATTATTTTCTCCTTTTGTGCTTCAGTGGTTGATTTCTTTTTAACCCTAAAAGTGAATGTCTCTTCAATTAATTTTGTTTAATTTTTTCATGTTAGTTTTATTCCATTATTGCAGTTTGGGGAGTCATTTCCAGTCTTAATTCTGTTATCAAAGTATTATTTACTTATCTCTGTCTTATGTTGTCCACATCTTTTCACAAAAATAACTATAAGGGATTACATAGCTGAAGAAGTTTGCAAAAATAGAGTGATATTAAATTGTAAGCAGTATAATTTTAGGTTGTCAAAGTTGCTTAGTCGTGTCCGACTCTTTGGGACCCCATAGAATTCTCCAGCCCAGAACACTGGAGTGGGTAGCCTTTCTCTTCTCCAGGGGATCTTCCAAACCCAGGGATCAAATCCCGGTCTCTCGCTTTGCAGGAGGATTCTTTACCAGCTGAGCCACAAGGGAAGCCTAAGAATACTGGAGTAGGTAGCCTTTCCCTTCTCCAGCGGATCTTCCCAACCCAGGAATTGAACCAGAATCTCCTGCATTGCAGCCGGATTCTTTACCAATTTGAGGTTATTTGTGTCTTAATACATTCTAATTCTTCAGAAAATTTTAAAGCAGTATAGCCTGTTTACTTTTTGAAATGCTAGTGTCATCAAAACATCCCATTCTTCAACTGCAACAGTTCAGTTCAGTTCAGTCCCTCAGTTGTGTCCGACTCTTTGCGACCCCATGAACTGCAGTATGCCAGGCCTCCCAGTTCATCACCATCTCTCGGAGTTCACTCAGACACATGTCCATTGAGTCCGTGATGCCATCCAGCCATCTTATCCTCAGTCGTCCCCTTCTCCTCCTGCCCCCAATCCTTCCCAGCATCAGAGTCTTTTCGAATGAGTCAACTCTTTGCAAGAGGTGGCCAAAGTACTGGAGTTTCAGCTTTAGCATCATTCCTTCCAAAGAAATGCCAGGGTTGATCTTCAGAATGGACTGGTTGGATCTCCTTGCAGTCCAAGGGACTCTCAAGAGTCTTCTTCAACACCACAGTTCAAAAGCATCAATTCTTTGGTGCTCAGCCTTCTTCACAGTCTAACTCTCACATCCATACATGACCACAGGAAAAACCATAGCCTTGACTAGACAGACCCTTAGTCGTCAAAGTAATGTCTCTGCTTTTGAATATACTATCTAGGTTGGTCTTAACTTTTCCTCCAAGGAGTAAGCATCTTCTAATTTCATGGCTGCAGTCACCATCTGCAGTGATTTTGGAGCCCCCAAATATAAAGTCTGACACTGTTTCCACTGTTTCCCATCTATTTCCCACGAAGTGATGGGACCGGATGCCATGATCTTCGTTTTCTGAATGTTGAGCTTTAAGCCAACTTTTTCCACTCTCCTTTTTCACTTTCATCAAGAGGCTTTTTAGCTCCTCTTCACTTTGTGCCATAAGGGTGNATGTAAGAAACGAGGCGCCGGTCTATGTTCGATGTAGGATGCAGGATGCTTGGGACTGGTACACAGGGATGATCCAGAGAGACGATGTGGGGTGGGAGGTGGGAGGGGGTATCAGGATTGGGAGCTCGTATATACCTGTGGTGGATTCATGTCGAAGTATGGGAAAACCAATACAGTATTGTAAAGTAGAATAAAGTAAAAATTAAAAAAAAAAACCTAAAAAAGAAAAGAAAATTGGGTAGGCTAATTCTCACTTTGGCTGCACAGAATATAATCAATCTGATTTCGGTGTTGACCCTCTGGTGATGTCCATGTGTAGAGTCTTCTCTTGTGTTGTTGGAAGAGGGTGTTTGCTATGACCAGTGCATTCTCTCGGCAAAACTCTATTAGTCTTTGCCCTGCTTCATTCCGTATTCCAAGGCCAAATTTGCCTGTTACTCCAGGTATTTCTTGACTTCCTACTTTTGCATTCCAGTCCCCTACAATGAAAAGGACATCTTTTTTGGGTGTTAGTTCTAAAAGATCTTGTAGGTCTTCATAAAACCGTTCAACTTCAGCTTTTTCAGCATTACTGGTTGGGGCATAGACTTGGATAACTGTGATACTGAATGGTTTGCCTTGGAAATGAACNGCCTATGATGAAAAGGACCTCTTTTTTGGGTGTTAGTTCTAAAAGGTCTTGTAGGTCTTCATAAAACCGTTCAACTTCAGCTTCTTCAGCATTACTGGTTGGGGCATAGACTTGGATAACTGTGATATTGAATGGTTTGCCTTGGAAATGAACAGAGATCATTCTGTCGTTTTTGCGATTGCATCCAAGTACTGCATTTCAGACTCTTGTTGACCATGATGGCTACTCCATTTCTTCTGAGGAATTCCTTCCCGCAGTAGTAGATATAATGGTCATCTGAGTTAAATTCACCCATTCCAGTCCATTTGAGTTTGCTGATTCCTAGAATGTCGACATTCACCCTTGCCATCTCTTGTTTAACCACTTCCAATTTGCCTTGATTCATAGACCTGACATTCCAGGTTCCTATGCAATATTGCTCTTTACAGCATCAGACCTTGCTTCTATCAGCAGTCACATGCACAACTGGGTATTGTTTTTGCTTTGGCTCCATCCCTTCATTCTTTTTGGAATTATTTCTCCACTGATCTCTAGTAGCTTATTGGGCACCTCAACTGCAACAGGATAGTAAAAAACTTTTGTTCCTGGTTAAGATGTTATTTCAAAAGTAAAACAGGTGTAATGTGGAAATGTAGGAAAATAGAAATTTGAAACCAGCGAACAAAATTTATGTTTTTAATTTCCTCCCTATTAAATAACATTAAATTACCACTTTTAAGTATATCACTTCTCAGGAAAACCTTCCTTATCTCTCAGATTACATTGCTGATATTGCTAAATTGCTTCAGTCACGTCTGACTCTGTGCAACCCTATAGACGGCAGCCCACCAGGCTCCCTCGTCCCTGGGATTCTCCAGGCAAGAACACTGGAGAGGGTTGCCATTTCCTTCTCCAATTCATGAAAGTGAAAAGGGAAAGTGAATTTGCTCAGACTTGTCCGACTCTTAGGGACCCCATGGATTGCAGCCTCCCTGGCCCCTTCGTCCATATGATTTTCCAGGCAAGAGTGCAGGAGTGGGGTGCCATTAGGATCAGTAATGCTGACCCTTTGAAAAGCACCTAGTACTTTTCCTTTGTAACCTTTGCTGCAAGCANACCCCATGGATTGCAGCCTCCCTGGCCCCTTCGTCCATATGATTTTCCAGGCAAGAGTGCAGGAGTGGGGTGCCATTAGGATCAGTAATGCTGACCCTTTGAAAAGCACCTAGTACTTTTCCTTTGTAACCTTTGCTGCAAGCACTGCTTGTGTCGCCCAGCTTACCATTGCCTGTATCAGTTTCCTTTACTGAATAACAGATTGCCTCAAAACTTATGACTTAAATTCATAACTGTTTTTATTGCTCACAATTTTGGTGTCTGGAGTTTGAGTAGGGAACACCTTGCCCTGGTCCACAAGACACTGACTGAGATGACTGGAGTCGGCCTTGAGGATCCAAGATGACTTTAATGCTGACTTTTGCTTGAGATACCTCATTTGTTCTTTATGGCCTATTTTTTTTTTTTATCAGCCAGGGCTTTTCTATCTTTTTGGCCTGTCTCTAGAAGGATGGTCTGGATTTCTTTACATGGTGATTCTGGGTAACAGAACAAAACCAGACATTTTTTGACTTATTAAGGACTAGTCCTAAAACTGCATATCATCATTTCGACTGCATTTTGTTTCCCAAAAGAGAAGTAGATGCCACCTCTTGAGGGGAGGAGTAGCATATGTGTACAGGAGTAGGAGGGATTGTTGGCAGGTATCTTTGTTGATGGATTACCACAGTTCTTCCAGTGGTAGACAATTCATGTTTCTCCAACATGGAGGACATCTCCCAAGATGCCCAGAAATCTCATCCAGTTATGACATCAGGTTCAAAGTTCATTATTTTATCATCTGCATTTGGTTGGGATGTGGATGAGGCTCCTTGAATGCAGCACTTTTTGATTTGGATACCTGTGAACTAGGAAAGCAAGCCTCCCCATTGTCTGCTCCCCGCNACACATCTAGATGTGTATAAGAGACAGGCATGTAGTAGTCTCTGTTCTAAAGCAGTTCTGAAATCTAACCAGAAAACAGAAAATATCCTTGATTATGGCTTGGTTCTATCTTTTGATAGTGGTTTCATAATTCATTACAGATGGTTCCTGATTTATGCTGGCTCCACTTAGGATTTTTTGACTTTTTGATGGTGTGAAAGTGATCCATAATTAAGTAGAAACTGTACTTTGAATTTTGATCTTTTCCCAGGCTAGCAATATGTATGATACTCTCTCATGTTTCTAGGCAGTGGCAGGGAGTCACAGCTCCCAGTCAGCCATGTGATCATGAAGGTAAACACCCAATACACTTAAAAATCCTTTTGTACTCAGACAACAATTCTGTTTTTCATTTTCAGTACAGTATTCAATAAGTTGGGCTTCCTGGGTAGCTCAGCTGATAAAGAATCCTGCAGTGCAGGAGACCTGAGTTTGATCCTTGGGATGGGAAGATCCCCTGGAGAAGGGCATGGCAACCCACTCCAGTATTCTTGCCTGGATAATCCCCATGGACAGAGAAGCCTGGTGGGCTATAGTCCATGGGGTCGCAAAGAGTCAGACATGACTGAGCGACTAAGCACAGCACATTCAATAAATTACATTAGAGATTCAGCTGCTGCTGCTTCTACTGCTAAGTCGCTTTAGTCGTGTCCGACTCTGTGCGACCCCATAGACGGCAGCCCACCTGGCTCTCCCGTCCTTGGGGTTCTCCAGGCAAGAATACTGGAGTGTGTTGCCATTTCCTTCTCCAGCACATGAAAGTGAAAGTGAAGTCACGTCCAACTCCTAGCGATCCCATGGACTGCGGCCTACCAGGCTCCTCCATCCATGGGACCTTCCCGGCAAGAGTACTGGAGTGGGTTGCCATTGCCTTCTAAAATACACTTTGTTTTAGATAATTTTGGCCATCTGCATGCTATTGAAAATGTTGCAAGCACACTTAAGGTAGGCTAGGCTAAGCTATGGTATTTAGTAGGTTAGGTGTAGTAAATGTATTTTCAACTTATAATGGATTTATTTAGACTTAACCCCATTGTATATTGAGGAAGATCAGTATTATTCTTAGCTCTTGGCTGGGTCCTTTTGGCTCTTGACTCTATTCTTTGAGTCCTTTTTACTTTTCCGTAAGAAACGGGCTTTGTTTGCATCTGAGTAGCAGTTTTATTCTGCTGTATGTGACAGTTAAAAGCCTAAAGGCCTCTTTTCATTTGAGATAGTGTTTTATTTTAGTACAAACTGATAGAATTCCATTAATCACTTTGTGGATTTTCTGTATATAAGATTAGAAGTGCATTCCGTTAGATAAAAGTCACATCCACAGTTCTTACTGTGACAAGATTCTTTTCACTTTCTTACTGAGACAGGATTCTCTCCACTTTGGAGCCCAAGTTCAGTTCAGTTCAGTTGCTCAGTCGTGTCCTACTCTTTGGCATCCCATGAATCGCAGCGCGCCAGGCCTCCCTGTCTATCACCAACTCCCGGAGTTCACTCAGATTCACGTCCATCAAGTCCGTGATGCTATCCAGCCATCTCATTCTCTATCGTCCCCTTCTCCTCCTGCCCCCAGTCCCTCCCAGCATCACGGTCTTTTCCAATGAGTCAACTCTTCGCATGAGGTGGCCAAAGTACTGGAGTTTCAGCCTCACCATCATTCCCTCCAAAGAAATCCCAGGGCTGATCTCCTTCAGAATGGACTGGTTGGATCTCCTTGCAGTCCAAGGGACTCTCAAGAGTCTTCTCCAATACCACAGTTCAAAACCATCAATTCTTTGGCGCTCAGCCTTCTTCACAGTCCAACTCTTGTGTAATTTCTTAGAAGCCCTTTTACCTGCCTGAGAGAGTATGCAAGCATGGTCTGAAGTCTTCCTGTGGTCCTAACACAGGCTTTTACAGATGTGGTTTCGATTTGATGATTCTGAACCCGTATTCTTGGTAGTACCCTGTATTTGGTCTTTGTCCTTATGCTGTTTGCTTGACAGTGTTTGGCTATCTTAGAGACTAGTGATGAGAAACAGTTATTTTTTAACCACGAAACTCTTAGTTAGAAATATTTCTTTTAAATTCTGCTTATAGTTAGTTCTTTAGTTCATGTTTTTCTTCTTACATCTCCTCATATTTGGCTGTGAAGAAGCCATTGACACTTTGAATATTTTGTTGGGGAATCTTAGTTACATTTATAGATTGTCTAATCTTGTAAGTTTTGTCATGTGACAGTTTCATGCTAATTATTTTCTGCCAGGAAATAGTATGGATAACCCTTCTTCTAGCAGTGTCCTTACTGCGTGTCTACTTTTCAGGCTCCTTGTTGCCCTTTTCCCACCTGTCTCTTGTCCCCAAAGCCAATATTATATTTTCTAGGTGTCTCTTTTAGTAATACACTTTCCAGGCACCCATTTTTGGTCTCGGTTATCAGTTGTAGCTGGGCATATCACCTCAAAGTACCTTTTTTGTTTTCTTATTATTCTTTGGGCTAGAAATTTGTGTTCAGGGATGAGTGGCAACCAGTCATTTCTATTTCATTTGCTGTCAGGTAAGATAGGTTGACTTAGGCTAGAGGTTCCAGGGTCCTCTCACTTTCTGTCTGGGGCTTAATGCAGGTTGTTTACTAGGCACCTTAGTTCTCATCTTGGTCCTGTGTCCACTTGTTACTTTTCTTCAGGGCCTTTCTCTACACATGGTTTCCTTTTCCTGCTGATCTATCCTGAAGTACATGGCAATTCAGGGTAGCAAGAAAGTAAGTAGAAATTTTAGGTCTCTTAATCTTTAGACTTGCAAGTGGCACAGTATTACTTGTGCTGTATTTTACTTGACAACACAAATTGGAAGACTAGATTCAAGGGGAGGGAAACATTGTGCCTGATGGGAGGAGTGGCGTGAGCATTCAGAGGTGGGAGGAGTTTTGTTGATTATGTTTGTAGGTAGCCTGCCATGGTAGCACTGCAGTTAAATAGCTTTTCGGGAGGTTGTTTATGTCTGTATATCTGTCTGCTTCCCTTCTCTAGTATTCCCCTAACCTGTCCCCTACTCCAGGGCAGCTGGTCTACCCTGTATCTTCTGTACCCATCTCAGTATCTGACACAAACAGGATCTCATTAATTAATTGTTGAATAAATAAATAGCAATCTATTTGTAATACTTTCATTAAATATTTCCCCCAAATGAGGTCAGAGTTTTTTAATTAGCTGTTTTTTATGTCATGAACCTATTTACATGTTTTTTTAAAGCTCCTTTTAATTGGGTATACATAGGACTTTCCAGTATATGACTATGTAGTACTTCAGTTGACTAATTTTAAAACTTTGTCTTCATTTTTCACTGTTATGAAAATTATGATGGGCTAAAAAATTAAATATCTAAGTGTATTATTTATAATTCTCTTATATTAAGCAGATTTAAAAGTGATATTCATTAGAGCTTTCTTTTTTAAAAAAAAATAGTAATATAGAGGAGAAAACAAAATGACCCATAAAGTCCTTGCTCAGTTAAATCTGTCCTTTTAAAAAATAGGTGTAAATGATTTAAAAGCGTACACAATGAGCAGTGAAAGCCTCTTTTATTCTCCTCAGCAGTGTTTACTGACAGTGAAGATTATTATGGAAATGCTTAAATATATGTATGCATATATAAGTTTGTGTGTGTGTGTGTGTGTTTGTGTGTGTGTGTATATATATATATATATGACTTACACATACACATTTTTGTGTAATTAATAATTCTCTTATATTAAGAGAATGTCTTATTTTAAGCATTTTATTCTGATCCTTTTTTCCATATATTATCTTGACTATTGAAATTTATAATTTTAATATTCTATGTAATTGCATTTGAGAGATATTGTTAAGTTGGGTTATGTAGAAATCATCTATCTTGAAAAAGCTATTTACTCTTAAAATGTGGAGAACTTAATGGCAACCCACTCTGGTATTTTTGTCTGGAAAATCTCATGGATGGAGGAGGGGGTCACAAAGAGTTGGACACGACTGAGTGACTAACACACTCTTAAAATTAACAACATGCTCCTACTTCTTTTTCTTTGCATTTTACTCTGTTATCTTTCCCTCCTTTTATTCCTTTCTCTGTATTACTCTATTTATTCTTTGTTTACAGTTTAAAATTTTAATTGAGTTTTGGGTCACTATAAAATATATTCTTTATGACATAGAAGTCTATGAATATTAATAAATTTAGATTTGTAAATATCCAACACCATCAAGATATAGAACAATTCCTTTGCCTCAGTTTTAGTCCTTTTTTGTTCAGAAAAAATGTGCAAAGTAAATAATACAATTCTTTAGTAACTTTCGAAGTGTTTGAGAAATATGGCCCTGTAAAAATACTTATGTTCACTGTAAAAATATTATATTTTTAGCCATATAGTACTTTTTGTTACTGCTAATATTTTTGTAACATGGACAGCATGAAAGCACAGTACAGTGATTTAAATCTTTCATCTTAGATTTTAGGTTCAAGTCAATCTTAGACATTCACTGTGGTTAGGATTTGACAACTTCAGTACTTATACCATTATATATATTTAAAAAAATATTGATTTTGTATAGTTTATCCAGATTGTTAAGCCTAACTCTTATAATTTCTTGTGTTTATTCTTATTAATTATATTTTTGAGTTCCCTGAATGAGAAAACTACTATCAAATGCCAAATGCCTTGTATGGTATTAATTACTAATAACTGAACTTTTTCCTGTTCTTAATGTCTTATATTAGTATAATATATTTGTTAAAATTGAGGAGGAACCAGTATTGATACATGATTATTAAATAAATTTCATAGTTTAATTAGGATTTACTCTTTGTGTTAGTATAGTCTTTGGCTTTGCCAAATGCATCATTTCATGCTTCTCTACCTTTAATAGTCCCATGTAGAGTAGTTTTACTGGCCTAAAAATCCCCTGTGTTCTACTTATTCATCTTCTCTCTTCACTCCACCTCCATCTAACCCCTAGTAACTACTGATCTTTTTATTGTCTTCATAGCCATATAGTTTCTGGAATATCATGTAGTTGGAATCATGTAATATGTAGCTTTTTCAGGTTGACTTCTTGAACTTAGTAATATATTATCAAAATTCCTCCAAGTCTTTTTATGGCTTGGTAGCTTATTTTCCTTTGTTGTTGAATAATAGCCCATTTTATGGCTGTGTCAGTCTTTCCACTCACCTATTAAAAGAGTATTGATATCATTGGATTCAGTTCATTTCAGTGGCCCAGTCATGCCTGACTGTTTGCAACCCCATGAACCACAGCACACCAGGCCTCCCTGTCCATCAGCAACTCCCGGGGTCCACCCAAACCAATGACCCATGTCCATTGAGTCAGTGATGCCATCCAACCATCTCATCCTCTGTCGTCACCTTCTCCTCCTGCCTTCAGTCTTTTCCAGCATCAGGGTCTTTTCAAATGAGTCAGCGCTTCACATCAGGTGGCCAAAATATTAGAGATTCAGCTTCAACATCAGTCCTTCCAATGAACACCCAGGACTGATCTCCTTTAGGATGGACTGGTTGGCTCTCCTTGCAGTCCAAGGGATTCTCAAAAGTCTTCTCCATCACCACAGTTCAAAAGCAGTAATTCTTCGGTGCTCAGCTTTCTTTATAGTCCAGCTCTCTCATTCATACACGACGACTGGAAAAACCACAGCCTTGACTAGACGGACCTTTGTTGACCAAAGTAATGTCTCTGCTTTTTAATATGCTGTCTCAGTTCAGTTCAGTTCACTTGCTCAGTCGTGTCTGACTCTCTGCGACCCCATGAATTGCAGCACGCCAGGCCTCACTGTTCATCACCATCTCTCGANTGTGGTCCTAGTGTGATTAGATTGACTAGTTTTCTGTGAGAATGGTTTCAGTGTGTCTGCCCTCTGATGCCCTCTTGCAACACCTACCATCTTACTTGGGTTTCTCTTACCTTGGGTGTGGGGTATCTCTTTATGGCTGCTCCAGCAAATCACAGCTTCTGCTCCTTACCTTGGATGAGGGGTTGGTTATAACTTTCCTTCCAAGGAGTAAGAGTCTTTTCATTTCATGGCTGCAGTCACCATCTGCACTAATGTTGGAGCCCAAAAAGATAAAGTCAGCCACTGTTTGTACTGTTTCCCCACCTATTTGCCATGAAGTGATGGGACCCAATGCCATGATCTTAGTTTTTGAATGTTGAGTTGAAATCAGATTTTTCACTCTCCTCTTCCACTTTCATCAAGAGGCTCTTTAGTTCTTCTTCACTTTCTGACAAAAGGGTGGTGTCATCTGCATATCTTAGGTTATTGGTATTTTTCCTGGCAATATTGATTCCAGCTTATATTTCCTCCAGCCCAGCATTTCTCATGATGTACTATGCATATAGGTTAAATGAGCAGGGTTACAATATACACCCTTCACATACTCCTTTTCCTATTTGGAACCAGTCTGTTGTTCCATGTCCAGTTCTAACTGTTGCTTTCTGACATGCATACATATTTCTCAAGAGGCAGGTCAGGTGGTCTGGTATTCCCATATCTTTCAGAGTTTTCCACAGTTTATTGTGATCCACACAGTCAAAGGCTTTGGCATAGTCAATAAGGCAGAAATAGATGTTTTTCTGGAGCTCTCTTGCTTTTTCAATGATCCAGCAGATGTTGGCATTTTGATTCCTGGTTCCTCTGCCTTTTCTAAAACCAGCTTGAACATCTGGAAGTTCATGGTTCATGAACTGCTGAAGCCTGGCTTGGATAATTTTGAGCATTACTTTCCTAGCATGTGAGATGAGTGCAATTGTGTGGTAGTTTGAGCATTCTTTGGCATTGCCTTTCTTTGGAATTGGAATGAAAACTTACCTTTCCACTCACCTGTTAAAGGATTATTGTTATTGTTGGATTAATATCTGTTATATATTTTTACCATTTTCTATTCGCTGCTCTTGTTCTTTTCTTACTCTCTTTTTCCTCTTATTTTAATTGAACATTTAATACAAGTTCATTTTCTTTCCTCTCTTAGCATAGGTTACACTTCTTTTTACTTTTTTTTAGTAATTGCTGTAAAGTTTGCAGTGTACATTTGCAACTCATGCAAGTATACTGTCAAATAATACTGTAGTGTAGGTATCTCACATTATTCACAATTTCTTATTCTTATCCCTTATAACATTGTTATCAGTCATAAACTGTAATTATCAAACACATTACTGTTGTATTATTTTGAACAAATCATTGTTAGATCAATTAAGAATAAGAAAAATGAAATAAACCAAAGATGTTATTTTAAATTCTTTTATTCCTTTCTAATTTGCTTCTTTTTTTCTATGTTGATATGAGCTTATGAACTATGTCGTTTTCCTTCTCTCTGAAAGACTTTTTACCAGTTCGTGGCTCTGATTTTATTATTTAAAACTTGCTGTTTTGGATTGGACAAAGGATTTCTTTTATCTTTGCCACCTCCTCAAGAACACACAAGAGATCTTCCCTTTTCCAGTGTTTCTATTAATCTCAAATTAAGAATAATGTATTTTACTTATAGGGAGTAATTAAGTAGTCTAGTAAACAAAACTCATTTTGGCTCCATAGTGGTAATTCCTCCCTGTTCAGTTTTACTAGTTATTGATGTAAAGATTTGATTGTTTTTAAGATATTTACCTTTATTTTGGGGGGCTCCAAAATCACTGCAGGTAGTGATTGCGGTCATGACATTAAAAGACGCTTACTCCTTGGAAGGAAAGTTATGACCAACCTAGACAGCATATTAAAAAGCAAAGACATTACTTGGTCAACAAAGGTCCATCTAGTCAAGGCTATGGTTTTTCCAGTAGCCATATATGGATGCGAGAGTTGGACTATCAAGAAAGCTGAGCGCCAAAGAATTGATGCTATGAACTGTGGTGTTGGAGAAGACTCTTGAGAGTCCCTTGGACTGCAAGGAGATCCAACCAGTCCATCCTAAAGGAGATCAGTCCTCGGTGTTCTTTGGAAGGACTGATGCTAAAGCTGAAACTCCAATAGTTTGGCCACCTCATGTGAAGAGTTGACTCATTGGAAAGGACTCTGATTCTGGGAGCGATTGGGGGCTGGAGGAAAGGGGATGACAGAGGATGAGATGGTTTGATGGTATCACTGACTCAATGGACATGTGTTTGGGTGGGTTCTGGCTGTTGGTGATGGATAGGGAGGCCTGGCATGCTGTGGTTCATGGGATCGCAGGGAGTCGTTCATGACTGAGCGACTAAACTGAATTGAACCTTCAAAATTTAAAAATTTGGTTAACCTGAATTTTTCAGGTATCAGTAGAGTTGCTTAATTATGCAGGGAATTATGAGTGATGCAAAAATAAGTAAGTATTGTGTGTTTCCTCAGCATATAGTCCAGTTGGAGGAATAAGAACTGTATATAAATAAATGTAATATAATTCAAAATGTAGTAAGTATAATTGAAGAGTTTATAGAAACAGAAAAAAAGATGAAGGTGACCGCTGAGTTAGGGGAGCACAGAGAAGGATTGTGAAGAAGATGATATTTAGTGTACTTTGAGGATGGCTGTAGTTTTCACAGAATGAGGCAGAATTTTTTGTTGGAAACAGAATATTGTAAATATAAAATGCAGAAGTAAGAAAGCCCAGGGCTAATTTTAAGAGCGGGAACCTATTTGACTTAGTTTGTGGAAGTTACAGAAGTCTGGATTAGTAACTGAGGTCTGTCTCTAGATGACTTTTGTTTGACCTGCATAGGTAGAAAAAGTTTTTCACAGATACGAATGTTTTTAGTTTGATGTTGATCCTGCCACTTCTTGTTATCAAATACCTTATCTGACCTTTCGCACATATATGGTACCAACATGGGGCTGGAACCATTTGAGTAGGTAACCTTGTAGGTGCAGAGAGTAAGAGGGCCAAGATTAGAAAGCTGGAATGGTTGGTTGGGACAGGATTATGAAGGACATTGAATGTCATTTTAAGATTTTTATATTTTATTCCATGATTGTTCTTGAGGAGAAGGGTGATAGTTAGAACTTGACTGTAAGAGGAGTATTCTTTGTTGGCATGATGGTACTGTGAAGGATGATTAGAGTTGGAAGAGGTGGATAGAAATAGTCTAGAAATTATGGAGGCTTTGGACTAAAATAATGATGGATAAAACTGAGCAGATTATGGGAGAATGAAGAAAACTTGGTAAATATTTCTGTGTGGGAGAGTAAAATAATTTAAAATACTTTTAATGTGTAAGAGTATACAATTATCAGAGTTGGTCAAGATGTTAACTTTTTGGTATAAACCAGGTACAATTTTAGGAGAACATAGGGCATGGAAATGTTGACTTGTTTCCATCAAAATACTGGAATATTTCTGTAAAAATACTGGTGTGACCATAATTTTGAAAGCTGACTTGGGCCAGTTCATCATAGTACTGTTTTGCTTCAATCAGTTGAGTTTCCATAATAGAGTTCAGTAAGATTCTCTGGTACCTGAATATGCCTGCCCTTGTAAAATCTTTTTTTACTAGTTTTCCTACCAGAATGGAAATTCAGAAAGGTATACCCTTTGAAATTAATTTTGATAGTCTCACTGTATTCCCTTACATGATCAAACAGTAAAGATTTATAATGACTTAAATGTTAATTTTAGTTGTCATTGACAGTTTACCTTCTCCCTTTTCCCTCTCTTTTTCCCCCAGTTTCTTTGGCTCTGCCTGATGTTTTCTGGGTCTTTGTAGTTTATTCTTTCTCACAGTGAGTCAGAGTATTCTGCATTTAATCTGTATGCGTATCCCTGTCGTTGAAGGTGAATTTGATCAAGAGGAAAAGATTAGCCGAATTCTCCCACAAAGGGTTCCCTAAAACTCCACATCATGATTTCTTTCAGTCTCTGTGCCTTTAACACCTTTTTTTGAGGGTTCCACGACCAGCCTCACTTAAAGGACTCATAGTTGTATCATGACTATGGTTTACTAGAAAAGATGTGATACACAGCAGGACCAGCAAGGGACAAAACGCATGTCAGGCAGAATCTGGAGGAATCCAAATGTAGGCTTCCAACATTCTCCCTCCCATAGGGGTGGGCTGAACAGAACGTGGTTCCTCTAGCACTGTAACACGTATACAGTGTTTCTGGCCAGGACACCTGCTTTAAGATTCTAAATCCAGGATTTTTGTTAGGGGCTAGTCATGTAGACATAAAACTAAAACTATAGAACTATACTAAAACTCACAGAAGGAAAGCAGGTGTTTGCCATAATCACATAATTTATTAACAGTCTAGGCAAGCTGCTACTGTGTCCCAAGTGGGTAAAAAGAGCCGTAATCCACCTAAATAACATTGCAGAAGCCAGGTTGCTAGGTACCCAAAGGCTAGTCTTACACATAGGCCTTTCTAAAGATTTCTGCAACAAATCTGCTGAGTTTAACCCAGTTGCAGAATTTCCTTTGCACTTTCCCAGTTCCAGGCTGCCATATTGCCATTCCAACTTTGTGAATTTTTGATTCACCTGAATACCATTTTAACCCTTATTATAGTTTAGGTTTGTACTAGGTCTTAAGATTCTTCTTTCCTTTCTGATTTGGCCTCAGTAAAGGTCTTCAACTATTTAAAATGATCAGAGAAAAAGTAAGGTATGCTCTTGTGTAGTTACTCTGTAACAGAGTGGAGTGACTTGTCTATGGACATAGAAAACAGCCTGAGATTTTCTGTCCCCGTCAAGCTTAAATGACAGCCACAAGAGCAGTGCGATCTTCACATGTGTTCTTACCCTGTGACTTTCATACTCCTGGTCGTGTATTTCTGCATATATCTTTTTTTTTTTATTGTCATTTATTGAGATTTTAGAGCAAACATATGTTTTCTTTGTATATTGCTCAGTTTCTCTTTTTCATGAACATAGAAGATTCCTTTGGATTAGCACCTGTATATCAGGAAGAGAGCATTTTTTAGAATTATAGAGCATAGTGTATCTTCAAAATAAATAAAAATTCATTTTTGATTGTAATGGAATAGTTTTTGTTCCTGTGACCAGGAAAAAAATGAGTAAGAGGTACCATAAGACATTTGAGAAGATTGGAATATATTTTACTTTTATCAGAGTAGACTTTTGGTATTTATCTACATGTTTTGTCCTCTCTTTTTTCCTCCTGTGAATATTTTCTGTCTAAAAGAGGAGAGGAGAGTAAATTATATAGCGCTATTGTGGCAACAGCTTCAGCATCTTAGAAATCAGAAAAGCTTTTCTTTTGACTGGCTTAGTTATGATTTTTTAAAAATTCTCACCTGAGAAGCTCTAGACTGTTTCTAAAATCTTTGGAAAGTTGGAAGGATTTGTATAGAAAAGAAAATTCTTGTGTTCATCAATGTTGTTCAGGGGAGAAATGTTCAAATAAATGCCATGGAAAGAATAATCAAATAATTATTTGTATACAGTGTTTGATCTAGTTTAAAATGTCATCACTTTTAAGATTTCAGTTATTTACATGCCACTAATTTAGTGAAAACTGCCATTTAAATGATCTTCTTATCACTTAGAATGTACATATTAGAATTCATATTTTTCAGATGTTCATATAGTATTATTAACTATAACATTAACTATAGCACTGTGTTAGCTACAGAATTCACAATTTTATGTTAGCATTTTTACATTAGAATTTAGACTTTTTTGTACTCTGTACCAGTAAAAGCATTGGTGATATAGAGTGATATTCTTTGTTTTTAAGGAGAGTGCTTCACTATTGGCTCTGTGATTTCATTTTTTTTGTTTGTTACACATCTTGGATACAGTAATTTTCTGCAGCATGGGTTAAGGCATAAGACAGAAAAAGAAGGGCTAAAACTTTCATCTGTATTACTAAAGTGCTCATAGGTATTTTGTAAGGTGGGTTTTATTAACTTTGTTGTTATGGATGACAGATAATAGATAGTTTAAGTAACCTGCTGCAGGTAGCAGAGATGTATTTTCTTTCTTTTTTAAAATAGTTTTATTGAAGCTTGAAGTATGAATTTATATCCTATAAAATTTTTGATGAATTTGTAGATTTGTGCAGACATTTTCACAATCTAGTTTTTTTAAAAGAATATTTTGTTTATTTTTATTTATTTATTTGGCCGGACTGGATCTTAGTTATAGTATGTAGGATCTTTAGCTGCAGCATATGGGATCTAGTTTTTTAACCAGGGATCAAACCTGGGCTCCCTGCATTGGGCACATGGAGTCTTAGCCACTAGACCACTAGGGAAGTCCCTGACAATTGAGTTTTAACATTTTTATCACCCAAAAAAGAAACCTTGTGTTCATTTGAGGACAATTTCTGCTTCTATTCTCAACCTCAGGTACCCATTTACCTTCTTTCTCTGTAGATTTGTATTTTTTGGAAATTTTAAATAAATGAAATCATACAATATGTGTCGGTCCTTTTTCACTTAGCATACTGTTCTTGAGATTCATCCATGTTGCATTGTGTATTAACGGTTCATTCATTTTTTATTGCCAAGTGGATATTCCATTGTATGAATATGCCCCATTTTGTTTAACCATTCACCAGTTGATGGCATTTGGATCATCTTCATTTTTGGCTGTTAGGAATAATGTTATAAACATTCTTGTACAAGTGTTTATATGAATATATGTTTTCATTTCCCTTGAATAGGTACTTGTGAATGGAATTGCTGAGTCAGATAATAAGCCTGTGTTTTTCATAGTGATGGCACCATTTTACATTCTGGGGTACAAAGCATGAGGGTTCTGTTTCTCCATATTCTGGCCAATACCTGGTATTGTCAGTCTTTACATTACAACCCTTCTGACAGATGTGTAGTGTAAGCTGACTGTGGTGGTAGTTTGCCATCTCCCCAGTGACTTGTGAAGTTGAGCAACTTTTCATATGGTAGTCATTTGTGTATCTTCTTTTGTGAAATATCTGTTCATATATTTTGCCCTAGTTTTAATTTGATAATTTATCTTTTTGCTTAGTTATGAGAGATTTTTGTATTCTGGACATAAGTTTTTTATTGATATGCAAAGATTTCTTCCCATGGTATGTCTTATCTGTTTGTTTTCTTAATGGTGTTTATTGAAGAGCAAATGTTCTTGATGGATTCAGTTTCTTTCTTTATTTTTTTTTTCCTTGTATGGATTCCACTTTTGACATCAAGAAATCTTTGCCTAATCTAGGGTTACATAGATTTTCTCTTCTTGAACATGGTCAGCAAACACAACCTGCAGACCATATCTAGCCTAGACAGCTTGTTATTATAATGTTTTATCAGAGCATAGACACACCCATTCATTTACCTATTGACTGTGGCTGCTTTCTCTTTACAGTAGCAGTTGAGTAGTTGCTAAAAAGATTGTATAGCCCAGAAAACCTAAAGTATGGCCCATTTCAAAAGATGTTTGCTGAACCCTGTTCTTTTAAGTGTTACAATTTTAGCTTATAGTTGTGTCTGTGATCCAATTTGTGTATGGTACAAGGTGAAGGTCTGACTTCACTTTTTGTCCTATGGATTATGCAATTATCCCAATACTATTTGTTGAAAAGACTATCCTGTAGGTAATGAGTCATTTTCTTTTTGTTGCTTTCACGATTTTCTCTTTGTCTTTGGTTTTCATCAGTTTGCTGGGCTGTATTCTAGGTTGGCAATCTTTTTACACTTACCTACTTTGGGTTGTTGAGTGTTTTTGATCTCTAGATAAATGTTTCATAAAATTTGGGAAGTTCTCAGCCATTATTTTTTCTAACATTTTTCCTGTAACTTTTGTGGGGCTCTCATTGTGTGCATCCTATTGTATTTGATGTTGTGTACACGTCTCCACTGCTCTGTTTATTTTTCTTCAGTCTTTTTTTCCCTCTGTTCTTCAGATTGGATAACTTATTTTGTCTTTACTGATTCTTTATCTAATATTGATTCTCCTCTTCAGACCATATAGTGAATTTTTCATTTCAGTTATACTTTTCAACTCCAAAATTTCCCTTTGGTTCTTTTTAATGGTTTACATTTCTTTGTTGATATTTGCTGTAGTCATTGTATGTATGTATACAGTAAACTTTTTAAAGCATAGTTTCCTTTATTTCTTTGAACATATCTATAATAACTTTAGGGGCTTCCCAGGTGATGCTAGTGGTAAAGAATCTGCCTGCCAGTGTAGTAGATGCGGGTTCAGTTCCTGGGTCAGGAAGATCCCCTGGAGTAGGAAAAGATACCCCACTCCAGTATTCTTGCCTGGAATATTCTGTGGACAGAGAAGCCTGGCAGGCCACAGTCCATGGGGCTGCAAAGAGTTGGGCACAACTGAGTGATTGAGCATATAATAACTTTAAAATCTGTCTGCTGAATCTAATACCCAATTCCACTTTGAATACAGCTTCTGCTAGCTCTCTCCTTGCTCCCAAGAATGGGTTACAGTTTCCTTGTTCTTTGGCTCAGAATTTTTTTTCCCTTGAAACTGAACTTTTACATAATACAGTATATTATAGCAACTTTATTGTAATTTTATTGATTTTTTTCTTCAGATGATAGTGGTGACGGTTTCATTCATGCATTCATTTATTTTTGGCTGACCTGGGTCTTCACTGCTTTGTTAGTTGCAGCAGACAGAGGCTGCTCTTCATTGTGGTGCATGGGCTTCTCATTGCAGTGGTTTCTCTTGGGGAGCATAGGCTCTGGGGTTTGCAGGCTTCAATAGTTGCAGCTCCCAGGCTTCTGGGCATAGGCTCAGTAGTTGTGGCACACAAACTTAGTTGCTCAGAGGCATGTGGGATCTTCCTGAACAAGCTGTTGAACCTCCTGCATTGACAGGTGGATTCTTTACCACTGAGCTTCCAGGGAAGCCCTCATTTTTTAAAAAAAGTACCTTTCATAGACTGTCTGCAGAATCTTTGTTCCAGTGTTTGGCTCAGCTTTTAAAACATTCTTACTTGTTTTTACCATGACTTTCTAGAATTCTCCCTGGTGTCTGCACTGCTTGGTGCTAGCTACTGTTTGTTTGGAAGTTGTGTTTAAATGCCTTGGGCCTATGTAGCTCTCACCGTGTGCTGGTGGGTTGTGAGTGTTTTGGGGAGAACATTAGAAGTTTTCCAGTTTGCCTTTTTCTTTCTCTTGGGTCTTCTCTGGTCTCCCAGTGCTTGTGTGCATCCCTTGTTTCCAGGCAGCCAGGGATGTGTAAGAGCTTGTTGTCCCTCAGGTCTCCACTCGCCTTTGTGCTTGCTCTCATCCCCCCGGTTCCCTGGCATTTGGGTGGAGCTTCAGCCTTCTGGACCTCCCCTGTACACATGTGCTGCCTCCTGTTCAGCCAGGGCATCTTCTCAGAACTTGTGAATTTATCCTGTCCCTATATGGCGCTCTCCTTCCCAGGACCTCCCTATTAGATTTCTAGGTAGTCCTCAGGTTTGTGGCTTGCCTCAAATGGTGTGGTCATTTCAGGCTACAAAAGTGGCAGGATTTTCTGTTTCCTGTTGGGTGTGGGTTTTCTGCTCTCCGCCCCAAGCCAAAGTCAGCCTCCTTCAACAGCAAAGCTGTTGGTTTTTCAAGACCAGCCTCACCTTGCATTTACCATAATGTTGAAGGAAGGAGGATTGAGGCAGTTCCTGGTAAGGTGCCAGGCTTGCACTGTTCTTCTCAACAAGGTTATTTTATTTTTCAGGAATTAACCTTCTCATTGTATTTTTTGGCCTTAGCTTGATTTTCAGAGCACAAGATGGTAGTTTTTTGGACAGTTTTATTCAGTTTTATAATTGTTCTTTGAGGGCAATATTTTATACTGTTTGGCTAGGGAAGACCAGCTTCACAACATGGATTCTGGATTTTTTATAGGAATGTCACATTTCAAAGCCAAATGTTCTCTTCTTTGATTTATGCTTTGTTGGGATAGAGAACAGTAGTAACAATAATTTTTTAAAAAGCAAAATGGCAAAGAGGTAGATGGATGAATCTTAATTCAAAGGTTGGGTTTCTCAGTAGTGTGAGACTTTTACCCCTGTATAGATAGCTGAGGTTAACTGAGTGGTTTGGTGGCTCTTACAGAGTAGACTTGTGATGCTTCTTCAGAGTAAATTAACACTGACAAAGTACTTTTCTTACAGTATTCCTCACTTTTTAACAGTTTTATGAACTAGATATTGTAATTATGATCATTTTACAAATAAAATAAATTTTTAGGTTAGTAACTTACCTTTGCAATCAACATTTGTTTGTATGTGATAGAGATAGTACTTGAACCCATTTCTTCTGACTTCTTATTTTTTTAATACTCTGCTTCCCTACTGTTTCATTTTAATGATCTTAGTGTTTTTATTTATGTAGGTATTACTTGAAGTTAGAACAACTCCTAACAATCTTCTTGAATTTTTTACAAGAGTACAAATTCTTTTCTTTCATATGATAATCACTCTTACCTTACTGAAAAGCCCCTATTCATTCACGCAGTTGCGAAGCACAGTGGTAAGAATCATAGAAAGAGATATCCCATGGCAGCTTCCTCTGCCAGCTTCCTGTTTTTTTCTTACTCCATAGATGCAGATTCTGCCCAAGAAGCCCCTGCATTGCAGAGGGACTGGAGATCTGTATGATCTGTTTATTTCGCAATTGACAAGGGTAAGGGGGCCTTTTTGGGGGAGGCGCTTGGGTGCCCTGAATTTAGCTTTATGAAGCTGAGTTAACATTTATTTTGGTAATACTTAAACCTAGTTTTTTTTTTTTTTTTTTAAACAGACCCTTCTATAAATTCTGTTTGTCCTATATCAATTAAGTGCCATATTATCATATTAAAAACCATTTATCATAAGATTTTTTTTTAACTCCTGTTCAGAACAAGTCAGACAAGCATGAGTCATGTTTCTACAATGTCAAATCTGGGGTCATTTAGAATATAAATAATATTGGATATATGTAAGTTAAATTTCACTACAATGAAAAAATTTAAAGGTCTGTTTCTATAGCCCGTCACGGTTATTCTTAATTTGCTTTGTTCCTTTTCCATAAATCTTTCAGTCTGTAGAGTGAAAAAGGGACTTGTAAATATGCTGTAGATATTGTGGATGGGCGTGGTATCTTTTTCTTGCTGCCAGAAATTAATACCTACTTCCTTGAATTCTATGTCCATGCTAGATGCCAGTGAAAATTTGAGTTGTATCTTCAGACTGTCCTGTATCTGTTTAATTAGTTTAGGTGTGAGGTGCAGCTGGTGAACCTTTTGGGAGCCAAGATAAGTTTTGTGGGTCTCACTTGGCAGGTTTATAGAGTTAGTGCCAGAAATGGTGGTGTTTACAATCAGAATTAAATTAAGTAAGGAAGAATTTAATGCTCTTTTAAACTGCAGAAGCATTGGACAGAGATGATTGTAGCTTTTTTGGGTAGTTGAGAAGATTGATGATAGTGATTTGATGAGCTTACTCTTATATTTGATGTTATTGTTAGTAGTAAAATAGCTTCGTTTACCGAGCTGCTTTACCTAAAGAACTAGTGTACATTTCTGTAATTTACATAGATATTTTTAATATTCTGTACTTCTCATTTTTAAATGGTTTTCTTTAAATGTTAATTTATAGATTTTAAGGATTCAGTAACATTGTGTATATTATCATACCACTGTTAATAAATGTTCCACTTTTTAGTGCCAAGCATTGGAAATTTATTTTTATTATATTTCTTAAATGACTTTTTTTTTCTTTCTGTTTTCTTTAAGCCATAAGGATGAGTTTACCATTATTCCTGTATTGGTTGGAGCTCTGAGTGAGTCAAAAGAACAGGAATTCGGAAAACTCTTCAGTAAATACCTAGCGGATCCTAGTAATCTCTTTGTGGTTTCTTCTGATTTCTGCCATTGGGGTAAGTTCTAGATTTCATGGTAGAAATTATGTACTTGTGGTTAAAGGTATCTTTTCATTCTAAGCTCTGATCTTCAGTTATTTATCATTTTCCTTGGAAAGTTACGCTTTTAGCAATAATATATAAAGGTGAATGAAAAACTCTTGGTCATTTAAAAAGGATGAGACTATAATAGGGGATTACGGATACATTTCCAAAGGCGACTGGTATAATTGGATTCACACTGTGAGGGCATCCTTGCTTAGACACTTAGGCTAGTAGGAGTTAAGGACTTTTAACCCCATTTCTAGGTAGAGCTGTGTGATAGATTCTCTGAAGTTAGTTTTTTGGCAGATAAAATAGATGTTCTTTAGAACGAAGAAGAGCACTGTGTGCTATGCCAGTTTTGCTCCACATTTTTTCTTGTAATTAGTCCTTTCTTCTTTCTTTTTTTGCCTTTGGTGCTTAATTTTTGCCCATAGTTGCCTCCAAAGATTATACCTCCAAAGTATCCTCCAAAGATTGTAACATGTTAGCTATTAGCATTGTGATCTTCCCTGGCTCATAAGGATAAGAACTTCAAAGAGATTTTTGTTATTATTGTGAATTAAAAAAAATAAGGAAACTTCACAGTGAATAGATCATAAAGGAAGTGAGATGTTTATGGATGCCTCTTTTGGTTAAATTTTTTTTTCTTGAATTCTTTGGATACAGTTTGTTCTATTTATCCGTTACTGTGATAGAATGTTTCTAAATCCTATTCCTTTTAGGACACTCTGACTCACTGATTTAATGGTTTAAGGATGCCAATATCTGTTCATTCTTCAGCTGTTTCTTTAATTATGGTGAAAACATAAGGCTCACCACCATAAATTTTAAGCTACATAATGGCCAGAAAAACACCTTTAATGAGCTATAGGGAACCCTGGCCTTTACATGTCTTGTCACTGATTGCCAGAGTTGATTCTACATTTATCAGGCCTAGATAGGCTGGTTTCTTCTCTTACATCATGCTGCACTGTGTGTGGCCTTGAGATTTCAGTTTAAGAGAACCATTCTCCCTAATGGTATAGATAAATATTTTGTTATCACTGATTTCTCAGCTGGGGCTGATTATCCCCACAGGAGACATTTGGAAAAGCCTGGAGACAGTTTTGGTCCTCATAGCTAGAGTGGGAAGGAGGTGGGGATGCTATTGGCATCTAATGAGTAGAGTCCAGCAAAGCTGTTAGGTAAACATCCTATAATGTACAGGATTATCTTGCCCACATGTCGATAGTGCTGAGGTTGAAAGCCCTAGTTTAGGGGTATGCAGGTAGCTCTGTCTGCTACCTCGCCAAATTCCTTAAGAGGCTCTCAGGGTTCTTTAATAACAAATTCTATTTGCTAGTTGGTTTGCTACCTTTGGCAGAAGTTATTTTTTATGGATATAAGTGTATTACTTAGATCTGAAAGGGTTCTTTTCTTGGGGATTTTGAAGTTTAGTAATAAAACTAGGGAGTATCATTATTGGGGGGGGAAGCTATTTTTCTTAGTATTATGAATAAAGCATGTTTTAGAAATTGAAAGTTCCTAAAGCATGTGTCCCTTCCTCTTCACTTTTAAGACTCTTTGAATTGTTTAAAATCACTTTGTGATTTAAATAATTCACTTCCTGATATGATAGTATTCTTCAGGGCCTAGACTCTCCCTCCATGTTGGTATAGTACAACCACAACATAAATCCACTTAAAAGACGAGTAAATGTTTTAATGTTGCTTTTGTGTGAACTCATCCTTTTTTATCTCACTGGTGACTATAAAGGAAATCCTAGTCCGCTACTGTATTTAAGTAGAATGTTGAGAGAGAAAAACAAATCTGGTTTATATCTATTAAATCTTCAGAAAATTATTTAGGCCATTTAGTCTACTGAATTTCTTGAAAATTTTGGCATTTAAATTGCAGGATCGAATTTTTTGGTTATAATTACAAAAAAGAAGTCAAACTTTCCAAAGTCTGGTAAATGTTAGCTATTGGAATTGTCAAGAGACTAAAACATTTATATTTACATTTAGTGGTTAAATAATAGAACCTTTCCAAGTGTTTATTTTTTCAGTATAACTGTTGCTAGTAATGCTCATTAAATGCCTACTTTGTACTTATGGAAAGCACGGTACTAATTCTTGTTAGGAAATTTGATGGAGGTTTGAGGGTAAGTGGAAAGAGTTACATGGACACTATTCCAAAATTGGTAGACTCCTTTCTACAATGCAATAGTGACTGCCATTCTTGTAAAGTAAGCTTCATTTTCTCCTTTACCTGCCTGTTGAGATAATATGAACCATTGGCTAGTTACGNAAATTTGATGGAGGTTTGAGGGTAAGTGGAAAGAGTTACATGGACACTATTCCAAAATTGGTAGACTCCTTTCTACAATGCAATAGTGACTGCCATTCTTGTAAAGTAAGCTTCATTTTCTCCTTTACCTGCCTGTTGAGATAATATGAACCATTGGCTAGTTACGGGTTAAACTGTGTTTACTTACAGAAATTACATTTCATGTTTTTCAAATTCATGCTCTAGTGGCTTTGGTCCCCTTTCCTATGTGAATGGACAGTAATTTCCATCTCAAAAATCTAGCCTTTTCTCATGACTACAGTACTTAGTTTCTTCTTGTTTTAATGATACTACGCAGATTGATTTTGTCATGCTTAAGTAATGATAACACTGAATTCAGAATCATTTCACAGGAAAGATTAATTGTCTCAAGTACTCAGAGATCTTAAAAGTTTCCTTGAATTAGGCTCTTAACACTTCACGTGCAGTAACAACATCTTTATTTCTAGTGGTCGTTTCTCTTTATATTCAGTCCAGGTTCTGTGAAAAATAAAATGAAAAACTTGATGATAGAGACAGTTGAGAGACCTATATGTGTGTAACTGGAAGGATTCTGCCTTGTCAACCTTATTTGTTAGCCAACGTCCATTATAAAAATTAATTTTTGAAAGGGGTGGTTTGCTTTCAGGAGATTCATCTTTCTGACCCCACTTAGCTCTTGTTTAGACTTGAAAGATATATTGGAGAAAGAAAAAAATAGATTAAAATAATCTCAATTTTTCTTTTTGGGTGAGACAAGCAGAGGGACAGTTTGGAACCTGGATTCTATTGTGCCCGTCTTTCTGTCCCCTCATTTGAATCTCCCTGCTTTTTGGGAGCCCCAAATGGTGTTTCTCTGATAACATTTGAAAATCAGAAAGAGGAACGTAAGCGAAAGGACCTTTGCTGCCAGTATTTGACTTTTATCCTGGTTAAGTGATGCTGTTCCCATGCGTTGTGCACTTACTTACCAAGTCCACATCCTGTTGGATGGCTCCATTATAGAGAATTTTGTCTGTGGTCAGGACTTTAGTTTTTCTAGTTAGTAGAATTTGTATTCTGTTTTCCTGAGTTTTATTTTTTCTCTTTTCCATATATTCTGTTAATACTTGCTTTTTCCTGATCATCCTGAACTTCATACTTTCAAATGTAGATTATTGACAGCTTTCATTAACATAACTTTCAGTTAACTTCTGAGAAGTTTCTAAATGAAACTGAATCTAACAGAAGTTGATTCTTTAAAGTGGATTCACACTTCTGTTTATTAAGTAATTTTCCTTTTAAATGATAGTTTTAATTTCAAATCAGTTTCAATAAACTTATTTGGTAAAAGTTAATGATAAATTATTTTGTTAAAATATGAATAAGGTTTATACTGCAGTCGCTTCAGCAGGTTTGGATTTTTATCTGTAAACTTGCATTTGTATATTTACATAATTTTAAATAAATATATGTCACTTATTAAAATTGGCATTTCTAGTTTGATATGTATTAGTATATAATACTCTTCTCCCTTTCTGTTGTTAGTCTCTTGAGTATTACTATTTTCTAAATATTTAAATTGGTTTAAGTTAGCTAATTCCTGAAGTATAAGATGT
>SJYV01028985.1:3204-42445 GCA_006410875.1 Neotragus pygmaeus | reverse complement strand
CTTTTTTTTTTTTTTTTTTTGTCTTATTGTCATGTCGGTCAATTAATTCTTTTCTGGCTACTATTCTAATTTTGCTGTTCTGAGGTTTAGTTCTCAGTTGCCTCAGAAAACTTTTCTGGTTCTATGTCATTTATTTTCTTCATAAAGCAAATGGTTATTGAGTGTCTACTGTATTCTAATACTATATGAAGTATTGAAGATACTAAGAAGAGAAAGCATGATCTCTGATTTAATTGATCCTACAGTCTCATCATCCAGTAGACTTAGAAAAGAAGCCATTACAATATAGAGATGTAAGGTGTTTAGGAGGCATTTTGGACACACCGGTCTCCTTACCATTCCCCAGTGATGCCATATATGTGCCCCAGCTTAGAGCTTGTGCCCTTTGCACTGGACTGTCTCACTTACTTTATGACTGCTTGGTTTTCACCCTCCCAGTGAGGCCTACTGGCACATCTTACACTACACCCTTTCAGCATCCACAGTTCACCTTACTTTTCCTCTAAGAAACTAAATATTTCACTTATTTGTTATGTAAGGCTATATGTTTTCTTTACGAATGTATCCAAAGTGCTTAGACTAGCTGTTGAAACGTAGGTAGGGGCCCAGCAAATATTTTTCAAATGATTGAGTTGGTGAATATAATCTTTCTGTGTACATAATTAAACAAATACCCTAATTGTAATCTGAGAAAGAAATAAAAGGAAAAGTAATTTATAGTAAATTAATATATGTTTGATAATGTACATGCCCAGGTACCAACTGTATTCAAGGAGACAGTGGAGTAGTTAGATACTTAGAGAGTATCATTAATTCAACAGCTATACACAAATGTCTATTTAAAGATGTTTATATTTGTGACTTACATTACCAAGTTACATGGGTGAGTGAATAATTCATCAATTCTAAAATGGTGAATAATTCTTAGGAAAACTGTAAATTAAAGTATAGTTTTCCTTCACTTTATATGATAGTTTATTTTTGGGAAATCTATTGTGTATTAAAATCATGCAAAACATCTTTGCGTTTGTATGTAAAATGGTGTTGAGTGTAGATAATTATAAGCAGGTTTTTTCTCATATGGACATATGAAAGTGTTAAGGGATAAGAACAGTTCCTTGTGTGTGGGACTGTCCTGTATTGCAGGACAGTCAGCATCTCTGGTTGCCATCCACTAAATCCCCCAGTAATATCTTCTGGTTATTGGCACAACCCAGAAATATGCCCTGGGTCGGGAAGATATCCTAAAATAGGAAATGGCAACCCACTCCAGTATTCTTGCCTGGAGAATTCCATGGACAGAGGAGCCTGGCGGGCTATAGGATTGCAAAGAGTTGGACACGATGGAACATTTGAACATCTAGAAATATGCCCACGATTTTCCACTAAGCCCCTGTGGTGAACAGTTATTCTAAGACCTTTCCATGATGTGCTCAATCATGTCTGACTCTTTGCAACCCTATGGACTGTAGCCTGCTAGGTTTTTCTGTCCATGGGATTTTTCCAGGCAAGAATACTGGAGTGGGTTGCCATTTCCTCCTCAAGGGGATCTTCCCTTCCAGGGAAGATCTTCCTGACCCAGGGAGCGAACCTGCATTGGCAGACGGATTCCTTACTACTGAGCAATCTGGGAATCTGCCATTCTAAGACCTTTTGTTGTTCAGTCACACAGTGTAAAATCTTACCCTGTTCTATTTTTCTTCTTAGTACTTATTACTGTGTGACTTAATATTTGTTGATTTGTTGGTAAAAACCTCCTCTATTAGATTGTAAGCTTCATGAGATCAAGATCTTTATTTTGTATCACCCTGTTTGTGGTACTCGGTATGTATATCTATCAAATCAGTGGCTAAGTGGATGAGAGAGAGTGAGAAATTATGCTAGAGAATCTAGAACAGGCTGTTTAAAGGATATCAAATAGGAAAGTGATGAAAGAAGATTGTATGTGAATAGATCATATAGCTGTACTGCAGCAAATGGGTTGGACGTGGGCCGGAGGAGAAATGAGTAGACTAGTTTGATTATCCAGGTGAGACATGGTAATTTGGTTGGGTTGGTGATGGGGAAGAGAGGGACAGAGTGGGTGTGTCCAGTATATTTTAGAGACAGACTGATGATAAAACTTGGAGGAGAAGGAAGTGTCAAGGGTAATTCCTTCCAGAAAATACCGCAAATTAGTGAATACAACAAAAAAGAGGCAGACTCACAGATACAGGGAACAAACCAGTGGTTACCAGTGGGGAGGAGGTGAGGGGCAACATAGGTTGGGGAGTGGGAGGTATAAACTATCGGGTGTAAGATAGGCTTATAAGGATGTATTGTACAACATGGGAAATAGAGTTAGTATTTTGTAATAATTGTATATGGGATGTAATTTATAAAAAAATCTTAAAAAAAAAAAGATGTTTCCTAATTATCTGGCTTATGCTGCTGGTTATGTTTTCATTCTATTCGCTTAGGTCAGAATCACAAGGTGATAGGACTAGTTTTTTTACAAGGTAGGGTGATCATAAATTCAAATATTAGGGATATGTTATATTTGCTATAACAAATAGCAGGGCATCCAAGTGGAGATATCAGGCAAGTAGGCATTTGGATTTTCTTTTCATCAAATATTTTTGAGTGCATTTAAAGTTCTAGGCACTGGTGAAAATAAGGCAATAAATAAGCTCACTTTATCTCATAGAAATTTTATTCTATCTGGAGGAGACACATTTTTTTTTATAAGAGTTAAGGATATACTATATAAGTTAGTTTCCAAAAGTGATGTGTGCTATGCAGAAAATATTAACAGGGTTTTGAAAAAGTGTATAATTATAAGCTGCTTTAGATTGAATGCTTGGAAGAAGACTTCCTGAGGAGGAACATTAAATTGAGTTATAAATGATAAGAAGGAACAAACTCAGTAGATCAGAGGGAAGAACATTCTAGACAAAACTACCATTGTGACAGCCTTATGATGGGAAGAGGCTAGTGTGTTAGAAGAAAGGGAAAAAGGTCAAAGTTATAGGGATAAGAATGATACAGCTCAGGTAAGAGAGATGGGCAGGGAATCAGGTAAGGTAGGGCTTTAACTTCCAGGATAGGAAATTTATGTGAATACAGTGGGAAGTGAAATGATGGAATAATAAAATAATTATTTTAAAGGTTGCTTTGTTGGTTGTATAAAGAATGGATTCTACAAAAGGATCAGGACTAGTAACAGTGGGCATTGGCAGGAGTTTGGGGGAGAGATGCTAGTAATTTGAACGAGGGTGGTATAAGTGAAGATGGAAAGAAGTTCATAGATTTGAGTTCTTATATTCAACAGGGCTTTGCTAATGGATTAACTCTATTGGTTTGGAGCCCAGAGAAGAGATCTGGAGTAAGTTTGGGAGTTCTCAACATGTAGTTGTTAATCAAAGCCAAGGCAGAGATGGGATTGTCTACTGTAGTAATTCCCAACCCCATCTTTACAATCACTTGTGGAACTTTCTCAAAATAAACTTGCCCATACCTGCCCCTGGGGATCGTCTTCTAATAATATGGAGAGAGTCCAAACAACTGTATTCCAAAACCATCTTTGAAGGTGAGTTGGAGCTAGCCTATTATGGACCCTGACCTGTTGAAATAGAACAGAATTTCCTATTCATTTTCTTTCCCTTTGTTTTCTACTCAGCTATGTAAATAATTTGTGGACTTTAATCAGACAACATTTAATTTTGCAAATGTAAGAATTCATCAATCAGTGAATTGATGCTTTTAGCACAAGGGAAATGTTTTCCCCCAAACATTGGTTTACCTGGTGTTCTGAAGCTACTGAACATAATAGCATCATTTGAAAATTTCTAGAATAGAGGACATATTTAAGTAATATTTTTTGTTGTTCTGTGTGTGTTGTGTATTACAAGCATCTATACTTAACATTTCTTTTAGCCTGCCTTTTAACTTTGTTGATTTTTAGGTTATATTAAAAGGACTGGCTTTGTTTGTCTTTCTTGATGTGTATGATCAGTTGGATAACTAGACCCTGGTTTCTTACTTTGAGGAAGAGCAAGAAGAGTCACATTTACCCATTGGCATGATTCTTGTAACTTCTGAAATTTTTCGCCTCTTCTGCTCACTTCTTAGGCTTTGAAACTTTTAGAAATTTTTGTCCAGTAGAACCAATAAGCTTTAGGTTGAATTCCGAATCTACCTTACTTTACATGTCCAAAATTATTGGAGGTTAGCTTTAAAATTTTTATTTAAATAGCCTGGAATATAATTTCAGAATAAATATTGAATATTTGCTTCATTTTAATATGCTTAAATTTAATAGTTGATATAACATTTGACTTGAATTTGATTTTTGTGGTCCATTTATTGAGATACTTCTGTAATATATGTCTATATAATTTTAAAAGGGCTCTTAAGTGTTTTTGTTTTTTTTTAATTAGCATGCTGTTAATTCAAGTTATAAATCCATTCTGGGAGTTAGAATAAATGGATTAAAATAACAAGAATGGCTAGCTCTATACATATACTCATGTATATATGATTTTATACATGTAAGTTTATCTATACACTCACTGGTATGCCAGCTCTTACGCAGTGTGTTTTTTTAATTGATTTGTGTGACCAAATGGTGAATATCCTACTGTATATTCCTTTTTATGAGTATTGTTTTATGTTGTAAATAGTTTCTTTCATTTAAGAATTAATATCATAATTTCTATATATCAATCTTTTCAGAGCAAAATATAGGATACTTCTATACAAGTATTGCAAAAATGTTAGCAATTCTGAATTGTAATTATACCTTTGGAAAGTTTGATAGAGTGAAAAGATTATTTTTAAGTATAAAATTATAAAAGTTTAGATTTTTTTGGAAAGTTATGTTAAGCTTTGGTGCCTTTTTTGTTATCAGAAGAGTCTTTTTAAACGTAGTTAATAAAATGTTAGAAAATAAAGTTTTTAGACTCCAAAATCAAAATTGCTGATTTTTGATGGGAGGAATTTTATGTCTAGCATTTGGATATCTTGGAAATTAATTATGTGAAGAAAACACATAAGGAAAGAAAAATATATAGGAAAACAAGCTGAATCTTTCAAATGTTGTAGTTCGGAGAAAAAAAGTAACTAGTTGTAAGAGACGTAGATTCTGAAAGCCTTACAATGTTACTGACTACTGGCCATGTTTTTTGGTAATTAGTATGTTGCAATTTCAGTTTGTATAGTGACCAAAGCAGAGCACATTTTAAGATGTTGATTCTGTGAATCTTTTAGGTTACATACTTGAAACAGCAGCCACATTTATACATGTTTTATATATATTTGATTGTAGGTTATTTTTCCGTACTGCCTTTGATGTAGACCAGTGTTTCCTTATGGCTACTGGCATTTATGATTTGGCAGAGAGAATCTGAAAATGTCATTGTAGTCTTCTTTTTAACTTCTTTTCCTTCCAGATTTATAATAGTCACTTTATTTACTTTGAACTTTAACTTCTTTTCTTCCTGTTAGTCTTTTGAAAGTGAAATTGTTCACATTTGTCTCCTCACACTTCTTTCTCTTGAACTTAGCCTGGTTGTTTCTTTAGTAGTTGCTACTAGTTTTACAATATCTTCCTTAAGGTAGCTATTTATTAGTACATTTGTTCTTAGCACTGCTGTATTTAGAGTGGTTTTTTCCCCCATAAAATTTCTTTCATTATAAGATTTTATCTTGGTACCTCTTAAAGAAACTAGAATATTTCCTTTTCCTGCCTCATCTTCCTAAATGTGTACCCATCTCTCCAACATAAATGTGTATCCTTATTAAAAAAAAATAAGGCCACAGTCTTAATGATATGATGATATAGTTTTGGTTATGTGTTAATAATTGAAAGATATGGTTCGGTTCTTATTTCTCAAAGACTTCTAAAAATGTTTTGATACTCTTTTTTGATGTTTGTTTCTTTAGAGGGAGATTATTTCTAGGTAATAGTATTTAAAATTAAGTAAAATTTATATAATTTATTATATATAGGTAGACTTTTAAAAAGGAAAAACCTTTGTTATGTTATTAGAGTTCTGAATTTGCAGCTTTGCTAGATGAACTGCCTGTTCAGTTTAGGATGACCAGGTAGGATTTGACATTACAAACTTTCAGTTATTACTTGGAGAGTCAGCACAATGATAGATTCCCTTTGCTCTTCTTCCCTTCAAGGTAGGAAGTTAGCTTTCAGTCTGAGGATTTCTTGCCAAAGCTGCTAAATTCCTCAGAAACCCATATGGTTATTGTGATGGATAGGCAACTGGTGTTTATAATGTCTTCTTGTATCTTAGAGGTGAATGGGTAGTGACCCACTTCACTGCTTCCTATTAGATTAAGTTCAAATTCTCAATATACAGGCCCTACCAAGCTTTCTATCACCTGGACATTAGATTTACTGATCATCTCTTCCAGTATTTTAAGAAATAGAAGAGTTCTTTAGACATATTTGGGAAGCACTTTTATTTTTCATCTCTTTGGAATTTGGGCAGTAGCATCAAACTGGCATTTTTTGTCTTCTTTGAATTTTGGTAATAGTAGTTTCAGAATTGTTAGAATCAGAAGATAAATGTATACAAAAGCTTATTTGTCGCTGTTCTGTGTTAATTAATGGGTGTTCCATTTTGCAGTTTTACTAATCATTTTTATTGTTTTTGCATACTTATGAATTTTCTATTTGGAGAGGTTCATTCATGCATGCCTTAATTTTTCTCTCTATCCTTTATTTGTAAAAAGGCATACCTTTTAACTGCTGTATTTGTCAGAGAATTGAGTATAATAAAATTGATTCTTGCCCTGGTAGGTGCACAACGCACTTCAGGGAATTAAAAATTTAAATTTAATCTCTTAACTTCCATTACTTCAATTTTTTGCTTTCTATATTGTAATTTAACTATTGTATCTTCATTTTGAGCACTTTATTTAGTAATGTCTTATTTACATTTATAATTTTATATTTTCTGTGTGAAATTTCTTGGCCACTTGCTTTGAATTCTTTGTCTTCTACAAATGTGATAATTAGTTTTCTCTTTGGATTATTCATGTTTATATATATATATATATATATATATATATGATACATTTATTCACAGTGTGCTTTGATATTTTAATATTAAGGTACACATTGTACCTTTAATGTTACATAATTTATTACAAAGTGGAATTTGATTTAGGGTAAGCTGTCCTAGACTTTATCCAGGAGCTTTGAAAATTCTTTTATAAGATGTATACCATTTGTAGCTATGTGCGAGTATTAAAGATTTATTGATATTTCTCGTTATGCTATATGATGTAGAGTAAGTAAATGAGAAGGAGCCTAGGATTAGAAATTTAGAGACAAGCTTTTAACCTTTTTAATGTATAGTTTCTTCATCTTTAGGGAATTAGACCTTGATTATTCATATTTATGGAAGAGATTTATAATTCTATCTCTGTACTATTATTTGCTTTAGACCAGAATCATAATGCTAATCGTTTATCTTAGGTTTAACTTTTAAATTAGTTCATATTTCTCTCTGGGAGAATGTTGACCTGGAAGCCACCTAGTTGACAGGAGAAAACCAACTTAGTATTAAACACTGGTTATGAATAAATTTGAGAGTGGCTAATTGATGTGCAAGAAGTTGGAAGTTGACTACACACACATAGGCTTATCTTTCAGATATATTTGTAGAAAAATATGATAATGTTTATGAAAAACTTGGATATTCTGAAGAGAGATTCTTTATAAAATTAAATTTTGATTTAAATGTTGCCGCTGCAATATTTGTACTAATTCACTTGCTAGCTGCTATCATTTTCCAGATGAGTGTTCATCTGATTACTGTAGATACTTTTACATTGTGCTTGTTAAAATACATTGAAATACAATTGAAAACACACAAATTATGTTTAAAAAAAAGACACAGTTATGTCACTTGATTCATTAGTTAACCACAATTTACATTTCTCCCAGAGGATATTAATCCAGTTTATTGAACATAAGTATAAAGTATTTTACCTGGATAAGAAAATAAAGTGAGGTAGTTAGTGAATGAATGAGTTTAGAATTATTGGTTTATTTGCTTGATTCAGATGAGTTAAAGTTGCTCTATATCGATGTATTATTAACACATTTGAAGGCATTTGCAGAATACAGAATTAAGTGTAAACAAATGTCCAAATCAGAGATCATTTCAATACTAGTCTAAAAAATTTTGATTCTCAGTTAAAATTTTGAAAACAAAACATTCTAGTTTAAGAGAGAGAGAAATTTTATTTTTTCAGCTTGTTTGTAAAGACCTATTTTGCTTAAGCTTTTATCAGTCTGTTATGAGCTTTAAATTGATTAAAAATATATTAACTATTTTCTTAGTTTGTGGTGTCATTTATCACATACCTAAATAATTACTGATAATTAAAATGCCTTACACACTGTTGATATTTAACTATATGTAATGGAAGTAGTAAAATTATAATCAGCTCTTGATTATGTCAGTGCTATGAGTAATATAATGGACATGAGAAAAATAATCATATATCAAATCTTAGATTTTATATGAAAATGTTCACAACAGGTTTACTTGTATAAATCTTGTGTGTACACACACATATGAAAAATATAAAATCCTGAAATGTTTGAGGATTTTTGAGCTGAGTGACAACTGGGGAATGTGGTGTAGAAACATGCCAGGAGGTTAGAGAAAACTAAACTGGGATTAAATGTTTGTGTTAATAAAATGTGTGTATTGTTGAGAGTTGACTGTAATGAGATTACCTTGGATAAATGAGTGAAGTATCAACTTCACTAAGTAATGTGTTTTCTTTATTGAAAAATTATGTTCATTAGCTTTAAATTGCTGTTTTAAAATGTAATTAAATTTAATTAGGAAATAATAAGTTGTCCTATTTTCTTTTTCTTTCATTTTTTTTTTGTTTTTAGGGTATGAGTATTATAGAACAATTAGATCCTGTATCTTTTAGCAATTACTTGAAGAAATACCATAATACTATATGTGGAAGACATCCCATTGGGGTGTTATTAAATGTGAGTATCCTTAGGAAGCCTTTTTTTTTTTTAATAAAACATTTAATCTTATTATGTTTTGGAATATCTTAATTGATACCATCTGTGACAGCTTATTAGCTTTAGTTTTAGGTATATGTAATAAATTTTCTTTCTAGTGCCTTTAAGATAATTTAAATTTTATTGTTTTGGTTTTTAAGGTTATTTATCACTGTATGACTGGCCAAGACTTTCTTTTAAATACAGAGAGTTTTTTAGAGTTGAAACCCATTTTTTCCTCTTGATTCTTGGCCAGTTCCAGTGTGCTCTTTACAAATATAAACCAAAGTAAGCTTTTAAGAGACATGGTCTTACTAATTTGGGGGTTTTACTTAGTGTTCTTGACTTCATAAAAAAATAAGTGGAAGATTCTGTGCTGGAGTTTTAGATATTGATAATTTAATAAAGCAAGGCAAATGGTATGTTTTTCTTCTTATAACAAAGACAATAGTATTTAATTTAAAGACTGGTAAAGAGGCAGAAGTTTTTGATTAACTGGACTTTCTAAAGAGATAATAACATTAATTTTTTTTCCCTAATAAAACTGAAATTGGAAGAAAATGTGAGACTCAAAAAGAAGAAAATGTGTACTTAGGAATGGGAAGAGGAAAGAATAATGGGCTCATTGTTTGGAGAGGCAGAGAAATCATGGAATTGGTAATGTAGTCTGGAATAGTCTAGGGTAGGAACCTAAAGGTCTAGCATTACTGTACTGTAATTTGAAAGATAGTACATTGAGGATTTTTAGGAAAGGTCTCCTCTTAAGCAGTTTTGACTGTAAGAGCCTGTTCAGGGCTTAAATTGATCTCTGAAATTTAAACAAGACTAATCTATACTAATTTACTAAAGTTTGAATAGAATCAAATAAAACTTCACCTAAATAAAATTTTAGTAAAATAAATGATGAACCAACTTACAGTTAGATTAAATTCCTGGTATACCTCTTAGATTTGGTACTTAACTTATATACGTTTAAAATTTAATCAATGTCAGACAAAGAAAAGACTCCCAACATTTCAAGACAAAAGTGGGCAAGATTTGGTTTAGTAAATAGAGAGAAAGATACTGTGCTTTAAAATTTTTTTATTTTTTAAGTGGCTTTATTAAATACAGGGAGAGATAAAGTGGAAGATGACTGATATTTATCAAAAAGCTAGATTAGGATATGTTCTTTGAGAGAATAAAATAAAGAATCCTTTCTTTTTCCTATTTAATGTGAGGTGATGAGAAATCCAAGAAACGTAGAGTGGGAGGGATCTAGGCTTCGTTTGTGAAGTGAACAAAGTTAAGCTACCAGTGTGTTCAGAGAGTGCTCACTTTTTAATGTGATGTCCGTCATAACCAGTTTTTTTCTTTTCCTAGGCTATCACAGAGCTGCAGAAGAATGGAATGAATATGAGCTTTTCCTTTTTGAATTATGCCCAGTCCAGCCAGTGTAGAAACTGGCAAGACAGTTCAGTGAGTTATGCAGCTGGAGCACTCACGGTTCACTGAAGCTCTGAATCCTCAGGAATGCCATCTGCACATACTCATACTCTGTCCAGGGTCCCAGCCTAACCCTTACCAAGATACTGGTCCTGGTTTGGGGGGATTCTGAAACCTCAAACTAATAGAACTTTCTTCTCTTCTTTTCTAGTAGGTGTAGTCCTTCCTTAATTTCAACTCATTTAAAAAAATGCTTTATAGTTTAGAGCAGTGGAAGGAACGCTGGCATCAAAATATTTTGATCAAAAAAAAACAGGCAATGTAAAGGCACAGTTGTGGCAGTCAGTTTTTTGAAAGTAACTTGTGAAGCATTTACCATATCCTAATTTGCACTCTTTGCAGACTTGTGCACATATACTCTGCTTTCAGAATAGTTTTGCAAATTATACACAAACAAACAAAAAGGGTGGAAGCTTTTTAATAAAGAAGTTGCATTTATAAATGATCTGTATTAGAATATAAAATTCTCCAGTTATAGTCAATTACTACCCATATTGTACAACAGATACCTTCTATTTTAGTTGCTAATAAAGGGCTACACAACTCGAAATAGTCTGATTTAAACTTATTGCTCTGTGGTACATATGAAAATTGTTTTTTTTTAGTTCCATTTCAGAATTTTTATGTTAAAAGCGGTAAACTTTAGTTCTTATGTAAAAGTATGTTAGGATGTATTTTTATATTTTACATATTTATGTGACTTTTTTATCACAGATAATAGAGTCATATTTTAAAGTTAGTTTTTAAAATTACATACAGTTTGCCTATTTATGTGTGACATCACTTTGTGTCATGACTATATTATAATACAATATAAATTCGAGATTGGTAAAGAACACAGATATAGTTCCATAATTCTCAGATAGTGTTTGATAGGCAGTAGTCTGCAAATGAGGAAACGATGAAGAATGTTCTTAGTGTTTCTCAAGTCATTGCAGACCATACACTGCTGCTATGCTTTTTTAGTGCTCCAAGCAATTTGACTGTCTTACTTGAATTTTTAGCAAGAAGTCATTAACAATAACAACAGAAAACCACTAGATTCTTATAGTTCTGCAATGTTTTTTGTCATGATTTTTGGTGCGGCTCTTCCAACTAAAATAATGGTATGGTGTTGTATTTCTTTAGCCTAGATCAATCTAGTCACTTTGGCAAGAAAAAAAAATGTAACTCAATTAGTTAATTATTGGCCATGATGTATGTACTAGATTATACCTATTTTAATATAACACTGGGTATTTATATTACATTGGAGAGCATTTATATCTTCAATGTTAAGCCAGAATAGCACAATTTTTAGATGCCTTGCACCAATTTTATTTAAAGATTTGCATTTCTTACTTACTAAATACCAACTTTCTATACTCAAGAACTGAGATGAAATACTGTAATCTTTTGGATTCAAAATTACCCACCTATACATGTATGGAAATTATATTCTTACATGTTATTGATTTATTTCCCATCATTCAGATATACTTTTCAGTATTGTAAATATTTATTCCTTATTTATTACATAGACCATAAAAATTTCAAAATCGACTACAGAGTAAATTTTTAATGTTTTCTGGATATAAGACTAATACATGACTATTAGAGAAAATTTAGAAAATATTGATAAGTATAAAGAAGAGAAAAAAATTATCTTCAATCTCACTATCCAGAGATAACACTGTTAATATTTTTTGTATTTCCTTTCAATCTTTGTCTATGCTATTTATATGTATGGGTGTGTATATGTGTTTGTGTGTGTGCATAATAACAGAATTGAGATTTTGCTGACCGTATGGTTGTATACTCTGCTATTTATAATTTACTTCCCCATCATAAGTACTTCCCCATGTCTTTGAAAATGTGATTTTAAAAATGGCTGCCCATTATTCTGTTGTATGAATATAACATAATTGAACCCGTTCTCTCTTTGGATATTAGGTTGTTTCTAATCTTTCACAATTATAAATAGTGGGATGGACATCTTTGTCTGTGAAATTCGAATTCTATATTAGACTAGTTCTATTTAGGTGAGAACTTTCAAAGCTCTTTTAAAATATGACCGAGTTACCCTTCAGAAAGATTGTGCCAAATCAGCAATGTATAAGTACTCATCATTCTGCCCCCGCTTCACTGTTACTATTGTTTCTAATCACTGACAATTTGTTAAGCAAACAGTTGGTTGTTCTTTTGAGCTTTCTATCAAGAGTGGCTTTATAATGAATTATTTTTCTCCCTTCTGTAATTTTATAGTTGATTGATTAATAAAAAAACACAAGAAGGTTTTTAGGTTGAGTGGGCTATAGCCCTCTGAATATGTTTACTGTACATTTAAATATCCAAAGTACTTCAATATTACTTTTTTCTGAAATAAACATATCTTTCTTACTGAGTCACAAAGTAGAAAGATTTCCAAACTGATAGAGAAGTTTTGGTTTCTAGCTCTGCTTCTGCCACTAATTATTTGTCATACCATAAATATTTCATATTGTATTGAAACTTTAAAATACTGAGGTAGTCTGTTAAACACTTTACAGTTTCAGAGTCCTTTGATGTTGTGACTTTGCTCTTTAGAGATTCTAATGTCACTTACGTTTAAAAAACTACCTGATTGAATTGGATGATAAGTATTATCTTTTGATTTCAACTCTGCATACTTGAAAGTCCTTTTTTTTTTAATACAAAAGGAAATTAATTTGCGTTACTTAATGCAGTTAATATTACCTAAATTATTGAACTTAAACTTTCCTACTTTAAGTGCCTTTAAAAGTGTTTTTATTTGAAATACAAAATTTAAAGGAAATTTTGTGTAGTTCTATAGTTTCTTTTTTATAATATACTTTTGAGTTATTTGCAGCAACTTTTTTTTTAACCTTAGATTGCACAGAGCAGTATATTCATGGATTCTTCACTATTCTTATAGTGAGTCCTTGAGAAATGTATGTTAGAGTTTAGCTCAATGAGCAGGTAAGTAAGTGCTTTCTGTCTTGGGTGAGCAACAAATCTTTAAGGCAGCAGAGTAGGAATAAAGGATCATTCAGATTCCAGTAGAGAAAGTGGATGTCCTGAGTTAATGGTTATTGTTGGAAATATCAAATTTTTCTTTGGTAGCAAACAGTTCATTCTCCTAGATTAAAATTAGTCTTTTAGGGCCAACTGTGCAGTGCTGTGCTAAGTCACTTCAGTTGTGTCCAGCTCTTGGTGACCCTGTGGACCGTAGCTGGCCAGGCTCCTCTGTCCGTGGGATTTTCCAGGCAAGAACACTGGAGTGGGTTGCACATTTCCTTCTCCAGAGGATCTTGCTGAGCCAGGGACTGAAGCCGGGCCTCCTGTGCTGCAGGTAGGCTTCTGTGTTGCAGGCAGATTCTTTACCGACTGCGCCCACCAGGGAAGACCTATCCTAGATTGAAGGTGGGTAAATGTTTTTGTGTAAAGGGCCACACAATAAATATTTCGGGGGTTTCAGGCCATATAGTTTCTTCCCAGCTGTTCAGTTTTGCCAGTGTAACACAAATACAGCCATAGACAATGTGGAAATAAGTGACTGTGTCTGTGCCTCGCTGACTCATTATTTTCACAGGAAAGATAGCTGAATTTGGTCCACTGGTCATAGTTTGCTGTCCTAGATGGTTTTAGTAATTTTAAACTGTAACAGGTGGTTGTGAGTTTCTGTCATCCCAACCCTCTCTTAATTTTCTATATATGGTCTGGTTGCTGAGTTTGAGTGTTGTTTCGGATTATAAACATAAGTCAGAAGTAGATAAGGGAAACAGAAACTCTTAGGAACTAGTGTTAAAGCATTTTGAAGTCCTTTTATTTGCTAGAGCTGATTAGGGACTTTGCTTTTCTGCCATAATTAACCAAAAGATTGAAGAATAGAGATTGTAATTGGTTGTTGAAAATTACATAAATTATTCTAAGCACTTGGCTACCTAGGTGGTAGTTTTTTACTTGATAAGATAAGCCTTTTACAGGTAAACCTTTTTACCTTCCTATTCTAGGACACTTGGAGACCAGATTTAAGAGAAATTGTGAAATGTGAGACTTTATTTTGCAATGTAAGAAAAGGGTTTTGGAAAAATAACTACCATCTTCCATCACTATCACTTTAAGACCCCCTCCTCCCTCCATATTTAGGAAAAACATAAACTTAGAATAAAAGAGAGTTAAACTTAAGTTGAATGACTTTAAATTGATGGAAAAATTACTCCACTGTTCTTTTCTCATTTACTCTGGATCACTGAAAACTTCATCAAGGGGAAGTATCAGCCTAGAGACTTATCAGTTGAAAAGTGCTGATACAGTTGCTGAAAGGTCTAATGTAATTATAAAATTATTATTGACTAGAGGGTGTAATAAACCACATGCACTCTGATACTAAGACTAAAACTTTTATATTACTGTGTTAAATTGTAAGTGCCACATATCAAGAGTGACATGAACTGTAGTGTTCATAGGAAGGCAGACAGGATGTAGAAAGGCTTGAGTGGAATGCAAAGGTATTGGTGATATTTATTTTGGAGTAAATAGGGTTTTCTTCAGACATTTGAGTGACTGCCGTGTATAAGAAGGAAAAGAATTGTTCTTTCTTATTCTAGGTGGACAAATGAATTATAAGAAATGGAAGTTTCTGGCTCCACATTTAAGGTTCCATATGAGAATTTATAAATGAAAATTGTCCTTTTCCTCATAAAATCATTTGAAGTATTCAAACAAAAGCCAAATCAGTGGTTTTCAAAGTAGAATCCCTATACTATCAGCATCACTGGGGCATATTACCTGGGTAGACCTGAAATTATGGATCACCGAGCTGAAAAACAGGTAATGGAATTAGTACAAATATGAAACTTAATTCACTTGTGTAAAACTGTTAAGGGAACTCTTAAGGGAAATCATTTTAAAGTAAACACTGATTTTGATCTTTTAACACAGACTTTCAGAGATTATAAACTGATGTTACTTATTAGTGAAAGTGACTTAGCTTTTCCTAAGCAGAGGTTCTGTTTTAATCCAAAACAGAGCTGTATCACTAGCAGAAAAGGGTTTTGAAATAGCTTACTCCTTTTATGTTCTATTATTTTAATGTCAAAATATTACTAAGTGACATGTCACAGTATCCCATTGACCATGCTGTATACCTGTGATAAAAGTAATGCTAGTAACTTGAACCTCTGCTTTTTTAAAGTCACTGTTGTGGATAGAGTTTGTTTGCCTGCCATGAGTTTATTAATATGCTCTGCTTGTTGGCTCCTGTTTGAAGAACCTTAAGAGTTTTAGATCTGTCATTTGTTCAAGGCTTCTCCAGTGGTCCCAGATGGTTTGTTCCTAGGGGTATCACATTTGCAGTATTTGTTTGTATGTTTAATTCTAATACAAGATTTTGGCCATCGCCCTATAAAAATAATGAGAAAAAAGTTTAAAGCTAGTTGTCCTGAGTTTGAAAGCCATAATACAGTGCAGTTGGTTTTTCATTATAAGTTACACATTGTATTTAAACGCCTATCTCATACTGTATAAATTGAGATTTGTAACTTTACTAGATGTAGTCCTATTTTTTTTCCTATCAGCCTAATAAGGAAACCAAAGAGAAAGCAAGTACCATGAAGAACCTGTTGAAGGCCATGTACATCAGTTTTGGTCTTAAGCCTGCCAATGTAAACTTTGGAAAATATTTTATTCACCACAGTATTCTCTGAATTACTGAATGTGATATTATATGCACTTAAGTAAAAAGTATTAAAGCAAGATGAAAACTAAGAAAATTAGAGTGATATATGAATGATGTCATATACATGACAAGGCTGAGTTTTGTAAGTTTTAAAATTAAATATTAGATTTAATAAAATATTCTTACCTTAACAATTTTTTAAATAGTTTTTTCTGAGAAGTTTTTTTTTTTTTTTTCCTCATTTAAGATTTATCCATTTGAATCTAGCACCTAAGAGGCTTCAATTGATATTTGTTTAGTTCTGATGAATTGGATTTTTAAAGCAAGGAGAACAAANTTGCAGTATTTGTTTGTATGTTTAATTCTAATACAAGATTTTGGCCATCGCCCTATAAAAATAATGAGAAAAAAGTTTAAAGCTAGTTGTCCTGAGTTTGAAAGCCATAATACAGTGCAGTTGGTTTTTCATTATAAGTTACACATTGTATTTAAACGCCTATCTCATACTGTATAAATTGAGATTTGTAACTTTACTAGATGTAGTCCTATTTTTTTTCCTATCAGCCTAATAAGGAAACCAAAGAGAAAGCAAGTACCATGAAGAACCTGTTGAAGGCCATGTACATCAGTTTTGGTCTTAAGCCTGCCAATGTAAACTTTGGAAAATATTTTATTCACCACAGTATTCTCTGAATTACTGAATGTGATATTATATGCACTTAAGTAAAAAGTATTAAAGCAAGATGAAAACTAAGAAAATTAGAGTGATATATGAATGATGTCATATACATGACAAGGCTGAGTTTTGTAAGTTTTAAAATTAAATATTAGATTTAATAAAATATTCTTACCTTAACAATTTTTTAAATAGTTTTTTCTGAGAAGTTTTTTTTTTTTTTTTCCTCATTTAAGATTTATCCATTTGAATCTAGCACCTAAGAGGCTTCAATTGATATTTGTTTAGTTCTGATGAATTGGATTTTTAAAGCAAGGAGAACAAAAACTTTATGCTCTGTATGAAGTATTTTTTAAAGGACTGGAAATCATAAGCCTTTTAACTGGAAACAATTTTAACTGGCTTTTTCCATTTTCAGGTCTTGATGTGGGAACCAGTGTTCTTGTTAATTTTAAAAGATGATAAAATTTTATATTCTTAAATTCTGTGTAATGCCAGATGAAGTGAATGGTAATATAAGTGGTAAATTTGAAACCACTGGCCTACAATTCTTGGCTCATGTTTTACAATATCCTATGGTGTTTACTGTTATTTATGTGTTATTTACCTGTTTGCCCAATGACATGTCCAGCCAGCTCTCAATTGAAGGATGCTATGGGGTGCTAGAAGTTTTGAACTGGAATCCATTTTCAGCTTTGCCAGTCAGTTGCTACTGATTTGCTGGAACATATCACAGGTCTTTCCTAGAGCAGAGGTTATCTCTTCAATGTGTGCTGGAAGTGAATTAGTATGACTCCTAAGGGCCTTTCCACCTTTGACTTTTTATGACAATAATAAAGAAATACCCTATTATTTAACATATTATACTTTTCATTTTAAAAATATGTTCATGGGTTTTTCTTTTAATCTCAACTTTAAGAAGGCCATACATTGCCCCATTTTTACTGAGGGGATCCTAAGCCCATATAAATAGCATGACATTTAAATTTGTTTGGCTAGTTAGTATCAAGAGCTAGTCTAAGAATTCAGTTCTTCTAATTTTTAGTTCTGTGTGTTACAAATGTTATATAATACTATTCTATGTTTTGTTTTTGGTGCTCACTCTTTGAGATATCACATTGAATTCATATAGTAATATGGATGTGTGGCTTCAGTAAAAATGGGAACCGTTTATGTAAAGGTCTATTTTGATTAATTCTGGCAAAAATAGATTTCTTTTGGTGGATTAAAATATTCCTAATAACTGCAGACTTCTCTTTCCTGGGAGGTTTACTTTTAGACCTCAAAATTCTGATCCATTGCTTTCATCATTAAAAATGCACTACTTCTTTGTTAGGAGATCATAACAGAAAATGAAATTTATTTGTATGTAAGTCTTTCTGATGGTGAGACACTTGACTCCCACCATTCCAGTTCATGCATTAAAATGTCCTGCAAGTACCTGCAACTCTGGGATTTTCTCATCCACATGCAGGGCAGATCGGATGGGAATCGGAGAATAATTTTTCCAGCTTCCTTACCCTTCTGGTAATACTTTGAGGCATGTTTCCTAGAGTTTGCAGTGGGGCTAAACCTCACTGTCCTCTGCAGCAGAAAGACTGGACTGCTTAATAAAGAAGACTTTATTTTCTTCCTCCTCTTCTCTATCTCACTTCCGATTCATTTATCAGTGTTTTCTGACATTACTTCCCAAATGAAGTTGTCTGAATCCTGTCTCAGTTTCTGGGGTCATCTAAAAAACATGTTTGATTTGAAAAATAAGTCATTACCAGTATTTGTTACTTAAAGATTTTTTAAAAGGCAGTTATTTTGAATAAAATTAAAAACAAGTGTTTAATACTCTGACTTTTTTAGTCTCATAATCATGTCCATGTTCAAAAATTGTTTCCTCAGCTTCATTTCATAACAAAGATTCAAGGAAAAAGCTCTTTAAGTAGAAATTCAAGGTAAATATCTTATGTGGAAATCTTTCTACTAGAGCTGTTTGTTCTTTTCTTCTAAAAAAAATTATAGCCTGATTTTCCAGATGCTTTATAAGGATGCAGTGAGTTATCTATTTTGGTAGAAATTGGATTAACATGGAATTTGGTTCAGCCAAAATTACAAATTATTGTCTAGTTGAATCCAACTTTCTCATCTCTTATTTGGACCTGTTTATTCTCCAGCAGGGACTAGGGTTAGCCTTGCTGAACATTGATTATAAGGATAAATTTAGTCCCTGGCTAATTTCCCCAAAGGTTGTTCTTTGGTCCGTGTTAAGAAAAAAAGTTTTTGATTTATTAAGGATTAAGAAATAGGGCATTTTTAAATTGAAGAAGCCCTACATTAAGTCCAGTGTATTGTAAGTACGTCTTTGTAGTTCTTTGATACCTTTTGAAAAATTAGAAATAATGATGTTTATATGATTTTTGAAAATTGATTTGGGAGATTTATATTCATTTTAGGCACATATTATCAATCTTTTTTCCTCCCCATGTAAAAGTTATGTTTGTGTGTCTGAAGTGTATTATCTATTTGATTTATGGAACATGCATGAATTTAACCAAGTTTATAGTTCTGTTTATAGGGCCATCCTAAGATTATCATGCACAGATATTTTTCCATAGAAAAAACCAAAATATTTACAGAATATATTTTAGTTAGTTATCCTTACTGTAAAGTAACATCTTTAAACATTTGTATTTTTTAAGCAAAAATATTAGTGTATACAGAATATTTTCCTTCAATATAGTTGCTTGTGGTACCTTCACATTCTGCTATGTTCTTTTTAATATAGGACAGGGCATTTATTGACCTGTGAGGTTGCATTTTTCTGTTAGAAATGATCAAAGGTCAGTTGGGTGATTAAATTGGGTAATATGGTTTAGGGGAAAAATATGTTCAAGGGAAAATAAATAAGTTCAAGTGTTTTTTTAAAAAATCAGTCTTACTCATTTTATAAGTATAAGCTCAATTGTGTAAAAACCATCAATCTTGTTACTTTTTAGTCATGTTATATCCCAACAACTACCTAGTTTATCAAATCCAGTCAAGGCTTTTGACATTTGAAATATCTCAGTATGATAGGTTCAAAAGCTGGAATAAGAACCAGAGATGGTTTTAAAATGTATCAAGAAGGCATTCTCATTTCCTAAAGACCAAATATTTTCTATAAGGAGTGTTAGATTAAAAAATGTGGAATATCATTTTACTGTCTTTACTGGAAGCTGATTCCTTGTGTTAAATGTGAACAGTCTTACGATAACTTGATGTAAAACAAGCTTGAAAAATTTCTCTCTTCAGAGTTTACATATTTTCCCTCACCAGTAGGCCACTTATACAGTACTTCTGTACTGAGTATTTAAGTATAACCTGACTTTGTTAAGGTTTAAAAATTGCTCCCTGCTTACATTAATGTTCAGTTAAGTCGCTCAGTAGTGTCCAACTCTTTGCGACCCCATGCATTGCAGCACGCCAGGCCTCCCTGTCCATCACCAGCTCGCAGAGTTTACCCAAACTCATGTCCATCGAGTCGGTGATGCCATCCAGCCATCTCATCCTCTGTCGTCCCCTCTTCTCCTGCCCCAATCCCTCCCAGCATCAGGGTCTTTTCCAATGAGTCAACTCTTCGCATGAAGTGGCCAAAGCATTAATGTTAAGTATTTGTAGTTAGCAGTGTTATATTTCTGGATATTAGTTAATTTGATGAACCTTACAGCATTAGTCTGTTCTTCAAAGTTCTACTTGGTACAGTGTCCGAGAAAATTAACTTGGGTAAAACAATGATGCATGTTTCACAGTTAAAATATTTCAAAATTTCTGTATGAGGTGTGGATCTCCATAATTGCCACAGATAATTTTGTGATTCTGGTTCTGGTAGTTTTTTTGTGTCAGGAAAATATTGTACCTCGCAGTGCTTGATTTATATTTTTTTACTGTTTTAAAAATCTTCACATTTATTTTAACAGAAGTAATTTTTAGCTAAATGTTTACATTATTGAATGAGGAAAGTCGAACCATGGTTAGGACTAAAACAGGCTGAAATTTAGATTTGGTGTTCTGCATGGAGTTTTGTTATTGAATATCTAAAGGATGTCAGTTTCCACTCAGGTATTTGTGCATTAGAATTAATATTGGATTCCAAATCACTTGATTGTAATTTGCATTTCAAGTGTAATATACAGATTCTACTTTATTAGTAACTGTTGTTTTAAATTTCTACCTTCATTTAAGCTTGTTTTTAAAATGAAGATTAAAAAAATTTTTAGCTAATAGAAATTTAGGTAAATACGTAGTATTTAAGTTATTGCTAGTTTATTAACTTGAACTTTGGTTCAGTATGCAATAATAGCTTTTATGTGGTAAAACTACATGTTCCTTTTTTTTTTCCCACTTGAAATACCTCTTTAACTGCAGTGACGTTTGTCCATAATAGCTTCAGGTTTCTGTGACCAATTCATATATGCTTGAAGTGACTCTTGATATAAAATGACTTAGAAAAATTATTTTTTAGCAAACTGAATATTAACTTTAATACTGTATGATAACAAAAAGCTATCTGGCTTGAATTTTTAGCCTTTCTTGTTAGTTTCTATCCTATTATTTCCCCTCCTTAAAAAAAAAGTCTACATTGTCAGTACCTTCTCTACAACTTTAGGAAAACTGGATATTTGATAGTAGAGTTATTTTCACTGAATTTTAGTCTTTGTGCCTGAAATAAGCAGTACTGACAGGAAGATATAATTAACTTCCCTCTCTTGTAACAGAGTTTACATTCTTTAATATTCTTAAAGAATAAACCTTTACCAAATGTTGTACTTATTTGCAGATCAGCCTAGGAACACCCTCAAGAAAGCAATAGGTGGATTGTGTAGAAAATAGAGACACAGAGCTTATTGATTGGGATTTTATCATGTTCACTGAAAAAAATAATCTTTCAAATAAAGATAATGAAGTTTATAAGTGGAAAATAATATGATTAGTCAAAATATTAAAAAAAAACAACTCTTGAAGACAAAATAAATTGGTTATTTCTAGGAAAAGGATATCTTTCATGTATTTGGAAATAAAGCAGTAAATGCCAAAATTTATTTGTTTCCCTTCCCCTTTTAGTTGGTTGACACAACCAAGTAGTTCAATAGTAGTATTAACTGGTTTAATTCTATAATGCTTATTATCTCCTAACATTTAAAAAGACGTTGCGTCCAAGATAAAAGATGTTGGTAGAAAGAGAAAATATACTGATCTGTATCCATCCTTCTTTTCTCTCTATTGTATCCCCCTCCGCCCCCTCAATATTAAAAACAACAACAATGATAACAGCTTACTTCTGTAGGCCTGAAGAGGCTGCTTTTACCCAGGAGAAACTTTTTCAAGATAACTCAAAACCTGTGACTTCTGGTCATAGGTAATGTATTCATCCTCTTGTGTCCTTAGCCATGACTGTTTAAAAAAAATATGTGTATTTATTTTAATTGGAGGTTAATTACTATTGTATTGGTTTTGCCATACGTCAACATGAATCTGCCACAGGTATACACTTGTTCCCTAACCTGAACCGCCCTCCCTCTTTTTAATGAAGACTGGAACTCAGGAGATAATATATATCCAGCAGCCCAAGTTTGTGTGCAAGAATGGTGTTAGGCATTCTCTTCCATTGTAGGGGATGTCTCAGATGCTTTTTTATGGTCCCCTACAAGGAGCTTTCCAGCCCCCCAAAATAACACCCCACCAGCACGACCCTCTTCTTCCCCCTTTTCCCTCTTTCTCCTTTTCTGTTTCTCCTCCTCCTTTCAGTTAACACATCAAGGGAAACAGGACCCTGTAAGTATTCAATTACTGTGTTTCATATTCTTAATGAGCAGTCATAACTTCAGCTTTATCTCCTAACAAGGCAGTTTCACCATTAGTCATGCTCCTGTAGTTCATTGTCCTAAATATCAGTGTCAGTTTGGATCACCTTTAAGTGTACTGAACGTAGGGAAAGGGATAAAGGGAAGAAATAATAATTTATAGTGTTACTGGGTTTCATTGCTTATGGTATTTAATGTTTTAATCTTTTGCCAAATGAAAAACAATCTTTTAAACAAAAGGGAAAAAAATCATTTTATGCAAATGTTTGTAAACATGTATGTAAATATGTTGTTTACCTCCAAAATTCATTAATAAAAATGGATTTTTAGTTTCTTCTTGAATGGGGTTCCTTTGTGTATAGTAGGTCAATTTTTTGCAAGCCTAAAACAACACTTAAATCTGAGTTTCTTTTATCACATGATATCAGAAGGGATACAGCTTTTTCTGTTTTGTCATTTTTCAACTTTTGTCTCTGTTTTCCCTCTGTCTTAGAAAGAATGTAATTTTTCTTTTTTTGACTGAAGCATAAATGACAAATTATATTAGTATACATTGCAAAATGATCTCCATAATAAGTGTGGTTAACTTGTCACTGTATAGTAATATAATATTTTTTCTTGTGATTAGGTCATTTGAGATCTTGCTTTTAGCAGCTTTCAAATATGTAGTACATTTTTATTAACTATAGTCACTATGTTGTACATTACTACCCCTATTATTTATATGCTTTAAAGCTGAAAGTTTTAGCTTTTTTTTTTAGATTCCACTTTTAAGTGAGATCTTACAATATTTGCCTTTCTCTGACTTATTTCACTTAGAATAATGTCCTCAAGGTCCATCCACATTGTTGCAATCGGCAAGATTTTATACTTTAAAAATGACTGAATACTAAATACTCATGTCATTATGTCATTACCATAGTTTCTTTGTCCATGTGTCGGTGGCTTCTTAGATTGTTTTCCTATCTTGGCTACTGTAAATAATGGTGCAGTGAACGTAGAGGTGCATATATGTTTTTCAGTTAGTGTTTCCATTTTTTAAATGGAATAAATACCCAGAAGTGAAATTACTAGATCATATGGTAGTTCTGTTTTTAATTTTTTGAGGAAACTCCATACAGTAGTTGGCCTCGTTCTCAGAAAGATGGAGCTCTGTTTTATAGTAACCACTCCAGTTTATATCCCCTCCAATAGTGTATGAGGGTTACCTTTTCTTCAAGTCATTTCCAGCACTTCTTATTTATTGACTTTTTTGATTATAGCTATTCCACTAGGTGTGAGGTGATGTTTCACTGTAGTTTTGATTTGCATTGCCCTGATAATTGGTGATGTTGAGCATCTTTTCACATACCTGTTGGCCATGACCATGTGTTCTTTGGAAAAATGTCTTTTCACGTTCTCTGTCCATTTTTAAATTGGATTTTTTTTTTTTCTTGTGGTGTATGTGTTCTGGGTATTAACCCCTTATCAGTGATGTGGTTCTCAAATATTTTCTCCCATTCTGTATGTGGTCTTTTCATTTTGTTAATTGCTGTACAGAAGCTTTTCAGTTTTGGAAGATTCCCACTTGTTTATTTTTGCTCTAGTTGTCTTTGCTTTTTGAATCAGATCCAAAAAGTCATTGCTGAGATTGCTGTCAAGATTACCGTGTATGTTTTCTTCTAGGAGGTTTATGGTTTGAGGACTTACATTTAAATTTTTAATCCATTTTGAGTAAGTTTTTGCTAAGGTGTAAGATAGTGGTGCAGTTTGATCTCTGCTCATTGCTGTGTATTAGATGAACCGGCTACCTCTTCCAGTCTTGAAGGAGTTGCCTTGTGTAAGTGATAAAGCTTATCATTCAACCCTGCTCTATCTCTTATATCGCAAGCCTTTGTAACTTTTCATGTAGCCTATTTTAGTTTTAATAACCTCCAATAGTTGAGGGTGTGCCAAGACCTGTCAGTGTCCCAAAGCGGAGTATTTTAGCACCTAGATTCAGGCTGCCTGGGAGCTAAACCCTCAGGCTGCAGCTTTTGAAGCATGTAAACATATACAATCCCATGGGACTGTAAGCAAAAGCCCTGCTGAAGACCAGATCTAGGCAGTCTGGAAGTGTTCCCTAGGCAACAGTTAACACAAATCTGTGCTCCAGAAGAGTATATAAGCTCCTTTCTAGAAGGTACCTGAGAGCTCTAGCAAGCAGATGGAGAGTGCAGAGATGACACCCTGTTCCCAGAGGACCTCTGTAGTCTAGGTGTGTGCCAGGCAGAAACCTGCCCCTCAGGCTGAAGTTACAGGACAAGCAAATAGGCCTCTTTCTCAGGAAGGTGGATGTGTGTTTCAGCTGGCTGTCCTTGCAGTGCCCTGGGGGTGGCAGGCTACTTAAACCTGCCTCTTGGATGGTTTCAGTTTCAAGGGACCCAGGAATGCAGGCCCCTCCCCATCCCCCACTGGATTTTCAAAGAGAAAACAAAAAATAATTCTGGAAATTGAATCTGCTTATTGCCATCCACTTATAGTACGGCATATGTTCAATGAGAGAAGAATGGCCATCTTACCTGTTTTGTAGAGTCCTTACACATTGTTTAGACATTTTTTAAGAGTTTTGTGCTTGATTTTTGACTCCACCCATGTAAAAAGGAGAGAAAAATTAAGAGTAAGGGGTCACATATAATTGAGGAAATAAAAATTGGAGGGAGATACAAGAAAACTGTTAAATAGGAGGGTGAAGAAGTTAGAATTGACTAGTAGCATGTGGATGGATGGCTGTTTCTAGTATCTGACTATCTCAAGTAGGAAGATGATGAGGTGCTTTTGTTTTAGTCAGTAGCTAGTTGTAAACAGTTATGAATCAGACCAGACCCAGGGAAAAACTTGGGTAGCTTCTGGAGCATAACAGAACACACAGTCATGGGAAGGTTTGGTGAAAAAAACAACATAGCTTCATCAAGAATGGTGTAGGTAATGTTCTGCCCAGGAAAAATTTTAAAGATTAGGGAAATTCCTTAAAAAATTTCTCTTAGTTAAAAGTGAGATTGTAGAATGAATTGTTAAGGGTAGTGCCACAAGGCTTTTTGTGTGGTGTATGTTGTGGGTGTGTGGGAGGGGACTCTGTTTCCGGCTCTTTGTGACCCCATGAACTGTAGCCCACCAGGCTCCTCTGTCCAGGAAGCTCTCCAGACAAGAATACTGGAGTCGGTTGCCATTCCCTTCTCAGGGGGTCTTCCCCACCTAAGAATCGAACCTGGGTCCCCCACATTGCAGGCAGACTCTACCATCTGAGCTACCAGAGAAGCTGTAGAATTTATTAGTAAGGGTAATGCCACAAGGCCTTTTGTGTGGTGTATATTGGGAGTGTGGGCTGGGGGAGGAAGGGGAGGGAAGCAAAAGAGAATATGCCTCAAAATAAGAATATGCCTCAAAACAAAAGTTTTGGAATAATTGTGCTTTAGTCACTTAAGTCCTGTGTAAATGGTAGCCCCCAGGGCTCCTGTGTCCATGGAAGTCTCCTGGCAAGAATGCTGGAGGGTTGCCATTTCCTTCTCCAGGGAATCTTCACCATCCAGGGATCAAACCTGGGTCTCCTGCTTTGGCAGGTGGATTGTTTACCACTGAGCCACCAGGGATTGCTTTACCCTAAAATTATTTCTCTGAGCAGGATAGTAAAAATATTAACTTGATGGATTGTCTATAGATAATGTAACAGTTGTTTATTCGCTAAGTCATGTCTGACTGTTTTGCCATCCCATGGACTGTAATAGCCCTTCAAGCTTCTCTGTCCATAGGATTTCCCAGGCAAGAATACTGGAGTGGGTTACCATTTCCTCCTCCAGGGGATCTTCCCAACCAGAGATCGAACCTACGTCTCCTGCATTGGTAGGTGGATTCTTTACCACTGAGCCCCCAGGGAAGCCCATATAACATAATACAAATTACTTAAATCTAATATTAGAGAATTATGTTTGTGAAAACTCCTAGACCAGTGAAAATTGATAACTGGTATAAAAATGCAGTTTTTGAAAACGCAGAAGCTTCAATTTTTTTTCAATTGTATTTCTTAGAACCACTGTGAAAGTTAGGGAAATATGAATTAGTAATTTTAATATAGAAAATTTCATTAAAATTTAAGAGATAGATGTTTTGAAGTCCTTGAGGGTTTTTTTTTTTTTTTATGTTCTTTAATCTGGCACAAGAATCAAGGTATCTGCAGCTGTGATTCTCAGGGAAGTAATGTCATTTTAAAGCTTAGCTGTGCTTTTAAAATAACAGTGTTCTTAAGCAGTTCTTTCTTGGCAATCCTCTTAAGATTACTTTTTCCATCTTTTAAAATGTTCACATAGCATTTAAATAAATTTTTTTTGATAAAAGCATTTGATGAACATTATGAGCATATTATATACCTAGTAATGGAAAATGATAACATAAACTTGTAATATTCAGCCAGTTTGAAGCTATATTATAGATCAAATCTCATCATAGAAAGTATTGTTTAAAATAAAGTCTGCATAAGAATGTAAACAATATACAAAAGTAGACTTTGAGTCAGAATGAATTTGGATACAGTGTGATGATCCCCTAGAATACGCTATGCCTATCAACTGAGTAGGCCTCCGTCGTCTGCCAGCTTAGCAGAGTTCATGCACACAGGCAGCTGCTGCCCTGTGGTAATATCTGGGTCGCTGACTGCCTCTCAGCACTTTGGCACTTTCTGTAACTGTTTCACGACTTGTGAGATACTCATTTTTATTCTTCTCAGTGATCACCTTAAGCCTTAAGAAGGATACGAAACATGTTGGAATAATTAATAAATTGGGTTTTTGTCAGATCACCTGTACCTTTGAAATTTAATTTGATTCAATTTTTTAAAAAACAGACTTTTTCAGAGCAGTTTTAGGTTCACAGAAAGATTGAAGAGAAAGTAAACATTTCCTGTATACCCCTCTCCTGACATGTGCACAGCCATTCCCACTATCGTGGCCTGAATCAGAGTGGTATATTTGTTAAAATCCATGAACCTGCACTGACACGTTATCACTCAAAGCCCACAGTTTACAGCAATTACACAGTGTACCTTCAGTGGGTTTTGATAGATGTGTAATGACATGTATCTACCATTATAGTATCGTACAGAATAGTTTCGTTGCTCTAAAAATCTTATATGCCTCGGCCTTCATTCCACCATCCTGCATACTCCTGACCATCACTGATCCTTTTACTGTCGTCATAGTTTTGCCTTTTCCAGAATGTCATACATTGGGATCATAAGCTATGAAAACATTTTCAGTTTGGTGCCTTTCACTTACTAATGTGCATTTAAGTTTCCTTCAGGTCATTTTATGGCTTTATAGCTCACTTCTTTTTTGTGCTAATATTCCATTGCCTGGATGTACCACAGTTCATTCATCCATTCACCAACTGAAGGACATTTTGATTGTTTGCGAGTTTCAGCAATTTTGAATAAAGCTACTATAAACATTTTTGTGAAGGTTTTTGTGTGAATGTAAGGTTTCAGCTCATTTGGGTAAGTACCATGTAGTGTGATTGCTGAATTGTTTGGTAAGGGTGTGTTTAGTTTTGTAAAAATTGCCAAACTCTTTTCCAAAGTGACTGTACTATTGTTTAAATTTTTTTATTGTGGTAAAAGTCACATAAAACATACTACTTTAACCATATTTAACTACAGTTCAGTGGTACTAAGTACATNGTTTTGTAAAAATTGCCAAACTCTTTTCCAAAGTGACTGTACTATTGTTTAAATTTTTTTATTGTGGTAAAAGTCACATAAAACATACTACTTTAACCATATTTAACTACAGTTCAGTGGTACTAAGTACATTCACATTTTTGTGCAATTTCCACTATCATCCATCTCCTATATTTTTCACTTTCCTAAACTGAAATTCTGTCCCCACTAAACTCTTAAGTTCCCAGCCCCTGCCCTCACCCTGGCCCCTGGCATCTAGCAGGGTACTTTCTGACTCTATGAATTTGACTGTTCTGGGTACCTCATATAAGTGGATTCAAGTAGTACTTGTCTGCACCTACAGTATATTGGAATCTGTTGCTATTGCATTTTCGGTAGCAGTGAATAAGAGTTCTTGTTGATCCTTTCCTCCCCAGTGTTTGCTTTTGGATTTTTGCTGCTTGTTTCTGAATTTGTCACAAGGGGAATTTATCCATAAATTGTTGAATTGGTGTGTTTGTTGGGGAAGGCTTCTTATTTTGTCATCTCGCTGATACTACTGCTATATGATTCTTCTATGTTAAGACCTTAACCAAAGCGATAACTTGCCAGGAAAAAAAGTTTTTTAAAAACCTTGTAAAGTTATTTTTTTGCTTGTTTACTTAGCACTCTGAAGAGTTAAACTCTTCTCTGTGAGACTTACCTGGAATACAACTGTTACCTGGAATTAGACTATGTAAAAAAACTACAGAACCCACCCAGCTTAACTGTACTATTTTTTACTCTATTTTNTAATTCCTCTTTGCTTTCTGCCATAAGGGTGGTATCATCTGCATATCTGAGGTTATTGATATTTCTCCTGGCAATCTTGATTCCAGCTTGTGCTTCATCCAGCCCAGCATTTCGCATGATGTACTCTGCATATAAGTTAAACAAGCAGGGTGACAATATACAGCCTTGATGTACTTCTTTCCCAGTTTTGAACCAGTCTGTTGTTCCATGTCCGGTTCTAACTTGCTTCTTGACCTGCTACAGATTTCTCAGGAGGCAGGTAAGGTGATCTGGTATTCCCCTCTCTTGAAAAGTTTCCCACAGTTTGTTCANACAGCCTTGATGTACTTCTTTCCCAGTTTTGAACCAGTCTGTTGTTCCATGTCCGGTTCTAACTTGCTTCTTGACCTGCTACAGATTTCTCAGGAGGCAGGTAAGGTGATCTGGTATTCCCCTCTCTTGAAAAGTTTCCCACAGTTTGTTCATAGTGATGCTTCTTAAGGTCCACTTGACTTCACATTCCAGGATTTCTGGCTCTAGGTGAGTGATCACACCATCATGATTATCTGGGGTCATTAACATCTTTTGTATACAGTTCTATGTATTCTTGCCACCTCTTCTTAATATCTTTTGCTTCTCTTAGCTCCATACCTTTTCTGTCCTTTATTGTGCCTATCTTTATATGAAATGTTCCCTTGGTATCTCTAATTTTCTTGAAGAGATCTCTAGTCTTTCCCATTTTCTATCGTTTTCCTCTATTTCTTTGCCTTGTTCGAATAAAAAGGCTTTCTTATCTCTTCTTGCTATTCTCTGGAACTCTGCATCCAGATATCTTATTTACAAAACAGAAACAGACTAAGACTTGGGAATGAATTAATGGTTACCAGAACGGAAGGGTGCAGGGTAGGAACAGACTTGGAGTTTGGGATTGATATGCACATGTTGCTGTATTTAAAATAGACAACCAACAAAACAGTGCAGCACAGGGAATTGTGCTCAATATTCTGTAATAAGCTAAATGGGAAAAGAATTTTGAAAAAGAGTAGAAACAGGTATGTGTAACTAATTTACACTGCTGTACACCTAAAACTAACTCAACATAGTTTATCAACTAGAAGATAAAATAAATATTTAATGTAACTATCTTATAAATATAAAATATATGCTATATCTCAAAGACTGAAAAGTGTAAAGTAACTCAATAGTTCTAATGTTGATTACACAATGAAATGATAATACTGTTGATATACTGGTATAATTAAATGTCATGAAATCCTTAAAAGAGAATTCCCTTAGGTGTTTAAAGGCTTCAAACCAGAATCATTAATTAGAATTCTTTGAGGATAGTCTAGGAAACCCAACTCTTAGCCATTTCCCCATCAGGATTACTCACTGAATTTTGAAAACTACTGAAATGATTGTAAAATGTGTATAACTGGGAGCCTGTGGGAAGTAAAGGGGTTCCCAGGTGGCGCTAGTGGTAAGGAACCCGCCTATCAATGTAGGAGGCATAAGAGATGCAGGTTCGATCCCTGGGTCGGGAATATCCCTTGTAGAAGGAAATGGCAAACCCCTCCAGTATTCTTGCCTGGAAAACCCCATGGACAGAGGAGCCTGGTGGGCTACAGTCCATGGAGTCGCAAAGAGTCAGACATGAGTGAAGCAGCTTAGCACATTGAGGGAAGTAATGTTACTCTATCAGATGTTAGACATCTTCTTTTTAAAAAATTATTTATTTGACTGCATTGGGTCTCATGGGCTCTCTAGTTGTGACACATGGGCTCAGTAGTCATCACGTGTGGGCTTAGTTGCCCAACTAGGGTTCAAATCTGCATCCCCTTCATTGAAAAGCAGATTTTTAACTACTAGACCACTAGGGAAGTCTGAGAACCTTTAATATCTACAGTTTTCAGACAGTGGCATTTACTTTACTGAAATAGACTGTAAGTCACTGATACAAATGAATTTGATTTTCTGGAAAAGGAGACAAAATTGTTGAATATGGATTTGTCCAACTTTGTGTTAATAGAAATAACATGGTATTAAATCAGCTCTAAATTTTTGCTTCATCTAAAGGTCCTTACATCAAGTAAACAACAGTCAATAATCACATACATTTTAATTTGAATGAATTTATTACAGAGTTTCCCAGAAAGAGGATTATGGGATATTCTGCATCCAGAGTATTTGGAATATTCTGTATGAAAAGGTGATTTTTAGTAAAGTAAAAGGTCAGCACTGCCATTTTCAGATAGGTATTTGGATAACTGTTTCAAACTGAAGTTCAGGCCTGACAGGAAAGACTTGCTTTTTTCATGCAAAAGGAACAAAAGGAACACTGAGTTTTGGACTTGGAATTTGTAGTTGTAAAGTGTTGGATTTTGAGTCAAATTTCACTCTGGAGCTTGAACTTGGATGAATTACTTAATTTCTCTTATTGTGTTTCCTCATCTGTAAAATTGAAGCAATAATAATAGTTTTTTTCCCTAATATTGTGAAATGATATAATGTATGTGCTTTGTTAAGCAAGGAACTTGTATGTGCCAAGTATTTGATTAATGGTAGCTTTATTTTCTCTAGTACTAAACCTTCATCAAGGATGCATTGTATGCTAGACACCAGAAAATGAAAGTGAAGTCACTCAGTTGTGTCTGACTCTTTGTGACCCCACGGACTGCAGCCCACCAGGCTCCTCTGTCCATGGGATTTTCCAGGCAAGAATACTGGAGTGGGTTGCCATTTCCTTCTCCAGAGGATCTTCCAGTCCCAGGGATCGAACCCGGGTCTCCCGCACTATAGGCAGACACCGCAGGGGAGGAATAAAAACTAGTCTTGAAGAACTAGGCTAGAAGTATTATGATAGATTCTTTTCAAGTTTAATTACAGAGATTTAGACAAAAAGATTTAGTGACAGACTGATCCAAGAAAGTTGAAAGGGAAACCCTAGAAGGAACAAAGTTATGCTTGATCAAATTAACTGGAAAGCCTGACACTGTGCATGTTAACGGTTCCTTCTCTAACCGTCTTATTCTCACTGCTTTAGAACAGTTGATGCATCTTAGTTTCAGAACTGTGAGGGGAGGAGATGGCAAAAGGAAATGAAACTCTCGAAAGAGCCTTTGGTTAGAGACATTTCACGTCCTGGGGACCTTGTTTTCTTGAGACAAGTTAAGCAGCTCACTTGGAGTTTGTACTTAGAACCATTGTCTTAGCACCAGGCACCTAAACTCAAAGAACTGGGTACTCTAAGGTGCAAAGAAAATAACTTGAAATAAGAAATAACAGAATCTCAACCTTTCATTAATATATTTAGCACATTATTACTGAGTACCCACTATATGCCAAGTTTTATGCCTTTGAAAGTGAGAAAGGCATATGTTCTGGCCTCTTGTGGTACTCAGTCTAGAAGAAACGAGTTAACCTGAGGAAAAGTAGGCTCTCCCTATCAGGAACTATACTACAGTGTATATTGCTCATGAGATAAAGTGTTGTCCTTTCTGAAAAACCAGAGGTAACCAGAACTTACATGGAGGCCTCCGTGAGTCTTCTTATGCCCTCAAAGGGAGAATGAAAGGGCAACAGATCTGGGTGATTCTAGGCTTGACTTCCTGTCATAGAAGAACTAAGATTTGTCATATTTTCTGCCTTGACTCATGGATAGTCTTGAATGAAGTCTGTTGTAAACTTGTACTCCAAGTGAATAACATATAAAGTAAGTTAACTGTCCAATGAAACAATCTATTTAAAAAACTTATTTTAAGAATAGTTCTTGAGTGCTTCAGCTCCAGAGGCATACAGCAAATTCCCATTGGCTATCTATTTTACATATGGTAATGTAAGTTTCCATGTTATTCTTACCATATATCTCACCCTCTCCTCCTCTCTCCGCATGTCAATAAGTCTATTCTCTATGTCTGTTTCTCCATTGTTGCCCTGTAAATAAATTCTTCAGTACCATTTTCCTAGATTTGGTATATATGCATTAGAATACGATATTTATCTTTCTCTTTCTAACATCACTCTGTATAATAGGTTCTAGGTTTGTCCACCTCATTAGAACCGACTCAAGTGCATTCCTTTTTATGGCTGAGTAATACTCCATTGTATATGTGTAGCACAATTTCTTTATCTATTCATCTGTCAATGGACATCTAGGTTGCTTCCATGTTCTAGCTATTGTAAACAGTGCTGCAATGAACAAAGGATGCATGTGTCTCTTTCAATTTTGGTTTCCTCAGGGTATATGCCTCGGAGTGGGATTGCTAGGTCTTTTGGTGGTTTTATTCCTAGTTTTTTAAGGAATCTCTATACCATCTTCTATAGTGGCTGTATCAGTTTACATTCCCACCAACAGTGCAAGAGCATTCCCTTTTCTCCACACCTCTCCAGCATTTATTGTTTGCAGACTTTTTGATGATGGCCATTCTGACAGGTGTGAGGTGATATCTCATTGTAGTTTTGACTTGCATTTTTCTAATAAAGAACAATGTTGAGCATCTTTTCACGTGTTTGTTAGCCATCTGTATGTCTTCTTTGGAGACATATCTGTTTATGTCTTTTTCCCATTTTTTGATTGGGCTGTTTGTTTTTCTGGTATTGAGTTGTATGTGCTGCTTGTATATTTTGAAAATTAATCCTTTATCAGTTTTTCATTTGCTATTATTTTCTTCCATTCTGAGGGTTGTCCTTTCACCTTGCTTATAGTTTCCTCTGCTGTGCAAAAGCTTTTAAGTTTAATCAGGTCCCATTTGTTTACTTTTGTTTTTATTTCCATTACTCTAGGAGGAGGATCATAGAGGATCTTGCTTTGATTTATGTCAATGAGTGTTATGCCTATGTTTTCCTCTAAGAGTTTTATAGTTTCCGGTCTTACATTTAGGTCTTTAATCCATTTTGAATTATCTTTGTGTATAGTGTTAAGAAGAGTTCTAATTTCATTCTTTTACATGTAGCTGTCCAGTTTTCCCAGCACCATTTATTGAAGAGGCTGTCTTTGCTCCATTGTATATTCTTGCCTCCTTTGTCAAAAATAAGCTATCCACAGGTGATGGGTTTATCTCTGGGCTTCCTATCTTGTTCCATTGGTCTAGGTTTCTGTTTTTGTGCCAGTACCATACTGTCTTGATGGCTGTAGCTTTGCAGTGTAGCCTGAAGTCAGGACAGTTGATTCCTCCAGCTCCATTCTTCTTTCTCAAGACTGCTTTGGCCACTTGGGGTCTTTTGTGTTTCCATATGAATTGCAAAATTTTTTGTTCTAGTTCTGTGAAAAATGCCATTGGTAATTTGATAGGGATCGCATTGAATCTGTAGACTGCATTTGGTAGGAGAGTCATTTTTACAGTATTGATTTTTCCTATCCAGGAACATGGAATATCTATCTGTTTATGTCATCTTTGATTTCTTTCATTAGTGTCTTATAATTTTTTGGGTACAGTTCTTTTGTCTCCTTGGGTAGGTTTTTGTTGCAATGGTGAGTGGAATTGATTCCTTAATTTCTCTTTCTGATTTTTCATTGTTAGTATATAGAAATGCTAGCCATTTCTGTGTATTGATTTTGTATCCTGCAATTTTGCTAAATTCACTGATTAGATCTAGTAATTTTCTGATACTATCTTTAGGGTTTTCTATGTACAGTATCATGTCATCTGCAAACAGTGAANTATCTGTTTATGTCATCTTTGATTTCTTTCATTAGTGTCTTATAATTTTTTGGGTACAGTTCTTTTGTCTCCTTGGGTAGGTTTTTGTTTCAATGGTGAGTGGGATTGATTCCTTAATTTCTCTTTCTGATTTTTCATTGTTAGTATATAGAAATGCTAGCCATTTCTGTGTATTGATTTTGTATCCTGCAATTTTGCTAAATTCACTGATTAGATCTAGTAATTTTCTGATACTATCTTTAGGGTTTTCTATGTACAGTATCATGTCATCTGCAAACAGTGAAAGATTTACTTCTTTTCCAATCTGGATTCCTTTTATTTCTTTTTCTTCTCTGATTGCTGTAGCTAGGACTTCCAGAACTATGTTGAATAACAGTTGGGAAAGTGGAGACCCTTGTCTTGTTCCTGATCTTAGGGGGAATGCTTTAAGTTTTTCACCATTGAGAATAATGTTTGCTGTAGGCTTATCATATATGGCCTTTACTATGTTAAGGTAGATTCCTTCTGTGCCCATTTTTTGAAGAGTTTTAATAATAAACAGGTGCTGAGTTATGTCAAAGGCTTTTTCTGCATTTATTGAGATTATCATATGGTTTTTATCTTTCAATTTGTTAATATGGTGTATCACATTAATTGATTTGTGTATACTGAAGAATACTTGCATCCCTGGAATAAACCCAACTTGATCACAGTGTATGAGCTTTTTGATGTGTTGCTGAATTCTGTTTGGTAAAATTTCGTTGAGGATTTTTGCATCTATGTTCATCAGTGATGCTGGCCTGCAGTTTTCTTTTTTTGTGTTGTCTTTGTCTGGTTTTAGTATCAGGGTGATGGTGGCCTTGTAGAATGAGTTTGGAAGTGCAATTTTTTCAAAGAGTTTTAGAAGGATAGGCATTAGAAGGATAGGCATTAGCTCTTCTCTAAATGTTTGATAGAGTTCTCCTGTGAAGCCATCTGGTCCTGGGCTTTTGTATTTTGGGAGATTTCTGATCATAGCTTCAATTTCAGTGCTTGTAATTGGGTTGTTCATAATTTTTATTTCTTCCTGGTTCAGTCTCAGAAGATTGAACTTTTCTGAGAATCTGTCCATTTCTTCCAGGTTATCTATTTTATTGCCATGTAGTTGTTCATAATAGTCTCTTATTATCCTTTCTATTTCTGCATTGTCTGTTGTAACCTCTACTTTTTCATTTCTAATTTTGTTGATTTGATTCTTCTCTTTTTTTCTTGATGGGTCTGGCTAAAAGTTTGTCAATTTTATCTTCTCAAAGAACCAGCTTTTAGTTTTTTTGATCTTTACTATTGTTCCTCTCATTTCTTTTTCACTTATTTCTGCTCAGATCTTTATGATTTCTTTCCTTCTACTAATTTTTTTTTTGTTCTTCTTTTTCCAGTTGTTTTAGGTATAAAGTTAGCTTGTCTGTTTGATATTTTTCTTGTCTCTTGAGGTAGGATTGTATTGCTATAAACTCCCCTCTTAGAACTGCTTTTGTAGCATCCCATAGGTTTTGAATTTTTGTCTGTTTGATGTTTTTCTTGTCTCTTGAGGTAGGATTGTATTGCTATAAACTCCCCTCTTAGAACTGCTTTTGTAGCATCCCATAGGTTTTGAATTGTTGTGTGTTCACTGTCATTTTTTTCTAGAAGTTTTTTGATTTCCCTTCTGATTTCTTCAGTAACCTGTTGGTTATTTAGAGACATGTTGTTTAATCTCCATGTGTTTGTGTTTCTTACAGTTTTTTCTTGTAATTGATATCTAATCTCATAGCACTGTAGTCAGAGAAGATGCTTGATACAATTTCAATTTTCTTAAATTTAAGAAAGGTAGATTTAAGAGTTTTGATTTGTGACCCAAGATGTGGTCTATCCTGGATAATGTTCCATGTGCACTTGAGAAGAAGGTGTATTCTTCTGCATTTGGATGCAATTTCCTGAAGATATTAGTGAGATCCATCTCATCTAATATATCATTTAAGATTTGTGTTTCCTTATTAATTTTCTGTATTGAAGATCTGTCCACTGGTGTGAGTGGACAGATCCTACTATTATTTTTTTACTTTCAATTTCTCCTTTTATGTCTGTTAGTGTTTGTCTTATTATTGAGGTGTTCCTATGTTGGGTGCATAGATACTTGCTGGGAGCCAGCATGAGGAATCCCGCCCATGGCAAAGGTCATGAGGAAGGAGGCCTGACATACACAAAGGTGGGATCAGGCCTCAGGGGTCCCCCTGGATGTTTTTGAGCATCTACCCCAAAAACCAGAGTCTGCCTACCTTACTGCATTATGCTTTCACCTACACTTCTGACATTATGAGGGGCTATCCCCCACCACCTTTCTCTAAAAGGAGTTAACTTAGAGCTTCAGTTAATGAATCTCCTGGGCATAACAAGAGTGTTTCAGTCCAAAGACTTCTCCAATGGCTCTCTAGCCTGCCTGACAGGTTTATCCAGCCATATGTGATTGTTCACAGCCTCCCAACCATGAGAGGCACGAGATACCATAAACTTTCTAAATACAGATTCTTTTGAGAAGTTAGAAAATTATTAGTATAATATTAACAAGTTAGTTAGAAATTATACCAGTGGAGGGTTTCATTGTTGAGCCAATATTTGCTGCTAAGCCTCCATATCCTTTGCCCCTTATACACACTAATTGATATAACTAGCATATAGGAGAAATAAGTATTAACCTTGATATTAATCATGTTAGACCTTAGACTAAGTAAATTCTTTTCTTTATTATAGCCCACTGTACCTTTGCCCTGTAGGAATGCAATTTTATCTGGTGCCTTTGGAGGGTGGTGCCTGATTTAAGAAAAATCACCTTTGGAGAAAATAAGTTTTCTGGTTGACTAATCATCATCAGGAAGGGTCATAAAATGTTAGCAGGCCTTTTGGCCAGAAGAAGATGTAAATCACCTGAGAACTTTGTCTGTCGGAAGGAATGCAGAAAGAAAGCATGGTTTCAATAAGGGTCAGGACTGTTGACCCTGCGTGACTTTGTATCTTCCATTTATCTCTATGTATAACCAAAAGTATAAAAGTGGCCCTGGAAAATAAAGAAATGGGCCAGTTCCTGGAAAGACTGGTTTCCCCCATGTCGTCTTTCCTTTCTGGCTGAATTCCCATCTGTAGCGTGGAGGCTCGCTGAGCCTACTAATTTTGCCTGGGCTTCTAAGATCTGAATGGAGAGGCACTTTGTGTCTCCGCTCCTCTGGGAGACCAGGAAGATGCCTCTGGCGTATGTAGGCGGTGCAAACCCCTTGTCTCAGGGTTTTATTGGTTTTCCATGTAAACCAAGTTATTCAGCCTCTTTTCTCCACTAATTTTCCTACTACACTATTCTTTTCTAATCTCTCTCCATATCTTTAATTAAACAATTTTCCTCTAGATGCCGACTCTGTCCCTGCTTCGAATTACCCTGGATCCACCGGGGCTGGACCCCGGCAGATACTTACAATTGTTATGTCTTCTTGAATTGATCCCTTGATCATTATGTAGTATCCCTCCTTATCTTGTAATATTCTTTATTTTAAGGTCTACTTTGTCTGATATGAAGATTGCTACTCCAGCTTTCTTTTGCTTCCCATTTGCATGGAATATATTTTTCCATCCTCTCACTTTCAGTCTATATGTGTCTTGAGGTCTGAAGTGGGTTTCTTGTAGACAGCATATATATGTCTTATTTTTGTAACTATTTAGCCAGTCTGTGTCTTTTGGTTGGAGCACTTAATCCATTTACATTTAAAGTAATTATTGATATATATGTTCCTATTGCCATTTTCTTAACTGTTTGGGGTTGATTTTGTAGATCTTTTTTCTTCCTTTGTATTTCTTGACTATATAAGTCCCTTTAACATTTGTTGTAAAACTGGTTTGGTGGTACTGAATTCTCTTAACTTTTGCTTGTCTGAAAAGCTTTTTATTTTTCCATCAATTTTGAATGAGAACCTTGCTGGATACAGTAATCTTGTTTGTAGATTTATCCCTTCCAGTATTTTAAATATATCCTGCCATTCCCTTCTGGCCTGCAGAGTTTCTGCCAAAAGATCAGCTGTTAAGCATATGGGGTTTCCTTTGTATGTTACTTCTTGCTTCTCCCTTGCTGCTTTTAATATTCTTTCTTTATTTAGTCTTTGTGAGCTTGATTAGTATGTGTCTTGGCATGTTTACCCTGTAAAGGACTCTTTGTGCCTCTTGGACTTGATTGACTATTTCCATTTCCATGTTGGGGAAATTTTCAACTATAATCCCTTCAAAAATTTTCTCATACCCTTTCTTTTTCTCTTCTTCTTCTGGGACCCCTATAATTAGAATGTTGGTGAGTTTGATATTGTCCCAAAGGTCTCTGAGACCATCCTCAGTTCTTTTCATTGTTTTAACTTTATTCTGCTCTTCAGAAGTTATTTCCACCATTTTATCTTCCAGCTCACTGATTCATTCTTCTGCTTCAGATA
>SJYV01028984.1:0-16372 GCA_006410875.1 Neotragus pygmaeus | reverse complement strand
AGGGAGGCCTGGCGTGCTGCAATTCATGGGGCTGCAAAGAGTCGGACACGACTGAGCAACTGAACTGAACTGAACTGAAAGGAAAGGAAGAGACAGAAAAATTATGAGAATTAAAATAAACTAAAATAAAATTTGTGCCAGCAGGTGAAAGAAAGGAGATTAGAAATTTAGAGTCAACTCTTCTTAATCTGTTTTCTTCTTTTCTTCCTTTGTTCTTTTCTGGGCCATGAGGTAGGAAGAAGGACTTCAGCAAGTCTAGAAAGTGGAGTAAGACAACAGCATGGAATCGTAAAAATAGTCTGTGCACTTTCCCCAAGGCGGACATTTTACTTAGGGCTGACGGAAGCCCGGGATGTCTGGAACAGGATTTATTTACGAGATGGTTAAGGCTGAGATGGTTAAACTAGTTTCTGGGTGGTTGCGGGAAGAGAAGGTACAATGTTCTGCCACTGGAAGAATCAAGTGGCTGAACGATTGGTACCAGCTTTCCGTTTGGACATCAAGTGTAAATAGGACACACAGGGCTGTGAGTGGGAGAGTGCTGGGAAGAGTGAGGGAGGTGAAGGAGATTGGAGGATAGGGAAGGGTCTCTTCCAAACAATTTTCCTTTTCTGTTGAGGAGTACATCACTACAATGGCATTCTCTGTGTACTTGTGGACTTAAATTTATTGCCTTTACTGCCTCCCTACTGAGGTTTCTAGAGGAAAAATGGTACATGTTTGTGCTCAGTCTTCATTTTAACTGAAAGCCAGTTAGTCAATATGCAAGAATTTAAAATCATCTCTGGATGTCTCTGAGACATAAATAAGAATTGCTACTTTTTCATTGTTGTTTTAAGAGCAGATTGATAAATAAATCGGTATGCCCCTTGGAGAATGTTTTAGAATGAAATGAGAATCAAGAAATAGATCATTGCCAAGGGGACATTTGGGGACTAACTTCTGGTCATATTTAGGATCAAATCCCCACAGAAAGGTGGCAACATTATAATATCAAACTGTTGTTCTGGATTTGTTGGCTTGGTTATTACAGGAAAAGAACAAAAGAAACAACAGAATGTAACAATTATCAAACATGTAATAATTCTCAAACATTGATAATCATAATAATTGTCAGTCATTAGGAATGATTATTTTACTCATTTGATGCAAAGACTAGAAACCTAATGTGAGATTTCAATGGAATATTTAAATTTTATTTACCAGAAATCCTCCAAGTACACGAGCATATTTTAAATACATTCTACTTATGGTTTTCGGTCTTCATAGAATTACTTCCATTTTTACAGATAAACATCCCTCCTGTTACTAGTCATCGGTGGTGATTCTGGATATTAAAAAAAAAAAAAAAAAACACTACCACACAGAAAACACACATTTGTTTAAGAAGCCAATTTATGATAGTGGCTTCTTTTTTCCATTTTGCTTGATGTAGCTGGAAAATCAGGCTGCATTTTTTTTTGAAGAAATAAATCCTTGTAATTGAGGGAGTTTAGTGACATTCTCCTCACATGCCATCATTAGTGAGTGCCAGAGTCTGGTCTTAGATAATTGCTTTATTACTTCCATCATTATGAAGATTTATTTAGCATCAAAAGTTGATAGTCTGCCAGACTTAGATGCTGCTATAATATTATATGGCCAGAAAAATTAGGAGATGGGAGGAAAACATGGAAAGTATGTTTGAATCTAGCAAAGTAATAGGGTAGATATAAAACTCCTTTTAAAAGACTTCAGAAGTTTTGAGATTTTTCAGACCATCTAAATACACGGAGCATTTAAAGGAGAGGAATGTGAAGCTAGTTGAATGGGAATTATTTCAGACAGGTGTGGCTGTAGGCAGGAACTGGGGGTGAGAAAATGGAATGAAGGGAATTAGGATTAAGTAGAGGAAGGAGAGGCGTGAAGTGCACTGAACTGGGTGGGATACGCCTGGACACAGAGCATCTTGTGTGTTGTGTATGAACTGTGAGGTCTTAGTGAATGGCAGCTGATGTAGCAGAAAAACTGAGAAAGTGCTATAGAATTGAGAGTCTGAAGCTGACGTATTACTTAGAAACTGTGACACATGTGATCCAACGCCTTATTTGTGTAACTTTACAAAAGCACTTTATAAAAGTAGAATAGGCAATCCGAGCTTTAATATGCTTCTCAAAAATATTCAAAGAAGCCCAGGTATGTGACTCAAAGCATATTTAACTAAAGTCTTTTTTAACCTGCAGCCCCCAGTTCCCAGCATGTTACGAGCACAGGGCTGTTGACTCATCTGTCATTATTTAGCAAATTGCCTAATAAATGAGAATAGAGTTTCCAGTATTATCAGGTTTTCGTGAAAGGTATTGATATAAATATTGTTAAGTAGATTCTGGATTATAGAAGGTTTTTTTCTGACTATCCTTTTCTTTGCATCTAATGAAGTTTAAGGGAAAAATGATCCACCTATGTTTCTTGGCCCTCCCACAAATAGTCAGAATTCCATTGGTTGCCGTGGCATAGCCTGTGTTTTTGTGATAGAAGCTTTACTGGAGTGATGACTTGTACTGAGAAAACTGTGATGCCCCAAGTTTTTTTCCTTGAGTTATTATCTGTCCAGGAAAGATGCTGGCTTAAAGAAAAATGTTTTCTTTTGAAGGAGCCCCAAATCTCTGTTGTGTTTGCCCATGTGAACACCAATCCAATGGGAAAAAAATTTACCGTGTTGTCAGTCTTAGCAATAAAGTACCTACTGCTGCTAAGCTGCTAGGTCGCTTCGTGTCTGACTCTGTGCAACCCCATAGACGGCAGCCCACCAGGTTCCACCATCCCTGGGATTCTCCAGGGAAGAACACTGGAGTGGGTTGCCATTTTCTTCTCCAATGCACGAAAGTGAGAAGTGACAGTGAAGTTGCTCAGTCATGTCTGACTCTTAGCGACCCCATGGACTACTAGCGCTAATTAAATGGGTAAAATATGTACTAAAAGTTATAATTAGAAAAATTCCTCCAAAAATCAGTACATCTGAAACAAACCAATTGATTTATTAATTCAGCCTAAGGAAATTTTATCCTTTATAAGTTATAATTGAGAGAAAAGTCCAAATTTGTTTATCACAGCAGAATAATGGGCAGATCCATTTCATTTTTATGTTAAGGAACACTTTCCCAAACCCAATCCATTAAGTCATGCTTAGTTAAAACATAAAATATGGTTCAACATTCTACATAAAAAATTATTCTTTAGTTTTTCACCCTAGAGAAATCCTAGAGTAGATTTGTAACTCTTTATAAAATCAGAAGAATAAATATTCAGTAAACACATATGACGGGTCAGGCTTTGCCTTAAGTCCTATGGGAGGAACAAAATTTCCATCTTAAAATCTAGTAGAAGAACACAGTTAAGAACTGAAAGTTTAAATAGTATCACAAGATATAAGTAATAAAGAAAACAATGGAAAAACACATACAAGGCCAATTGTGAATATATGTCAAACATTAAAATTCCTTTGGGAATCAGTAGTTCAGCTATTACCGACTCCAGTGTTCTTGCCTGGAGAATCCCAGGGATGAGGGAGCCTGGTGGGTTGCCGTCTATGGGGTCTTACAGGGTCGAACATGACTGAAACGGCTTAGCAGCAGCAGCAGCAGCAGCAGCAGTTCAGCTATTTGGCTAAAGAAACAGAGTTTCTGAATATGATATACTTCCCTAGCGGCTCAGATGGTAAACAATCTGCCTGTAATGCAGGAGACCCAAGTTCCATCGCTGGGTCAGAAAGATCCCTTGAAAAAGTGAATGGCAACANATACAAGGCCAATTGTGAATATATGTCAAACATTAAAATTCCTTTGGGAATCAGTAGTTCAGCTATTACCGACTCCAGTGTTCTTGCCTGGAGAATCCCAGGGATGAGGGAGCCTGGTGGGTTGCCGTCTATGGGGTCTTACAGGGTCGAACATGACTGAAACGGCTTAGCAGCAGCAGCAGCAGCAGCAGCAGTTCAGCTATTTGGCTAAAGAAACAGAGTTTCTGAATATGATATACTTCCCTAGCGGCTCAGATGGTAAACAATCTGCCTGTAATGCAGGAGACCCAAGTTCCATCGCTGGGTCAGAAAGATCCCTTGAAAAAGTGAATGGCAACACACTCCAGTATTCTTGCCTGGAGAATTCCATGGACAGAGGAGCCTGGCGGGTTACAGTCCATGGGGTTGCAAAGAGCTGGACACAACTAAGCAACTAACACACTTTCTGGGTAGAGGAGATAGGCCTAAGAAAGAAAAACTGTGGTAAAATTACAGGCCTTAGATGCCAGGCTGAGGTTTTAGAACTTGATTTTATAGGGAAACCACTGAAAGATTTAAATTCTAACCTTCAATGGAGAAGTGAAAAATCAGAGCAGCATGTTGGAAAGGTGACTCTTTCAGCTGTGTGCAGAGTGCACAGAGAAAATGTCAGACACTGAGATAGTTTAGAAGGTGCGGCCATTTCCCAGCTTGTTCAGGTCCCTTCGTGGAAGTGGGATGGGCTTGCCACCATCCCAAATTCAAGTCAGGGGTCTAGAATGATGACATCACACACAGAGTCCAAGAAGCTTTATTACTCACACAATGGAGATTTTAAGGGAGTACAGGACAAATTCCCAAGCAGGCCTAAAGGTTTGAGAGCAGGAAGGTCTGATTGGCATGACTTTTTAGGATGGTTAGAGCATGTGCTGAGGCTTGTGTGATCTGAATTTCCTGCTGTACCAAAGGAGGGAGCACCCAGGCTATTTATTAGCTGGTTCAGCTGTGGGGCAGAGGAGAAGGGGAATAATAATGTGGCTGGAAAGTTGTCAGCAGACATCAAAAGTGGAGTCTGATTCACTGTAATGCACACATAGGGTGAAAAGTACCAAATGAATGCTGTCAATATTTTATACGTGAGCTATAACCCTCCACCTGATAGAACCTGCATTGTAGGAGGCAGGTATTTGGAAGAATGGATTTTCCTAAGTGTGCAGTTATATAACATTCAACTTACAGGCCTATCAAGGGCCTTTGGAATGTCAAAGAGGAAGTCTCCAGGGCTCTGAAATAAATATTCCAGGAACTCTTGACCTTTTGTTCACTGCATTTCTTTTAAAACAAAATCTAATATAATGCTTATGCTTGGAAAAAGATATTTTGAAAAATTCAAAGCTAAATGGAATTTGTTTGCATCTGGGATCACAGTTGTACATTCTATCCTTCAATAAATCAGTTGGTTTTGGTTTGAGGACCAGTTCCATGCTGCCAACCTATGTGTACAATAATAATTATCTAGAAAACTTGTTTACAATGTCCATTTCAGCCCTCAACCCCTGGGATTCTGGGTGAGAGGTTTTGTGTGGGTCTAAGGAATGTACCACGTGACAAGTGTTCCTGATACAGGGCTATACAGGCCTCACTTGAGAAGCATCACCCCACGGTGTACCTAGGACTGCACCAGGTGTTGCAAAGCTTCATGTAAAGTTTAACATGATCATAATGAACAAGACATGTATGGATGTGGGAACTGGACTATAAAGAAAGCTGAGCGCTGAAGAATTGATGCTTTTGAACTGTGGTATTGGAGAAGACTCTTGAGAGTCCCTTGGATGGCAAGGACATCCAACCAGTCCATCCCAAAGGAAATCAGTCCTGAATATTCATTGGAAGGACTGATGTTGAAGCTGAAACTCTAATACATTGGCCACCTCATGCAAAGAGTTGACTCATTGGAAAAGACCCTGATGCTGGGAGGGATTGGGGGCAGGAGGAGAAGGGGACGACAGAGGATGAGATGGCTGGATGGCATCACCGACTCGATGGATGTGAGTTTAGGTAATGGGAGTTGGTGATGGACAGGGAGGCCTGGCATGCTGCGATTCATGGGGTCGCAAAGAGTCAGACACGACTGAGCAACTGAACTGAACTGAATGAACAAGAAGTTGACTGCTTTACTGGTTCTTTCTCTGCTTAACCAGTCTCTAACTCCTGCATCTGTGAAGTTTGTAAAAGCAAACTTAAAAGCCAGGACTGTGATTCTGTTTAGTTACTGTTCAGGAGTTGGCAGTGCTTGAGCGCTTACTATGAGAAAGGGCTGTATGTGCTTTTTCTTGTTTGATTTTCACAAAGTCAAATAATTATCACACTATAATGTATAAAAATTGAGGTTCAGTAAGATTAAGTGACTTACCTAAGTCACACAAGCACTAAGTGGTAAATCCAGATTGAAATTTAATGTTGTCTAAATCAAACTCATGTTATTAACCATGACATTCTACTGTCAGGAGCCTGGTTCTAGCTTTGCAGTCTCACTTGAGTGGTGACAGGGGTCCTATGGCACTCAGAGCAAGGGGAAAATTAGGCAGTTGCCTATTTAGTTTTCTCATATATTGACAGTAGAATAATAGATGTTGGTTTGATACCATATGTATCTCTGTTTTCCAGGGTAGAATTTTCCTTATTGGCTGACACATCAGCCCTTCTGAGAGCTTCTGGAAGACTTGGATTTTGTAGGTTGCTTCCCCATAAGCACAGTTTGTGTAATAGCCCTTCTTGGATCAGTCACTTTTACGAGAGGAACTAGAGTGGCTCTGAGCCAGTGAGGGGAAGGGTGATGAGGCTTGGGGGCTAGGAAGTATGCAGGGCACAGATCAGACAGGGTTTGGATGTCACGTCAGAAATTTGGCTTTTGGTCTAAGTATGGTGAGGAACAAATGGAGTGTTTCAGATAGGAGATTTGGTGCTCTGATTTTGTCTTAAAATAGCCTTTTGGTTGCTGTGTGAAGAATGGATGAGAGGAAACAAGAGTTGAATGGGAATATGGATAAGGAGGTTATTTTACTCTGACTATTTTAAATATGGAAAAGTTCCTCGTGAAGGAAAAGCCAACAAAGAAAACTGATAGTTTTATCCTTGATGGAGCAGAAGCAGAGTGGAACACAGAAAAAAAACTTTTTTTAGAGGCTTTCACCCTTCTTCTTCAAAGTAATTTTGGAGAGAAGAGGGAAAGAAAACAGAACTTGAGCATTTCAGATTTCATTTTTTGTGTGTGTGTGCTCCTTTTTAGCCTTCTAAAACCCAAGGACACCCCCCACCCCCCCCACCACCAATATTTTTCTCAACTTTAGCAGTGTTGACTCTGAAAGCCTACCTACCAGGCAGTTGTCTAAGATAATGGTAATCTCTGTAGGAAATTACATGTGTAAATATCTTTCCTTGGAGAGTTGAAGAAAAATATGTTTCTTGATGGTGGATAAGATCCTAGCTCTGGAGTTTTTCTCCCTCATACAGTGTACTCTTGGACTGGCTTGAAAGGGGCACACCTGGTGTCATAAGGCGAGCGTCTCCTTGTCTGAGAAACGTGACCCAAATTGCCATGAGACCTAAATGGAGAGTAGGTTCCATAGACGCTGTGTTTTGTCCATGTAAAACTCCTCTGACGGCAAGCGACGGAAACCCAACTTGAATTACTGTAAAGGAAAAGGGTGTTTACTGTAAGCATAGATGCAGGTCTCCTGGAAATCAAGGTCAGAAAGATAGATGGCTTAGCTTCTGGAACAACTGGGTGAGGTTTTTTAAAACCCTGACTCCCCACATTCTTTTTTTAAAACGAGTTCTATCTACCTGACAGAGAAGACAGCTGCTGAAAGCCCTCAGAACTTTAGTCACCTATACAGAGATAGAGAATATGATGCTCTCAGTCTCAAGTGTAAAACTCCTGAAGAAAAAGCTTGTTGGCTCTGCTTGGGTTAGGTCTTACACCTGTGAACAACTGTGTCAGAAAAGGGCACCATTGGTCTAACAGAGTGGACTCTACAGCATCCGTGGAGGTGGACAGGAGGGGGCAAAGCTTTGAGGAGAGTTGAAAAAACACAAGTTTCTTCAGAAGTTTCCAACGACAGAAAGGTACTAGATAAAAAGCCCTACAGATATTGACTGCACAAGAGAGTCTGTGCATGTGAATGTTGGTGGAACTTGTTCTCTTAAGTTAATGACCAACCTAAAGCATCAAAAAAGCAGGAGAACATTCAATCCAAAGAGATATCTAAACATTGAGGAAACAGAATTAGTCACAAAGAGGGACTCTGTTTTTCTGTTAACTGTTATCTGGGTAAGCCATTTCAGAGAAGGATTGACTTCTTTGCCTTCTATATTTAAATGGTATGTTAATTTCCATGAGTTGGATTGTCCTATAATGAGGGCAAATGCTTATTTATAAAGTTTATAAGGGAACAATGTCCCTCTTAGCCTCTCCCCATCTTCCCAATCTGCTGGATGAAGACATTTACCCCTGTTAACATATAAATATATGGATAATCTACACAGATAAATCATAGACATATTTTGCATTTCAATATACATAAATCCTATGGGTTTTTAAAATACTTTATCTAGATATAATTTCAAATTTAAAGAACACCATATCCCCCCATCCAGATTCTCCCTTACTGGCATTTTACCACATTTGCTCCTTCATTTTCTGTCTTTATAGATGCGGATATGGATACAGATATACCCATCATGGTTAAGTTTTTTCTGAATCGTATGAGGGAAAGTTGCAAGTATGATGCTCTATCATATCTGGATCCTTCAGTGTATACTTTCCCACATCCTTTCCCCAAACAAGGACACTTTTCTACATATACATTTGCCAATCAGGAAGCTAGCACTGATACTACTGATAATACTACTCTCTGATCCACAATCCACAGATGCCATTCACATTCCTTCAACTGTCTCCGAAATGTCTATTCCTCTATCGCATTCAAGATCCAATCCAGAATCATGTGTTACATTTAGTTCCTTTTTACTTAGAGCAGCTCTCATTCTTCCCCTGTCTACCATGGCCTTGACGTTTTAAATTCTGTATCTGTCTTTAGTTCTATCTTCACTTTATATAACGTCCTTCAACTTGAGTCTGTGCAATGATTCCTCACGCTCAAACAATAATGCCCATGCATTCTTGAAAGCAATATGCCCCAGAAACGAGGCTACCCCTGCTCTTCTCAGGGCACTGCACAGGAGACAATATAATGCTGACCCATTCCACCATGGTGATGTAAACCCTGATCGCCTTCTGAGGCAGGCCTTCAAAGATGTCCCACCTCTAACCCCAGGAACCTGCAGGATGTCCCCTTAGGTGGCAGAAAAGACTTGGCAGATGTATTTAATATCAAAGACTTTGAGTTGCTAAGGTTATCTTGGATTTTCCAAATGGGTCCAATCTAATCACATGAGTCCTTTATAAAGAAAGAAGAGAAAGTCGCTCAGTTGTGTCCGACTCTTTGTGATCCCATAGACTGTAGTCTGCCAGGCTCCAGGCAAGAATACTGGAGTGGGTAGCCATTCCCTTCTCCAGGAGATCTTCCCAACCCAGGGACTGAACCCAGGTCTCCCAAATTGCGGGTGGATTCATTACCATCTGAACCACCAGGGAGAAGAGACTTTATTAAGTCAATAGAGAATTAGAGAGACAGTGGTGTGAGATGGCAATCCAACATGGCTGGCTTTGGAAATAAAGGCAAGGGGTCAGGAACCAAGGAATGCAGACAGCCTCATGACGATGGAAAAGGCAAAGAAATGGAATTTCCCAGGAAGCCTCCAGAAAGCAACAGAGTCCAGCTTTAGCCCAGTGAGACTCCTATCAGACATCTCACCTACAGGACTGTGAAGATAATATCAATAACTGAGTATTCTTTAAGCCCCCAAGTTTTCGGTAAGTCATTGCAGCAGCAGTTGTAAATAGATATACTTGGTCAAAATGATGTTTGGTTGAAAACTATTGCATGGGCTTATCTGAACATAACAGGATATTATAAGAGCATTGTGGTTCTCACAGATCTGATCAGAGGCTTGAGAACAAAGGCTTGGCCCTGGTCAGAAATCAAGGTAGCTCTGAAATTCCAAGAGATGGGGTGCAGAAGCTATAGTAATAATTCCATTCTTAGATGTTACTCCACTAAGCCTATGCACAATGGGGAATGAATAGCTATGCATTTCGCCAAAGGAGTTTAGATCTTATCCCAGACAGCTCGGAGAGAGAGAGCCCTAAGCATTTTGTAACTTTATAAAGATGAGGTTTTCCATTCAGCTTCTCTCTAAATCTGTGCATTAGTTTCCCCTCTTTTAAATGTAGCTTCTGGTTTTCTCTTGGAGTTCAAGTCCACACTAAACTCAAGAACGGTAGCAATCTTGATGCTTTTTAAGTCTTTGCTCCTTCCTTCCATTTCTCTCCTTTCTTCTTCCCTCCCTGCCTTTTTCTCCCATTTTTTTTCTTTGTCTCTTCTCAGTCTTTATGGAAAAAAAGAAAGCACATTCCTGGGAAGTTCTCCAGCCTGTTTTTCTGCTCTATCTTTGCACTTACAATCTTCTCTGCCTGAGTTGCGCCCTCGCCCTCTCTGTTGGCAAACTCCCACTTATCCTTCACCAAGGTGAAGTCTCTGCTCTTTCTCTAAGTCCACCAGGAGGAATCTTTATCTTCTTTTTCCCCCACTGGTGGTTTTTTTTAATCAAGGTATAGTTGATGTATAATATTATGTAAGTTACAAGTGTACTAATATAGTGTTTCACAATTTTTAAAGGTTATACTCCATTTATAGTTATTATAAAGTATTGGCTATATTCCCTTGTGTTGTCCAATATAACCTTCTACCTTATTTTATGCACATTTTTGCCTTAGTCCCTTACCCTTATATTACGCCTCTCCTTTTCCCTCTCTTCACTGTTATCCCTAGTTTGATCTCTATATCTGTGAGTCTGCTGCTTTTTTCATTATATTCACCAGTTTGTTGTTGTTGTTTTTTAGATTCCACATATAAATGATGTAATACAGTATTTAGCTTTCTCTGTCTAACTTATCTCACTTAGCATAATGCTCTCCAAGTTTGTCCTCTTTGAGGCATTACTGTGTCTTCTCTGACCTTTAACTACAGCATCATTAGTGACATTAGTTTTCTCTTTTTCTCCTTCTCCCAGACCCTAAGCTCCTTTCAGGAGTTATCATCAGTAGTTTAGCACTGTGACTGGTCTGTGGTACGGCCAATATGTTCTCATACCAACCTCCACATACGGTTTATTGTATGAATTATAAGATGTGTTTGGTGAAAGAGGACAGTATTTTCACTCATTCCTACTTTGCCTCAAGTAAAGATTCATAGAAAACTTTTAGAGGAAGCAAAGGATTCTAAAGTTGATTACATCTTTTCGACATAATCCTAATTCTTTAGGATTCTCAAAGGGGCAGATACATTTAATGTCCAACTCCCAGCCACTTCAAGAATCACTTCTAGGGGGCCGGGAAGGTACAAGTGTGACGCAAATGTGCTGCTAACCTTGTTTTTATTGTGCTGTGGAAAGGTGGGAGCAGGAAAAGGGGATCTTCACTTAGATTTTAATGTGGGACAGAACTTTCTGGAAGAGTCTGAGCACCAAGAACTCTTAAGATAAGGGATCCAAGAAACCTGGAAGGTAGTAACAAGAACGCCAAAAACTTACAAAACTAGAATTAACGTTTAAGTTTCATGACTGCTCATAGAATTATGGGAAACAAATACAAGTTTAGAGCTGGAAGGGATTGTCACAAATATTTTAAAACAATTTCTAACCCAACAATTGTTATTGATTACGGATAAACTTTGTAGGTGGCTTTCTTCAGTGTTCCTCTCATCTCTTATCCTGACATTGCCAGTGGAAAGTTCCCAGTGAATCACTGCTTTAGGGACAGGGATAGGAGGGGAGAGAGATGCAGCTACTTGCTTTGCCCACGCCCAGAGGGTAGATTCAAAAGATAAAAACACTGGAGACACAAGGACAGTCTATCCCCATTCTTAAGATCATTTATTTATGTTTTCTATACTTTGTTTCATTCTTAAAATTATTTAAGAGTCTTTGTGAAAACATATGTACAATGCTACTATACACATGTGCAGTATAATTGAAAGACAGCAAAATCAGAGACATGATTAACACACAAAATCCTTGAAGTATATTCCCTGAAGAGGATCCAGATTTGGCTCTGAACTTCCTAGCTGCCAAGTAAAATGAAACATAATTGATTACAATGTGTAGACTGTCTAAAAATGAAAACAAATCCCTTTTTTCTCAGAGATGCACAGCTCTTGATATTGAGAATTGAGAGAAACCTCTTCTGTGATTTCCCATGGAGATCAACATCCTCAACAATAGTTTCTGCCATAAATAAAATGACAAACGTAGAAAGACTTCCTCCTCTTACCTTCCTGTATGCAAGTCAAAGAGGCACAATGCCAAAGCATAGCTATTAATAGTACGCAAAGGGCCAAAGCAGTACAGTCAAAAACAATGTATTTTCCCCTTAGCCCTTTAAGATTTAAGGGGGAGGAGTGGACTCCTGTAGTCTTATGTATCTTCTTTGAGTGACATTTTTTACAACTAAGTTTTTTATTTGAAAAAGTTTCACAAAGAAGAGTATATAGTCTGTTTAGAACCTAATTTTCAGGTTACTGAGAAAGGGAAGTTTCCTACATACATTTTAAGAATAAACTGAGAGAAGGGCAGGTTTGACACATCTTTAGACATTTTATGAATAATAAGCGGTCTAACCAGGACATGTGACTGTCCTGGAGGCAGCCCCACCTTCACCCAGGGTTATCCTTAGGCAGGGCTAAGATCTTCCCCAGAAACTAATTAATTATTTGACCTGAACACACAGGCAATTCATACCAGAAGCATTATAGGTTAACACATGTCCACAAAATTTTCACTGGAAGATGTTTCCATTAAGTTATGTACATCACCTGAAGTGGCTATTAAAAAAAACAAACTCAAAGACATAGTCTAATTTAAAGAACTAATGTAAAATATTGTTTAATACAAACTAGTTAAAATTTAGAATCTCGGAGCTCAAAATGACAGAATTCTGGAATGGCTGATGTTCATTTGTTCTTTCTGTTTATAGGAACAGCTGTCTAGTTTATGACATCAAGCTATGTCATCAATTTCCAGCTATGATGGAATACCTGTGTTTCTGCTAGAAAACAAAGAACCATTAAAAAAAAAAAAAATAGAAGAAGAAGACTTGTTGCAGCCTTGCCAAAGCAATCAAGACATAAAGATCCAAGGAAAGGGAATGAAGGAGAGGTGAACTAAGTTCAGTGTCAGTTTTTCTCCTGGGGCGTTTTCTGAGCCTCGGTCTAGAGTAAGAGATGAGATTTTGAGCAGAGAACTGCTAAAAGGCAGATGATTCAACAATTAAAAACATTAATTTCTGTAAAGAGAAAATTAGGTGAAGAAAAATTAAAACAGGCATATAGAAGTTACTAATTATACCCAAGTAGGGAAGATAATCTCCCTTCCCACAAGTGACCCCCAAGGGATTGTGACCTCTGCACCCTGATAAACTCAGTACCCGGGTCAGGGGTGGGTGGAAGGTTCACTCCCCACAGAGTCACCTGCCTACTGCACATGTACTGCCAGCTTGGATGCCACCCTGGAGTGCATGTCCTGTCCGAAGGTGGCATGGAGCACATCGTGGGAGGGGGCAGGAAGAGGAGGCTGAGCATGTCCTGAGGTGCCAGGGAGTGGGAGAGTGGGTGCTGAGAGCCCCTCTGAGAGTGGAGAACTGAGATGGGCCCTCCTGTGGGCCAAGCCTCTGAGCCATCAGCACATGCTCAACTGACTCACTAGACTTCATTTTAAAAACTTCATTTTTAAAACTTCATTTTAAGTCAGAGATAAAATGAAGAGTTTTAAGACAATGGCATTAACCACAAGTCCCTGTGGGCACGGGACACTGTGGCTGCACTGGTAGCATCCGCGTGAGCTTGGCCTTGGTTAGAAATGCTGTGTGCAAGGTTATGCAGCCTGGGCATCATCTGCTGCTGGGTCTTCCTCCCGTGCCAAGTTATTTCCTGCTTCAGCCTCTGTTTTTTGATGTTTTGTGCTTCATTTAAAAACACATTTTTTTTCTTGCTAGTAATTAGCTTTAACAATTCCTCATGTCTGAACTCTTCCATAGAAAATGTGGAATGAAGGTACAGCTAATTTTCAGGGATAGCATGTGAATATTATTAAATCAACAAAATATATATATATATATACATCTTCATTGGTTTTAACTGGGTTGGGTTAAATTTTGTCCCTATGATTCCCTATGCTATTTTATTTTGATCATCAAAGATACTATTTAATTCTCCAAGGGACCTCTTCTGACATATTAGTTTTCCTGGTTTTAAGTGGAAAATTAGAATATCACACTGGTTTGCATACCTCGATCTGATGAATGAAAATATTAAAAACTGAAGTTTTATTCGGAAAAATACATTTCAAACTCCCAAAGAGGTAGATGTGACTTTTCTGTTGGTTGCTTTTACTTTGGTTTTCAAGATTTCTGATAAAGAGTGAAGCCCAAAGCCCAATAATCATACTGAAAACACTTTGGGCTAAGATTGACTAATCTCTGTAAAGGCCCTCTTTTAGAAACTTGTGTGAAATTCTAACTCGGGCAACCAAGACAGGATTGTGAAATTATAACTTCTCATGGCACAGCTAACACACTTTGTTTCCTGGCTCCAAAGAAAAGTATAATCTTAACATGTATCCAGTACCTCTTAAAATACACTCTGACTCATCTCTCAAACTCCAGACCCTATATTCCTGCTATAAATTTGATATTTAAGTACACGTTGACGCCTCAGGGGATGTGAGCTTGGTTAGCAGGGAGCCCTATTTATAATCTAAAAACTCCATTTGTTTTTCTTATCTTTCTAAGAGATTTCTGGCTCAGATATCAAGGTGGAGTTGGAAGCTTTAGCAAAGAACTCTGCAGTTTAGGCAGTATAATGAGGGAAAGAGGCCTTAAAGGAGGGGAGGCTATCAAGCCCCATGACAGTGAGGTCAAACGATACCAAAACATTGGAATTTGGAGCACAGAAAGGTTTATTGCGGGGCCTTGCAAGGAGCTGGGTGCCTTATGCCTTTAAAACTCTGAACTCCCCAAAATGTTTTCCAGGCAAGCCCTTTTCTAGGAAAGGTGTGTGAGAGTGTGTTTGTGGTGGAGGGTGGCATGGGGTGTGACTAGTTGTTGCAAACTTCTTGGTATCAGATCTTGTATTTTTGAGGTTAGGTCACGGTCAGGTTATGATATTCCTGCAAATCACCACCAAAACAAATGCTATTCTCTGTTATGACAAGAGAGGGCAAGGTCCCAAAGCTCAACTTTCACACTTCGAGGTCCAGGCCTTAGCTAAGCGGAGGAGAGGTCTCTGTGCAGGCCAGTCACCCTGTCCAGGGAGCATTTGTCCAGCACTGGGACTGGGTCCACCCGCCAGCACCAGGCCTGGCCGAGGAGGCAGATCTCAGCTAACAGGGCCAGGTCTCCAGACCCTACCTGGCCTCATCACCGAGGCAGGCAGAAGCCCAAGACATATCAATTGTATGGGATCAATAGGAATACATGTTGTAGCAAATACCAGTCAGGTCAATTCCCAACTCACAATTGCCTTTCTTAGAAAACAGTCCCAGCCACAGAGGTGGACCTGAAGCAATGCTGTGCAATGCCCTGAAGTAACGCTGTGTAATGCCCTTGGAACTTAACCCTGACCTCTGGCTACCTCTTAGGGGTCGACAAGTGATCTAAGCTGTACCAGTTTTTAAACTTGAATGGAGAGACTGAAGCTGGTTGAAGCTCTTATGTTAATGGCCGCGTCTGTACATACTCCAGTTGCCAGGCCCTCCGTGGATACGTAGTGGGGGCCTGGGGAGAGGTTTGGTGCTGTTTCAAGGCTTGAGCCTGGCCAGAGGTGGCCTGGAGAGGGCCCTGGAGCTCTAGAGACACAACCCTCAGTCTCTTCTGGGGCCCACCAGCTCACCCGCCAGCCTGGACCAGAGGCCTGCAGGGTCTGGGGCGACGGCCTCAATCCACCTCTTACCACATGCTCTGGGGCAAGGATCACTGGGAGCTGACTATTGGCTGAGCTGGACCTTTAACTTCCCGGCTCAGGGTCTTGCGATAATGACTGGGTGCCCGCCCTGCTCAAAGGGGCAGGCAAGACTTGGTAATAAGCATAGACAACTAGACAGGGCAGTTAGAACTCATTCTCTATTTCCCATCCCACTACCCTCCACTTCTCTTGCTAAGATCTCCAAAGTATACCTTGTTTTACCTGTCGAGTACGTGGGAGGGGTGGCGATAACTCCAATGATGCGGTATTGGGAGGCCGTGTTGACAGGAGGAGAAAGGGAGTTCCCAGAAGCTTGGCTGGTATGCCCCGATTCAGTGTTATGCTGGAGAAGGTCATATTGACTTGAAAGAATCAACTGTTACATACTTTGGTAGCTTGAAATGGCCCAGACATCCTGGAATGTGAAGTCAAATGGGTCTTAGGAAGCATCACTATGAACAAAGCTAGTGGAGGT
>SJYV01028978.1:0-11090 GCA_006410875.1 Neotragus pygmaeus | reverse complement strand
ATAAAGCAGAAATAGATGTTTTTCTGGAACTCTCTTGCTTTTTCCATGATCCAACAGATGTTGGCATTTTGATCCCTGGTTTCTCTGCCTTTTCTAAAACCAGCTTGAACATCTGGAAGTTCACAGCTAACATACTGCTGAAGCCTGGCTTGGAGAATTTTGAGCATTACTTTACTAGCGTGTAAGATGAGTGCAATTGTTCTGTAGTTTGAGCATTCTTTGGCATTGCCTTTCTTTGTGACTGGAATGAAAGCTGAACTTTTCCAGTCCTGTGGCCACTGCTGAATTTTCCAAAATTTCTGGCATACTGAAAGCAGCACTTTCACAGTGCCATCTTCAGATTTGAAATAGCTCAACTGGATTTCCATTACCTCTACTACCTTTGTTCATAGTGATGCTTTTTAAGGCCCACTTAACTTCACATTCCAGGATGCCTGGCTCTAAGTGTGTGATCACACCATCGTGATTATTTGGGTTCTAAAGCTCTTTTTTGTATAGTTCTTCTGTGTATTCTTGCCATCTCTTCTATCTTCTGCTTCTGTTAGGTCCCTACCATTTCTGTCCTTTATTGATCCCATCTCTGAGTGAAATGTTCCCTTGGTATCACTAATACTATTGAAGAGATCTCTAGTCTTTCTCATTCTATTGTTTTCCTCTATTTGCACTGATTGCTGAGGAAGGCTTTCTTATCTTTCCTTGCTATTCTTTGGAACTCTGCATTGAAACGGGTATACTTTTCCTTTTCCTCTTTGCTTTTTGCCTCCCTTCTTTTCAGAGCTATTTGTAAGGCTTCCTCAGACAGCCAATTTGCTTATTTGCATTTCTTTTTCTTGGGAATGGTCTTGATTCTTGCCTCCTGTACAATGTCATGAACCTCCATCCATAGTTCATCAGGCACTCTGTCTATCAAATCTAGTCCCTTNGCTTCCTCAGACAGCCAATTTGCTTATTTGCATTTCTTTTTCTTGGGAATGGTCTTGATTCTTGCCTCCTGTACAATGTCATGAACCTCCATCCATAGTTCATCAGGCACTCTGTCTATCAAATCTAGTCCCTTGAATCTATTTCTCACTTCCACTGTATAGTCATAAAGGGTTTGGTTTACGTCATACCTGAATGATTAGTGGTTTTCTCCACTTTTTTCTATTTCAGTCTGAATTTGACAATAAGGAGTTCACGATCCAAGCCACAGTCAGCTCTTGGTCTTGCTTTTGCTGACTGTATAGAGCTTCTCCATCTTTGGCTGCAAAAAATATAATTAATCTGATTTCAGTGTCAACCATCTGGTGATGTCCATGTGTAGAGTCTTCTCTTGTGTTGTTGGAACATGGTGTTTGCTATGACCAGTGTGTTCTCTTGGCATAACTCTATTAGCCTTTTGCCCTGCTTCATTCTGTATTCCAAGGCCAAATTTGCCTGTCTCCAGGTGTTTCTTGACTTCCTATTTTTGAATTCTGGTCTTGTATAATGAAAAGGACAAAATGTTGCCCGCTGGAAAAGGGAATGGCAAACTGCTTCAGTATTCTTGCCTTAAGAACCCCATGAAGAGTATGAAAAGACACAAAGATAGGACACTGAAAGATGAACTCCCTAGGTCAGTAAGTGCCCAATATGCTACTGTAGATCAGTGGAGAAATAACTCTAAAACGACTCAAGGGATGGAACCTATGCAAAATCAAAACCTAGTTGTGAATGGGACTAGTGATGGAAGCAGAGTTCAATGCTGTAAAGAACAATATTGCATAGGCACCTGGAATGTTCTGTTAATGAATCAAGGCAAATTGGAAGTGGTCAAACAGGAGATGACAAGAGTGAACATCGACATTCTAGGAATCCATGAACTAAGATGGACTGGAATGGGTGAGTTTAACTCAGATGACCATTGTATCTACTACTGTGGGCAGGAATCCCTTAGAAGAAATGGAATAGGCATCATAGTCAACAAAAGAATCTGAACTGAAGTACTCGGATGCAATCTCAAAAATGACAGAATGGTCTCTGTTCCTTTTCAAGGCAAACCATTCAATATCATGTTAATCCAAGTCTATGCCCCAACCAGCAATGCTGAAGAAGCTGGAAGTTGAACAGTTTTATGAAGATCTATAAGACCTTCTAGAACTAACACCCTAAAAAAGGAAAAAGGTGTACTCTTCTGCATTTGGATGGAATGTCCTGAAGATATCAAAGAGATCCATCTCATCTAATGTATCATTTAAGACTTGTGTTCCCTTATTCATTTTCTGTTTTGATGATCTGTCCATTGGTGTGAGTGTGGTGTTAAAGTCTTCTACTATTATTGTGCTACTAACAATTTTTCCTTTTATGTCTGTTAAGTGTGTGTCTTATGTATTGAGGTGCATAGATATTTATGCACCTTATGTTGGGTGCATAGATACTTATAATTGCTATGTTTTCCTCTTGTATTGTTCCCTGATCATTATGTAGTGTCCTTCCTTACATCTTGTAATATTCTTTATTTTAAGGTCTATTTTGTCTGATATGAGGATTGCTACTCATGCTTTCTTTTGTTTCTGATTTGCCTGGAATATATTTTTCCAAACTCCCACTTTCAGTCTATATGTGTCTTTGGGTCTGAATGGATTTCTTGTAGACAGCATATACATGGGTCTTGTTTTTTGTATCCATTCACCCAGTCCATGTCTTTTGGTTGGAACATTTTATCCATTTACATTTAAAGTAATTATTGATATATGAATTCCTATTGCCGTTTTCTCAATTGTTCAGGGTTGATTTTGTAGTTTTCTTCTTCTTCTTCGTTTTTTCTTGTATTTCTTGACTACATAAGTCCCTTTAACTTTTGTTGTAAAGCTGGTTTGCTGGTACTGAATTCTCCTAACTTTTGCTTGTCTGAAAAGCTTTTGATTTCTCCATCAATTTTGAATGAGATCCTTGCCAGGCAGAGTTATCTTGGCTATAGATTTTTCCCCTTCTGTATTTTAAATATATCCTGCTGTTCCCTTCTGCTCCGCAGAGTTTCTGCTGAAAGATCAGTTGTTAAGCATATGGGGTTACGCACGTATGTTACTTATTGCTTTTTCCTTGCTGCTTTTAATATGCCTTATTTGTGTTTAGACTTTGTTAGTTTGAATACTATGTGTCTTGGTGTGTTTCTCCTTGGGTTTATCTTGTGTGGGGCTCTTTGCCCCTCTTGAACTTGATTGACTATTTCCTTTTCCATGTCGGGGAACTTTTCAACTATAATCTCTTCAAAAATTTTCTCATACCCTTCTTTTTCTCTTCTTCTTCTGGGAACCCTATAATTTGAATGATAGTGCATTTGATATTTTCCCAGAGGTCTCTGAGACTATCTTCATTTTTTTTCATACTTTTTACTTTATTCTGCTTTTCAGAAGTTATTTCCACCATTTATCTTCCAGCTCACTGATTCATTCTTCTTCAGATATTCTGCTTTGATTCTTTCTAGAGTATTTTTACTTTCAGTAATTGTGTTGTTTGGGTATTTATGTTTATTCTTTAATTCTTATAGGTTTTGTCAATTGTTTCTTGCATTTTCTCCATTTTGTTTTCAATGTTTTCAATCATCTTTTCTATCATTATTCTGTATTTTTTCAGGTAGCTTGCCTATTTCCTCTTCATTATTTGGACTTCTGTGTTTTTAGTTTGTTCCTTCATTTGTGTAGCATTTCTCTGCCTTTTCAATATTATTATTTTTTAACCTATTGGGTTTCAGGTCTCTTTTTCCTAGGTTTCAAGGTTGACTTCTTTCTTTCTTTTGGCTTCTGCCCTCCTAAGGTTGCTCCTGTGGTTTGTGTGAGCTTCCTATAGGGTGAGATTTTTGTAGAGTTTTTGTTTGTTTGTTTGTATGTTTGTTCGTTTTTCCTCTGATGGGCAAGACTGAATAAGGTGGTAATCCTGTCTTCTGGTGATTAGGTTAGTATTTTTGTTTTGTTTGTTGTTTAGATAAGGCATTCTGCACAGGATGCTACTGGTGGTTGGGTGATGCCAGATCTTATATTCTAATGGTTTCCTTTGTGTGAATTTTCACTATTTTATATGCACAAGGGTTAGTCCCCTGGCAGTCCACTAGACTGCTCCTACCCCAAAGACTCAGGGCTTACTATCCCAGATCACAATGCTGCATGAAAGATGAATCTTTAAACACAGGTCTGATTGCATCTCATACTCCTTGTAGCTTTCAAGTGTTTCCTTCAAATTTTGTCCAAAGGGTGCCGTGTGGGGACTGTTCAGGCCTCCCCATTCTTCTGTTGGATGCTCTTTGAGGTGGCATAGAGCTGCCCTAGAATCTTTGAGTTTTGTTTTCCTCTTGGATGTGTCAAAACTGCAGACCACCCATTAAGATGTGTATCGAAGGAGCACCGCCTGGGATATGGCTTCTATATTGTTTCAAATTAATATGTTCAGTCTCACTCTTTTGGTCTAGCTCTCAAGTTTCAGCAAAACTTGGTCAAAAAGACCTAAACATAGAAATGCAAAAATATTTGCTCATATTACCACATGGCGAAAATAAGTTGTATTTGCAAAATTTTGCTTATAACATCATGAAAGGTGCACATCTTGAATTTTGCTTTTTTCTCTTTCATAGTAACAAGATCCAAATATGATAACTGGCATGTTGCCAGTCATGTGGACAGTCATGTGTAGAAGTTTCATAACGAAGATGGAAGAACAGCAAGTTTGCATGAATCTGGCCACTGCTCTGATTTGTTTATTTTGCAGGTGAAATAAAGCAACTATTTTATTACATCTCATGATTTTGTAATTCAGTGACATGAACAGATCTGCTGGCTCATTCTTCTTCTCTACATGATTTTGACTGAGTTTTGATTTCTGTGACTGGTTTTATATGGAAAATTCAAGATATTGTTTCTATTGAACATAAAAATCATATTAATACCAGCTATGGTTTTTCCTGTGGTCATGTATGGATGTGAGAGTTGGACTGTGAAGAAGGCTGAGTGCTCAAGAATTGATGTTTTTGAACTGTGGTGTTGGAGAAGATTCTTGAGAGTCCCTTGGACTGAAAGGAGATCCAACCGGTTCATTTTGAAGGAGATCAGCCCTGGGATTTCTTTGGAAGGAATGATGCTCAAACTGAAACTCTAGTACTTTGGCCACCTCATGCAAAAAGTTGACTCATTGGAAAAGACTCTGATGCTGTGAGGGATTGGGTCAAGAGGAGAAGGGGACGACCGAGGATGAGATGACTGGATGGCATGAGTGGCTCGATGGACGCGAGTCTGAGTGAACTCCAAGATATGGTGGTGGACAGGAAGGCCTGGCGTGCTGCAATTCATGGGGTCACAAGGAGTCGGACACAACTGAGCGACTGAACTGAACTGAACCGAACAATGCTGTTAAAGTACTGAAGTGAGCTGAAAAGTACTGAACTTTATATACCAGAATATTTGAAAAACTCAGTCACAGGAATGGACAAGGTCAGTTTTCATTTCAATCCCAAAGAAACAGAATGCCAAAGAATGTTCAAACTACTGCACAATTGCACTCATCTCATATGCTAGCAAAGTAATGCTCAAAAATTTCCAAGTTAGGCTTCAATAGTACATTAACTAAGAACTTCCAGATGTTCAAGGTGAATTTAGAAAAAGCAGATGAAACAGATCAAGTTGTCAACATCCATTGAATCATAGAAAAAGCTAGAGAATTTCAGGAAAACATCTACTTTTGCTTCATTGACTATGTTAAAAACTTTGACTGTGTGGATCACAACAAATTATGGAAAATTCTTCAAGAGATGGGAATACAAGACCAACTTATCTATTTCCACTTAAATGTGAAGTGTAGGTATACCTTAAATTTTTATATTTCTTCCATGTTTTGGACAAGTTATAATTAGCATTTCATTGTTTATTACCATCCTTTAAGTAATTAATAAAATATGTTAAAATAATTATCATACATATTTAGGAGAAAATTTATCAAAATAAAGATCAAATAAAAGACAACAGGCAAGATGTATGATAATATGTTAAATGAAAAGGAGCTGTTATCAGTCTCCTATATTTCATCACATCATCTACACTGTATTTGTAAGTTTGGTTAATAATTTACTTCTGCAACACTTATGAACTTTATACCAATTTCTTAACATTGATGAACAAAAACAGAAATTTTCGTCTATTTTTTAAAAAATTGAAGTATAGAGAATTTCAGGTGTATAGCAAAGTTTTCACTTATACACATAGAGTCTTTTCCATAATATACTCTTATAAGGTACTGAATATAGTTCTGGTGATATACAGTAGCCCTTTCTTCTTTATTTTATATAGAGTAGTGTGCATCTGTTGGGCTTCCCAGGTGATGCTAGGGGTAAAAAATCTGCCTGCCACTGAAGGAGATACAAGAAATGCGGGTTCAATCCCTGGGTCAGGAAGAGCCCTGGGAGAAAAGCATGGCAACCCACTCCAGCATTCTTCCTAGAGAATCTTGTGAACACAGGAGCCTGGCAGGCTATGGTCCATAGGGTCACAAAGAGTCAGACATGAATGAAGCAACTTAATGTGCACACAGTGTGCATCTGTTAATCTAAAACTGCTGATTTATTCCTCTCTCACTTCTTTCCCCATCAAACAGATTTATTTCCTATGTCACTGAGTCCATTTCTGCTTTGTAAATATGTTCATTTGTATCTTTTTTTTTTTTTTTTAGATTCCACATATAAGTGTTATCATATGATATTGGTCTTTTTCTCATCTTTTTTAGACTGAGGTGAAATTAATATAACATAAAAGTAATTATTTCAGAGTGAAGAAAATATCATTTTACATATTCACAATGTTGTTTAATACACAATCTACAGTGTTGTGAAAAATTCATTCAATCATCGTCTTAGCTTTCTGGATTTCATTTGTCATAAAGACATGCTATGCATTGTCAAAATGCTTTAGTACATTAACTGAGATGGGTGTGTGTGTGTGTGTGTGTGTGTTTCCCCTCCTCCTTTTTGTGTTATTGTGTTCTTTTAAAAAGTATATTTCTATAAACAGTGCACTGGTTCGACCCAGAGGGATGGTACAGTGAGGGAGGAGGGAGGGGTGTTCAGGATGGGGAACACATGTATACCTGTGGCAGATTCATGTTGATGTATGGCAAAACAAGTAAAATATTGTAAAGTAACTAGCCTCCAGTTAAAATAAATAAATTTATATTTTAAAAAGTATATTTCTTAGTTTTCACATTTTATTAATTTTTCAATTTTTTTCTATAATTTATGTTCATCCTCTAACTTTCAAAATATATTATTCTTTTGTGGCCTAACATATGGTCTGTCCTGGAGAATGTTTTTTGGGTGTCATTCAGAAAATTAAGCTCATGGCATCTTGTCCCATCACTTCATGGGAAATAGATGGGGAAACAGTGGAAACAGTGACTGACTTTATTTGGGGGGGCTCCAAAATCACTGCAGATGATGACTGCAGCCATGAAATAAAAAGATGCTTGCTCCTTGGAAGAAAAGCTATGACCAATCTAGATAGCATATTAAAAAGCAGAGACATTACTTTGCCAACAAAGGTTCATCTAATCAAGGCTATGGTTGTTCCTGTAGTCATGTACAGATGTGAGAGTTGGACTATAAAGAAAGCTGAGCACCGAAGAATTGATGCTTTTAAACTGTGGTGTTGGATAAGACTTTTGAGAGTCTCTTGGACTGCAAGGAGATCCAACCAGTCTATCCTAAAAGAGATCAGTCCTGGTTGTTCATTGCAAGGACTGATGTTGAAGCTAAAACTCTAATACTTTGGCCACCTGATGCAAAGAACTGACTCATTGGAAAAGACCCTGATGCTGGGAAAGATTGAAGGCTGGGGGAGAAGGGGATGACAGAGGATGAGATTGTTGAATGGCATCACTGACTCACTGGACATGAGTTTGACTAAACTCTGGGAGCCAGTGATGGACAGGGAATCCTGGTATGCTGTGGTCCATGGGGTCACAAAGAATTGGACATGATTGAACGACTGAATGGAATGGAAAAAGAGTATGTATTCTGTGCAACTGGGGGGATGTATGCTATGTATGGGGCTTCCTGGATGGTGCTAGTGGTAAAGTACTTGCCTGCCAATGTAAGAGATATAAGAGGCTAGGGTTCCATCCCTGGGTCAGAAAGATTCCCTAGAGAAGGACATGGCAACCCACTCTAGTATTCTTGCCTGGAGAATACTAAGGACAGACAAGCCTGAAAGCTACAATCCATATGGGCATAAGGAGTCAGATGCAACAAAAGTGACTTAGCATACATGTATCCATGCATTTCATGTATATTTGTTACATCTTTTTGTAAATGAATAGTTGTTCAGTCATGTCCGACTCTTTGGGACCCCATGGACTGCAGCACACAAGGCTTCCTGTTCTTCACCATCTCCCAGAGCTTGATCAAATTCATGTCCATTGAGTTGGTGATGACATCAAATCATCTTACCCTCCGTTATCACCTTCTCTTCATGACTTCAATCTTTCCCAACATCAGGATATTTTCTAATGAGTCAGTTCTTTGTATCAGGTGGCCAAAGTAATGGAGCTTCAGCATCAGCCCTTCTAATGAATATTAGAATTGATTTCCTTTAGGATTGATTCATTTAAGTTTTTTACAATCCAAGGGACTCTCAAGAGTCTAACACCACTGTTCAAAAACATCAATTCTTTGATGTTCAGCCTTGTTTTCATACCATTTGTAGTGTTCTCAAGACAATAATAATCAAGTGGTTTGCCATGAACAGTGTGAAAAGGCAAAAAGATGTGACACTGAAAGATGACCCCTCAGGTTGATAAGTGCCCAATATGCTAATGGAGATCAGTGGAGAAATAACTGCAAAAGAATGAAGATATGGAGCTAAAGCAAAAACAATACCCAGTTGTTGAATGTGACTGGTGATGGAAGTAGTAAAGTTCAATGCTGTAAAGAGCAATGTTGCATAGAAACCTGGAGTGTTAGGCCCATGGATCAAGGCAAATAGGGAGTGGTGAAACAGGAGGTGAACATCAACATTTTAGGAATAAGTGAACTAAAATGGACCAGAATGGGTGAACCTTGTCACCATCAGATGACCATTGTCTCCATTACTGTGGGCAAGAATCCCTTAGAATAAATGGAGTAGCCATTACAGTCAACAAAAGAGTCTGAAATGCAGTACTTGGATGTAGTTAAAAAAAATACAGAATGATCTATGTTTGTTTCCAAGACAAACCATTCAATATCACAGTAATATAAGCCTATGTCCTGACCAGTAATGGTGAAGAAACTGAAGTTGAATGATTCTATGAGAACCTACAAGATCTTCTAGAACTAGCACACCAAAAAGATGTACTTTCATAATAAGGGACTGTAATGCATAGGTAGGAAGTCAAGAGATATCTGGAGTAACAGACAAATGTGGTCTTGGGGTACAAAATGAAGAGGGTCAAAGTCTAACATTGTTTTGCCTAGAGTATGTACTGGTCATAGGAAACACCGTCTTCCAACAACACAAGAGAAGACTCTACATATAGATATCATGAGATGATCAATACCAAAGTAAGATTGATTATACTGTTTGCAGCCAAAGATGAAGAAGCTTTATTCAGTCAGCAAACACAAAACCAGGAGGTGTCTGTGGCTCAGATGATGAACTCTTTATTGCCAAATTCAGATTTCAATTGAAGAAAGTAAGAGAAAACCACTAAATCATTCAGGTATGACCTAAATCAAATCCCTTATGATTATAAAGTGGAAGTGATGGATTCAAAGGATTAGATTTGATAGAGTGTCTGAAGAACTATAGACAGAAGTTCATGAAATTGTACAGGAGGGAGTGATCAGGAACATCCCCAAGAAAAAGAAATGAAAAAAGAAAATGGCTGTCTGAGGAGGCCCTACAAATAGCTAAGAAATGAAGAGAAGCTAAAGGCAAAGAAGAAAAGGAAATATACACCAATTTGAATGCAGAGTTTCAAAGAACGGCAAGGAGAGATAAGAAATGCTTCTTCAGTGATCAGTGCAAAGATATAGAGGAAAACAATAGTATGGGAAAGACTAGAGATCTCTTTCAGAAAATTAGAGATACCAAGGGAGCCTTTCATAGATGGCCACAATAAAGGACAGAAATGATATGGACCTACTAGAAGCAGATGATATTAAGAAGAGGTGGCAAGAATACACAGAAGAACTATACAAAAAAGATCTTCATGATCCAGANAGATACCAAGGGAGCCTTTCATAGATGGCCACAATAAAGGACAGAAATGATATGGACCTACTAGAAGCAGATGATATTAAGAAGAGGTGGCAAGAATACACAGAAGAACTATACAAAAAAGATCTTCATGATCCAGATAACCATGGTGGTGTGATCACACACCTAGAGCCAGACACCTGGAATGTGAAGTCAAGTGGGCCATAGGAAGTATCACTAACAACAAAGCTAGTGGAAGTGACGGGATTCCAGTTGAGCTATTTCAAATCCTAAAGATGATGCTGTAAAAGTGCTACATTCAATATGCCAGCAAATTTGGAAAACTCAGCAGTGGCCACAGGACTGGGAAATCTGTTTTCATTCCAATCCCAAAGAAAGCCAATGCCAAAGAATGTTCAAACTACAGCACAATTGTACTCATCTCATTTGCTAGCAAAATAATGCTCAAAATTCTCCAAGAAAGGCTTCAACAGTACATGAACTGTGAACTTCCAGATGTTCAAGCTGAAAATTAGAAAAGGCAAAGGAACCAGAGATCAAATTGCCAGCATCTGTTGAATCACTGAAGAAGTAAGACAGTTCCATAAAAACATCTACTTCTGTTTTATTGACTACACCAAATCCTTTGACTGTGTCAATCACAAGAAACTGTGGAAAAATCTTAGTTCTAAATAGGAAAAGGAGTATGTCAATACTGCATATTGTCACCCTGCTTATTTAACTTATATGTAGAGTATTTCATGCAAAATGTTGGGCTACATGAAGCACAAGCAGGAATTAAGATTGCCAGGAGAAATATCAATAACTTCAGATATTCAGAAGGCACCACCTTTATGGCAGAAAGTGAAGCAGAACTAAAGAGCTTCTTCTTCTTCTTCTTCTTTTCTTTTTTTTTTTTTT
>SJYV01028973.1:0-12178 GCA_006410875.1 Neotragus pygmaeus | reverse complement strand
GTGATTATCTGGGTCGTGAAGATATTTTTTGTACAGTTCTTCCATGTATTCTTGCCACCTCTTCTTAATATCTTCTGCTTCAGTTAGGTCCATACCATTTCTGTCCTTTATCGAGTCCATCTTTGCATGAAACGTTCCCTTGGTAGCGCTAATTTTCTTGAAGAGATCTCTAGTCTTTCCCATTCTGTTCTTTTCCTCTGTTTCTTTGCAATGATGGCTGAAGAAGGCTTTCTTATCTCTTCTTGCTATTCTTTGGAACTCTGCATTCAGATGCTTATATCTTTCCTTTTCTCCTTTGCTTTTCGCCTCTCTTCTTTTCACAGCTATTTGCAAGGCCTCCTCAGACAGCCATTTTGCTTTTTTGCATTTCTTTTCCATGGGGATGGTCTTGATCCCTGTCTCCTGTACAATGTCACGAACCTCATTCCATAGTTCATCAGGCACTCTATCTATCAGATCCAGGCCCTTAAATCTATTTCTCACATCCATTGTATAATCATAAGGGATTTGATTTAGGTTGTACCTGAATGATCTAGCGGTTTCCCCTACTTTCTTCAATTTGAGTCTGAATTTGGTAATAAGGAGTTCATGATCTGAGCCACAGTCAGCTCCTGGTCTTGTTTTTGTTGACTGTATAGCGCTTCTCCATCTTCAGCTGTAAAGAATATAATCAATCTGATTTCGGTGTTGACCATCTGGTGATGTCCATGTGTAGAGTCTTCTCTTGTGTTGTTGGAAGAGGGTTCTTGGCAAAACTCTATTAGTTTTTGCCCTGCTTTATTCCCCATTCCAAGGCCAAATTTGCCTGTTACTCCAGGTGTTCCTTGACTTCCTACTTTTGCATTCTAGTCCAACCCAAAATACATCAAAAATGTTTAGGTTCCTAAATCAACCAGATTTCACTTTTGTATTTTGTACACTGAACATCAAAGTTGGCATCTTTATAGGTGTTGTTTTCCCTATGTCTAAGTTAACAAATATGCCAAGGAATAGTAGAGAAAATAAAAGGAATACAAATATAACTGTATGTACATAGAAGTCTTATATTCATCAGTTTTGGAAGTTTATTAAAAGATTGTTTCATATTTTATCATTGTATCTTCAGATAGTTTGACACCATTCAAAAGATTGTTGTGAATTGTCAATAAGTCAGTGGCTGTCTCATCAAGCATGTGTTTCAGATGATATACAGAATCAGCAGAAGAAGCACCAAATAAGATTACTTTTTATGCTATCAGAAAGCACAGATGACACATTTAAACTATTTGACATTCATGGATTGCCAGGCCTTGGTGTACCTTACAAACTTCCACTTCTGTTCAAGAAGACTGTTACCACTCCTAAGTTGAAAGCTAACATGGATCCCTCAAAGCATCAAGCATCTACTTCTATTTGTCTATGTATGTTCATCTTTCCAAATGCATTCTTATCATATTATAGGTTTATAAAACATTTAACATCTAAAACATCTTCCTTTTGACCTGTAGGAAAAATAGTATAACATTAAAAAAAATTGAGGCCAATATTACAAAGGCAAATTATAAATAGTTGAACCCATATAGCATACTTTGACCTTCTTTATCAGATACCTAATGTCAAAACTGACTTTCGGTCTGAACACATATCTTCTGCCTTAATTCTTTAGCTCATCTTGGGATGTGAGCACATTTAGATGTGCACTGACACACTCGAAAGTAACCACACAGTCTATCTGCAGCATACTAGGGTATTCACAGCTCAAGCCTGCTGGAAGATGTAATAAATTCATAGTACGCTAAAGGTACCAGAGAAATGCTTATGGCTCACAGGATAGGATCAGATATAGAGAAATATGTTTAATACAAGTTTCTGTTTTGTATTTCATGTTATTCCATGTCTAGTTCTAACTGTTGCTTCCTGACCTTCAGACAGGTTTCTCAAGAGACAAGTCAGCTGGTCTGGTATTTCCATCTCTTTAAGAATTTTCCACAGTTTATTGTGATCCACAGAGTCAAAGGCTTTGGCATAGTCAATAAAACGGGAATAGATGTTTTTAAAGATAAAACAGAAATAGATGTTTTTAAAGTCAGTACAATTTTTAGAACAACAAAAGAGATAAGTAAATCCTCTAGGTATAATTATTCGACAATTTCTTCATAAAAAAAGCATATCATAGATGTCTTAAGTATAGTCATTTACCTTTGGACTTGCTTCCTTTTCACGGAAGCAAGTTCCATGAAACTTGCTTCCCAAATGTCCCAAACTACCTCCCAAATTTCATTTTTCATGTTCAGACATGACTGTAAAAAAAACCCGGTGCCTTAGTAACAAATAAACATACCTTTCATGCATGTAGTCAACTCCCAGCAACAGCTCAATAAACCATTCTATTATCTGACTCTCTGGAAAAGTTTTTCCAGCTTCTTTATATTCTTGAATTTTATAGTCCAGATCTCGACCCTGAAACAAAACAGTGTGTCTGTGTGTCTGTGTGTGTATATTATATATATATATACACATATATTTGTTTCCTTCAGTTATTAATACTATCACTGCAAGACCTCTCAACTTGGCCAAAAGCTGCGAGCCTCTAGAGCCCTCTTCTCAATTAGGCATCCCCTTTGGTCAAAAAAGACTTGAACAAATGCTAACAGATTTCTAACAGCTCAAAGTCACATACCTAGGATGACCATAGTCCCCCTTAATGTGCCTGTTTGAGAAAACCCTGTTCAGTTCAGTTCAGTCACTCAGTCGTGTCCGACTCTTTGCAACTCCATGAATTGCACCACGCCAGGCCTCCCTGTTCATTACCATCTCTCAGAGTTCACTCAGACTCACGTCTATCGAGTCCGTGATGCCATCCAGCCATCTCATCCTCAGTCGTCCCCTTCTTCTCCTGCCCCCAATCCCTCCCAGCATCAAAGTCTTTTCCAATGAGTCAACTCTTCGCATGAGGTGGCCAAAGTACTGGAGCTTCAGCATCATTCCTTCCAAAGAAATCCCAGGGTTGATCTCCTTCAGAATGGACTGGTTGGATCTCCTTGCAGTCCAAGGGACTCTCAAGAGTCTTCTCCAACACCACAGTTCAAAAGCATCAATTCTTCGGNGAGCTTCAGCATCATTCCTTCCAAAGAAATCCCAGGGTTGATCTCCTTCAGAATGGACTGGTTGGATCTCCTTGCAGTCCAAGGGACTCTCAAGAGTCTTCTCCAACACCACAGTTCAAAAGCATCAATTCTTCAGCACTCAGCCTTCTTCACAGTCCAACTCTCACATCCATACATGACCACTGGAAACACGGGCCTATCTTATCTGCTACACTATTGGCGCCAGATGTCACTCTTCACCTCCCACTTCCTTCAGAAGATTCCTACCATAGTTTCTAACCCTTCCCTGAAGCTGCTGTTGACAAATGACCAGCTGCTTCCTCTCCATCTTTCTGGTTATCTGCATCTTTCTTTGCCTCTCAGCATCAGGAGCTGCATCTGATGACTATGCCCCTTTCAAGTACTCTCTTCCCTCAGGTTCTCAGGCTCTGCCCTCACCTGTTCTCCAGTCTTACTGGCCTTCATGATCTCTTTGGTTGGTTCCTCTCACCTCTTTGGTTGGTTCCTCTCACCTCTGAATTCAGCAGCTCCCCAAAGTTTAATCCTGGACCCTTTTGTTTCCTCTATGAATACCCTCTCCCTTGTCTAATCCTCATTAGATGACCTCATCTTATTAACCTTCATGTAATCCAGTGTATTGAACAATGATTTATGGCGGGAGGAGGGATAAATTAGAAACTGGGATTAGNCCTGGACCCTTTTGTTTCCTCTATGAATACCCTCTCCCTTGTCTAATCCTCATTAGATGACCTCATCTTATTAACCTTCATGTAATCCAGTGTATTGAACAATGATTTATGGCGGGAGGAGGGATAAATTAGAAACTGGGATTAGCAGATACAAACTACTGTATATAAAATAGATAACTAATGAGGACCTATTGTATAGCACAGGGAATTCTACTCAATACTCTGTAATTAATGGCCTATATGGGAAAAAAGATATCCTTTTCATTATAGGGGACTGGAATGCAAAAGTAGGAAGTCAAGAAACATCTGGAATAACAGGAAAATTTGGCCTTGGAATACAGAATGAACCAGGGCAAAGGCTAATAGAGTTTTTCCAGGAAAACAAACTGGTCACAGCAAACACCCTCTTCCAACAACACAAGAGAAGACTCTACACATGGACATCACCAGATGGTCAATACCCAAATCAGACTGATTATATTCTTTGCAGCCAAAGATGGAGAAGCTATATACAGTCAGCAAAAATAAGACCAGGAGCTGACTGTGGCTCAGATCATGAGCTCCTTATTGCAAAATCCATACTTAAATTGAAGAAAGTAGGGAAAACCACTAGACCATTGAGGTATGACCTAAATCAAATCCCTTATGATTATACAGTGGAAGTGAGAAATAGATTCAAGGGATTAGATCTGATAAGAGTGCCTGATGAACTATGGATGGAGGTTTGTGACACTGTACAGGAGACAGGGATCAAGACCATCCCTAAGAAAAATAAATGCAAAAAAGCAAAATGGCTGTCGGAGGAGGACTTACAAATAGCTGTGAAAAGAAGAAAATTGAAAAGAAAAGGATAAAAGGAAAGATGCCCATTTGAATGCAGGGTTCCAAAGAATAGCAAGGAGAGATAAGAAAGCCTTCCTCAGTGATCAGTGCAAAGAAACAGAGGAAAACAATAGAATGGGAAAGACTAGAGTCTTCTTTAAAAAAAATTAGAGATACCAAGGGAATATTTCATGCAAATATGGGCTCACAAAAGGACAGAAATGGTATGGACCTAACAGAAGCAGAAGACATTAAGAAGAGGTGGCAAGAATATACAGAAGAACTACAAAAAAGATCTTCACGACCCAGATAATCATGATGGTATGATCATGCACCTAGAGCCAGACATCCTGGAATGCAAAGTAAAGTGGGCCTTAGGAAGCATCACCATGAACAAAGCTAGTGGAGGTGAAGGAATTCCAGTTGAGCTATTTCAAATCCTAAAAGATGATGCTGTGAAAGCGATGCCCTCAATATGCCAGCAAATTTGGAAAACTCAGCAGTGGCCACAGGACTGGAAAAGATCAGTTTTCATTCCAATCCAAAAGAAAGGCAATGCCAAAGAATGCTCAAACTACTGCACAACTGAATTCATCTCACATGCTAGCAAAATAATGCTCAAAATTCTCCAAGTCAGGCTTCAACAGTATGTGAACTATGAACTTTCAAATGTTCAAGATGGATTTAGAAAACGCAGATACACCAGAGATATAATTGCCAACAGCCACTGGATCATTGAAAAAAACAAGAGAGTTTCAGAAAAAGATCTACTTTTGCTTTATTGACTATGCCAAACCCTTTGACTGTGTGGATCACCACAAACTGTGGAAAATTGTTCAAGAGATGGGAATACCAGACCACTTGACCTGCCTCCTGAGAAACCTGTATGCAGGTCAAGAAGCAACAGTTAGAACCAGACATGGAACAATGGACTGACTCCAGATTGGGAAAGGAGTACGTGGAGGCTGTATATTGTCACTCTGTTTATTAAACTTACATGCAGAGTACATCATGCAAAATGCCAGGCTGGATGAAGCACAAGCTGGAATCAAGATTGCCAGAAGAAATAGCAACAACCTCAGATACACAGATGACTTCATTGGGAGGACTTAAGCTGAAACTCCAATACTTTGGCCACCTGATGCAAAGAACTGACTCATTTGAAAAGACCCCAGTCCTGGGCAAGATTGAAGGTGGGAGGAAAAGGGGATGACAGAGGATGACATGGCTGGATGGCATCACTGACTCAATGAACATGAGTTTGAGTAGGCTCTAGGAGTTGGTACACCAGGGAAGCCTGGTGTACTGCTGTCCATGAGGTAAGAAAGAGTTGGACAGGACTGAGTGACTGAACTAAACTGACTGGTACTTTTCCTCTCACTTACACTACTGTTTTAGTCCAGATCACCATCATTTCCTGTTTAGATCATATTGCAACAAACACTTACTATCCTTTTCTCCTGATTCGTTTCCTTCCCCACCATGATAAGCTTCCTTGAGCAGTCTGAGTTATCATTAAAACAAAACGAAATAATGTATCACATCTTTGCTTAGAACCCCTAACTACTTTAAACTGTACTTCAAATACAGTCTTCCATGTCATAGCCTTCAAAACCACATATGATCTGGCCTTTGCCTGTTTTCCCAGGTTTTTTTAAAAAATATGTATTTATTTATTTTTGCTGTGCTGGATGTTTGTTGCTGACTGTGGGCTTTCTCTAGTTACAGAGAGCAGGGGCTACTCTCGTTGCAGTGTGCAGGCTTCTCACTGCAGTGGTTTCCCTTGGTGTGTAGCATGGGCTCTAGGCCCATGGGCTCAGCTGTTCCTTGGCACGTAGTATCTTCCTGACCCAGCGATTGCATCCGTGTTCCCTGCATTGTCAGTCATTCTTTGCCACTGAACCACCAGGGAAGGACCCCCAGCCCCCAAGGTTTTTTGAATCACTATATTCCTTGCCCTGTGTTCCAGCAACTCAGCCCTTATTGTATTTTTCAGTGTGTTAGGATAAAAGCTCCATAAAGGCAGGGATTTTTATGGGTTGTTTTTCCTTTTGTTCATAATGTTGACAAATCTCAAAGCACCTAGGACAGTGCCTGACATATCAGAAGCATCTGGTGAATATTCATTCAGTGGAAGAATGAGTATGTGCAAACTTTTCTTTCCCTGTCATGCCCTTAAATTTGCTGCTCTCAGACTGGAATGTTCTCCAGGATCTTAGCGTGGCAGGCTTTTTTTGTTTTTCATCAATCAAGTCTCAGCTCAAATGTTAACATCTTAGAAAGGATAACTTTGATACCTCTATTTAAATTGCCAGTATTCCCCCCACCTTTGCATTTTCCTGCTTTTATTTTCTTCAAAGCACTTATTGTTACCTGAAATTATCTCATTTATCAATTTTCTTCTGTTGCCTCCACCAGAGTATAAGCTCCATGAGAGCAGGGCCTTCATTTTGTTTTTGGTTCCCCATTCCATCTTCCTTATTTACAATGGTGATTGGTACACAGTACATATGGACATGACTTACTGACTAAACAACAACAACACATTCAATACTGAAAGGAGAGAATTCTACTGTATGCAAATGTAATTTAAACATTTATATAAAAGGCAGATTCCTGAGGCTCGTTCCAAACCTTCTGAATGAAAAATTGCTGGGGTTGTGTCTACTCAGCGATTTTTTGTGCAATCTAAGTTTTAGACAATTTCTCCAAGTCCATGAGGCTAAGTTGGGCTCTGTAGTCCAGACAGCCCCATTTCTCGTAGCAATCTCCCTTTTTGGGTTCCTTGGCAACATTTAGGGTCACAGGCCTCAGCTGTGATGATCCCAATCCATCAGAGAGGATGCAATCATATTGAATCTGAAAACAAGGTAAGTTCTCTCCAGGGGCAGTGGATCTGTCCCCTTCTGCCATTGTCTACTCACCGCACCTAAAGGGAACATTCAAGTGGGTCTCTTAACCAACAGCACGATTCCTAAGGCACCTACTATATAGCACAGGGAACTCTGCTCAACGTTGTGTGGTAGCCTAGATGGGAGGGGAGTTTGGGGAAGAATGGATACATGGCATATGATGACTGAGTCCCTTCGCTGAAACTATCACAACATTGTTAATCGGCTCTACCCCAGTGTAAAATAAAAAGCNGTGAAAGTGAAGTCACTCAGTCGTGTTGGACTGCAGCTTACCAGGCTCCTCCGTCCATGGGATTTTCCAGGCAAGAGTACTGGAGTGGGGTGCCATTGCCTTCTCTGTTTCTGCTACAGGACCCCTTAACTCAAATTTTAACTCTGACTGGGTAGATGTCTTTTTCCATTTGAACTGCAAATTGGATGTATCATCTTATTCAATCCATTGGATAAACCTGCTACACAGAGCTTATCTTACAGTGGATGCAGAGTTGCTAAAGGTTTTTGATCAAGGAGATGTGTACTCAAGTTGTCATTGGAAAAGATAACACCAGTAAAATTCTACTGTTCTTCCACAGCCCAGTCATTACTTTGTCAGGTAAGCTTCCTCTTCCCTCACCTCAGTCAATTCTCCTGCTTCTAACATTTACCCACATAGCAGTATCTGTCTCTTTTTCAGAGAGGCATGGACTGGTTTTGCACTTACTATCGACATTCTTTGATAAATGTGCTCTCCCACACGTGTATGGATGGTTAATGAGGATGGAAACTGCCTGCATCTTTCCTTTTGAGCTATTTTATTTTTAGGGCCTAGCATTCCTTCCATAAAAATGATAAATAAAAAGAAAAAAATGCCTTGTTTTATTGTGCTTTGTCTATTGCCTGCTTCACAGATATTGAACTTTTTACAAATTGCAGGTCTGTGAAAATCTTGTATCTTCGGATGCTAATTAGCCATTTTTCACAATAAAATATTTTAAAATTAAAGTATGGAATTTTAAAGGCATAATTATCTTGCACACTTAATAGGCTACATGCATGCATATATGCATGCTAGTCACTTCAGTCATGACTGACTGTTTCTGACCCTATATACTGTAGCCCAACAGGCTCCTCTGTCCATAGGATTCTCCAGGCAAGAATACTGGAGTGGGTTGCTATACACTTCTCCAGAGGGTCTTTTGTATGCATGGGCAGACCAAAAGTTCATGTGGCTGGCTTTATTTAGATATTTGCTTTGTTGCGGTGGTCTGTAATGTAACCTGCAGTATCTCCAAGTCTGCCTGTACATATTTGCTATGACTAAGCTGTAAATTCTCTGCAAGTGGGAACTAGGCACTATTGGTATTTATGTTACTAAAATTATCTAGAAGATTATTGCACAACTGTTTGTTGAAATTAGATTAATTTTATTAATAAATTACCTTTAGTGATTTTGAAATCCAAGGTATCTGATAATTCTTAAACGTTCTCTGGAGTCTCAGAATGTTCCCCTGTCTATTCTGTTCTGCTGGCCTCAGTCACATTGTCTTATCTCCTCACGGTTTTGTTATATCTTTGACTCAGCGTGCGACTTTGATTTGAAAAACTACTTGTAAAAAAAATTCGAGGTATAAAACAATGTATTCTTTCAGGAAATTTTTTATTTGCTCTACAGGTACCTTGAGGCATTAATATTCAGGGATCATTTTATTGCAATTTCAGAATTAGATTTTCTGAGTGATATAGATGTTTTTGTTACCAAACAAAAGATCATGTTCCTGACTTGCAGTGAATCCAAATAAACTGAAACATTGGACTTTAGAGGAGAGAACGGTTTCTTGAAGCCCCAAGCAAGGAGAACAGGTAGTTCATGCTGTGTTCAAAACCCTGAACTCCCTGGTGGTTTGGGAGGAGGAGTTTTTATAGGCAAAATTTGGGATAAGGGCTGTAGGGTGTGTGGCTTTCTTCTGACCGGTTTTGTTCAGTCACTAAGTTGTATCCAACACCATGGACTGCAGGACCAAGCTTCCCTGTCCTTCATTATCTCCCAGAGCTTGCTCAAACTCATGTCTATTGAGTCAGTGATGTCACCTAACCATCTCATTCTCTGTCACCCGCTTCCCCTCCTCTNTCACTAAGTTGTATCCAACACCATGGACTGCAGGACCAAGCTTCCCTGTCCTTCATTATCTCCCAGAGCTTGCTCAAACTCATGTCTATTGAGTCAGTGATGTCACCTAACCATCTCATTCTCTGTCACCCGCTTCCCCTCCTCTCCAACATAAGGGTCTTTTCCAATGAGTCAGCTCTTTGCATCAGGTGGCCAAAGTATTGGAGCTTCAGCTTTAGCATTAGTCCTTACAATGAATATTCAGGGTTGACTTCCTTTAGGATTGACTGGTTTGATCTCTTTGCCATCCAAGGGACTCTCAAGAGTCTCCAATACCACAGTTCGAAAGCATCTGTTTCTCAGTACTCAGCCTTCTTTATGGTCCAACTCTCATATTCACATGACTATTGGAAAAAACCATAGATTTGACTATACGAACCTTTGTAGGCAAAGTGATGTCTCTGTTATTTAATATGCTGTCTAGTTTTTACATAGCTCTGTGGACATTTAAGGCAGTGAAAATTTTGTTTAGTCTTCAGCCTTCTCACCAGGATCAACAAATGTTCCTGGGGCAGACCAGCCATTAGGGGTCTCCTTCTCTTGCCAGTGTTGGCCTGATATTCCTCACTCTGTTATCTCTCTGAACATTTAAGCAGCTCTCTCTCTCTCTCTTTTTTTTAATCTTGTGTCCATCTTTCCTAGCTGGTCTCAGTGACAGTCCTCAGAGCTGATCCAATTGCTTTCTCAAGTCTATCATTACTGGTTGCTAAATTTTTGAAAACCACAATGTTGAACTGATAATGCATTTTGCAACTTTAAAAGAGTGACCACTGGCTTTGGCAGATTTTCAATTAGCCATAGTAGGAATCTTGGATTCTTGCCTGACTACTGGGTAACATTTTGAAAGCTACCAGGAAATGTTAATAAAAATATCAGATTTCAGAGTTCAGCCAAGTGCCTCCTGAACTTCAGAATTAAATTAAATAGATTTAGCTTCAGAATAAATTTAAATTTCTATGCAAGTCGGTCTTAATTCCCTATGAATCTATTTTCATCTTGGTTATGATAAAATGTGAGTAAGAATTAACACTGTGGTAATTTACATAGTTTCTACATTGACTCCACTTATTGAAACAGTAGGATATGTGAACAGGAAAAAAGAAATGGAAGAGTGATGGCCAGACTCTGTGGACAAAGCTTCTTTCTGTGGTGACTTTAAGCTTATTTATCCATTAATTCATCCAGTATTTATTAGAACTCCAAATTGTGTCAGGTATGATAAAGGATGCTGGAAATGGGAAGGAGCATTGAAAAGAAAGCCATGGTTCCTGTGCCCTCAGCAACCACTTAGTGTACAATTACTCTAAGAATATTCCAAAACTTTCTGACACTCATTCAGGAATGTTTTATTTGTTCTGCTGCCGAAGCACATTTGGAGTGGGTCCCAAAATTAGCACTTCATGGCAACAAGAGATGACCATCTGCTAAGAGCAGTGATTGGGGTGTCCTGGTTCATGCACAGGCTGGAAAAGACTCTCCAGACATGAGGCAAAATGAAAGGAGAATGAAGTTTATTAGACTGCGAGACACTGTTAGAACAGAGGGCCAAGCTCAAGGGAGAACTGACACTGCACAGGGGTCCTTAGTCCATTTTTATACCCAGGGTACAAGGAGTGGGATAGGGGTCTTTGTGGGTCATTTGCTGATTGGGTGGGGCCAACACCCCATCTAAGAGTAAGGCCAATACATTCTGCCCATGGGGTAGGAGGGGAGACAGGTTATACTGCTCAGGAGGACCTGAAATCTATTAATAGTTGTAACAGGAGAGGGAAGGAAAATAAGGATCTTTTTTTTCTTTTTTCTGTTCCTGCATTCCAAGGCCCTCCTTGTTTATTTCTTTTTTTTTTGTTTGTTTGTTTTTCTGTTCTTTCCTCCTTGGGACACCACACAGGGGAAGGAAATGAGAAAGAGTTGGCAAAATGGGAGGAGAGTTTGCTGCTGTGCTGTTTGGGTTGGGATGGGCAAAGACCTTGGTCTGCAAGGTCATCCCAAGCCCTAGCTTCCATGCCACTGTTTTCCCTTTGTATTGAAGGACTAGTCCCTGGATGAGAATCCCTTTCTTCTACTTCATTTCTCCTCTTGTAACAGGGAAGAACAAAATCTGACTCTATGTTTTATCTGTTTCTTTAACCTTTGCTTCTTGTTGTTTTTATTACTGTAATCACAAAAAAGATATTCTCTATAGCTGTAAGTATACATAATGGCCTGCCTTGGGGAACCCTGTCCCCCAGCCTGAATGTTAAACTAAAGTACCTTTGTTCAGCTCAGGGGGAAATACCCTGACCTTGCCCATTTGTGAATGGCTGCAGGAAAGAAGAAATCAACACACCCACTCCCCCAGGCTAGTCAAACCAGGAGATATTTTGCAACACTTATTGTCTTTTTACTTTATTTCCCCTCCTCTTCCACTTCTCTGTTCTGTAAAAACTGGCATCCAGACCCTGATAAGATGATAGCAAAATGGCTGTCTGGGGAGGCCTTACAAATAGCTGTGAAAAGAAGAGAGGCAAAAAACAAAGGAGA
>SJYV01028966.1:0-13903 GCA_006410875.1 Neotragus pygmaeus | reverse complement strand
CCTAGAGAAGATGCCCTGTGCCTCTCCCAGCTCCTGGCGGCTCCTAGCACTCCCTGCTGTGGCTGTCTCACTCTAGTCTCAGATTCCCTCTCCACATTGCCATCTCCTCTGGGTGTATTACATTCCCTTCTACTTCCCTCCTATGAGGGCACTTGTAATGGTATTTGAGGCCATCCAGATAATCTAGGATAATCAACTTTCTTTAAGATTCTTAACTAAATCCCATCTGCAAAGACCATTTCTTTTCCCAAATAAGGGAACATTTACAGGTTCTAGGGATTAGAAACTGCCAGTCTACCACAGATGGAGTCAGAGAACCGGCCTTTCTACCAAGGTTGCAGGTGACGCTGAGGTTACACACTTTGAGAAACAGTGGCCCGATGACATCCTGCTAAGACTTGGCAGTTTGGCTCAGAGGCCCTGTCCTCCAAGAAGGGTGTCCTTCAATTCCCAGGTGAGTTAAACCACCTCCTTCCTTGGGTCCTTTCTCTGCCCTGAACTTTCCCTCTAACTCCTTCAACAGTCACAAAGTAGAACATGTTTCATTTGCAATTTTGTCTCATTTAAGGCACCAAGATCTCTGTCTGAACATTTCTCTATCTTCGATACTTAGCCTGGCACATGGTAAGTGAAAGGGAGGGGGTGAGTCACTCAGTCATGCCTGACTTTATAACTCCATGGACTGTAGACTGTCAGGATCCTCTGTCCATGGGATTTTCCAGGCAAGAATACTGGAGTGGGTAGCCACTCCCTTTTCCAGGGCATCTTCCCGATCCAGGGATTGAACCCAGGTGTCCTGCATTACAGGTGGATTCTCTACTGTCTGGGCCTCCAGGGAAGCCCAGAAACATCTAGCCAGTCTCCCTGCAGGGAATCACATCCCGGCCTCCCACATGACAGGCGAGGATATTCACTACTATACTAATAAGGAGGCACAAGTTAGGTGTTAAATAAATTTTTAGTGCTTAAAAAAATTTTTTTTCAGTGCGTGGAATTGAGAGGTCAAAAGAACAAGGAACTCTTCTAAATTCTATCGAGAACCAATTCAATGTGAAAATTGTCACCAAGTGAGCGATGCTGGCTTGCATTCTGATGTCCCATTATCCTTTCAGTGTTGCAAGGGAATTAACAGTATTTCACCGTTTCATTTTCATTGACTTGAGATGATAGAAAAATCACTGAGGGGCTCCAAAAGCTGGGCTTTGTGGATGATTATTATTCCAGCTATAATAGCAACTCTTGCGTCTCTCTTCTAAGAAGAATCAGCTCTCGGTGAAACTATGAAGAAGGCCCACTGTGTAGCAATAAGTGTTGTTTGCCATGCTTCTCTCCCCAAGAGTATCTTTTATTTCATCTCTCAAGTCAAGTTTCTTATTCCACGCTCCTCGCTGCACCACGCAANTAAGAAGAATCAGCTCTCGGTGAAACTATGAAGAAGGCCCACTGTGTAGCAATAAGTGTTGTTTGCCATGCTTCTCTCCCCAAGAGTATCTTTTATTTCATCTCTCAAGTCAAGTTTCTTATTCCACGCTCCTCGCTGCACCACGCAATCCCTGAAAGCCTAGGTGGGCCTTATTCATCACTGTATTCCCATGGTGCCTGGCACAGTGCCTGGCACACAGGAGGGGCCCAGATAAGGTTTTCAGAATCGAAAGGAAATCTGCACACAGTTTAACTCAAGTTCGCTTCTCCACCTTTGTAGCTGACATCATTAGTGTTTTGAATGCTAAAACTCTCATTCCCAGCAGCTTCCTGCTGGAACAGGCCAGAGAATGGGCGCTGTCCAGGGGAGAGTTCTTTTCTTTGGCCCTTCAACCCTTCAGACTTGAAAGCCATCCCTCCCACCTTAAATTCCACAGCCGAATCCTGTGCACAATTCACGGCTAACTGCCAGTGTTTCTCTCCTGCACATCCTTTTCTAATTCCTTTGGTCACGAATTTTTCCTTCATTTCCAATCCCAAGGCATTCTGTGTACACCACGTCAATTATTCTGCAAATACCCCATATCCATAAAGCCACGGGACCTACTATATTAAACAAGAGTTTATATATTCATTCAAGTCTTCCTCAAGCCCCATGACAAAGGGGTTAATGCAGATTCTCAGTACCAAAACCTTATTGATTTTAAGATGCACCATAGATTAGATGGAGCCTTTCAGCAAAAGCAAGAGAAAGAATTAAAAAGAGAATAGGAATGCACTATACTATGCCATAATGACAACCTAGTAACTAATGCTTCTAGAGAGTTCACCACGTGCCAGACTCAGTGCTTTACAAGGATGGTGACTGCAGCCATGAAATTAAAAGGTGCTTGCTCCTTGGAAGGAAAGCGATGACAACTTTAGACAGTGTATTAAAAAGCAGAGACATCACTTTGCCGACAAAGGTCCATATAATCAAAGCTTTGGCTTTCCCAGTAGTCATGTATCGATGTGAGAATTGGACCATAAAGAAGGCTGAGTGCCGAAGAATTGATGCTTTCGAACTGTGGTGTTGGAGAAGACTCANAGCAGAGACATCACTTTGCCGACAAAAGTCCATATAATCAAAGCTTTGGCTTTCCCAGTAGTCATGTATGGATGTGAGAATTGGACCATAAAGAAGGCTGAGTGCTGAAGAACTGATGCTTTCGAACTGTGGTGTTGGAGAAGACTCAAGAGTTCCTTGGACAGCAAGCAGATCAAACCAGCCAGTCCTAAAGGAAATAACCCTGAATGTTCTTTGGAAGGACTGATGTTGAAGGTGAGACTCCAATACCCTGGCCATCTGACACAAAGAGCCGACTCATTGGAAAAGACCCTGAAGCTGGGAAAGATTGAGGGCAGGAGAAAAAGGGGATGACAGAGGATGAGATGGCTGGATGGCATCACTGACTCAATGAACATGAGTTTGAGCAAACTCTGGGAGATGGTAAAAGACAGAGAAGCCTGGCCTGCTGCTGTCATGGGGTCGCAAAGAGTCAGACACAACTGAGCAACGGAACAACAACACGCCTTTAAATTCTCACCACTCTCTTATCCAGCACAGATAGTCTTCTCTCTGCGTTATCCCCAGGGCCACCAGAGCGTCAGATAAGCTCTTGCAGCAAGCGAGTGGTAGACCCAGGACTGGAACTCAGGCAGTTCAGTTGGCCTCTACAGCTTTTTAAAGAATGAACTACCTTACATAACAGACTGTATCTTTAATCAAAATATGCCATACATAGAGAAAAATGTGCAAATTATATCTATACAAATAGATAAATTTTTACATAAACACCCATATAACCACCACCCAGATCAAGAGATTAAATATTGCCAGCATACTTCCCTTAAATCACTATGCCCTCCATCACCCCAAGATAATCCCTATATTATTTCCAATATCATAGTTTAGTCTTTACTGTTTTTGATCCTTATTTAACCATACATATTCAATTGTGTCTGTCTTCCATAATTCAGCCTTATATTTGTAAAATTCATCAGTGGTGATGTGCGTAAGGGTTGTATTCATTAATATTCAGCATTAATAACATTCCATTGTTTTATTTATCTATTGTTGTTGTTGTTGTTGTTGACAGTCATCTGCATTTTCCCCCCTAGTTTTCTGGCAGTACACATGAATACTATTATTATTATTCTTGAGCATATTATTTGTGGTCTTCCCAGGTGATGCTAGTGGTAAAGAAGCAGCCTGCCAGTGCAGGAGACGAGGAGACGTGGGTTCAATCCCTCAGTTGGGAAGATCCCCTGGAAGAGGAGAAGGCAACCCACTCCAGTAGTCTTGCCTGGAGGATCCCATGGACAGAGGAGCCTGGCAAACTGCAGTCCATAGGGTTGCAAAGAGTGGGACATGACTGAAGCAACGTAGCATGCAGGCACAGACACGCACTTCTATAGGACAGGGGCTTCCCAGGTGGCACTGGGGGTAAAGAACCCGCCTGCCAATGCAGGAGACATAGAAGACAAGGGTTCTATGCCTGTATTGGGAAGATTCCTGGAGGAGGGCATGGCAGCCCACTCCAGTATTCCTGCCTGGGGAATCCCATGGACAGAGGAGCCTGGAGGGCTACAGTGCATAGGATCGCAAAGAGTCTGACAGAACTGAAGCATCATAGTGCATGCACACACACACACGCACACATGTGCACACATACACACACATCTATAGGATAAGTAGATGCTCAACTTTAATAGATACAGCCCTGTAGATTTACATGGTGGCCATGCTAACTTACATCCCCACTATAAAGGGACGGGAGTTCCAGTTTTTCTATATCCTTACCAACATTTATCATCATCAATTTTTTTTAAAATTTAGACACCCAGGTGAGTTGAGCCTGTACTTTTTGAGTCTAACTCACTCTGTCTCTCCTAGTGTGAGATTCCATAAATTCATATCTGCCCATAAATTCAATAAACTCATATGAATTCAACTCTGTCATGGATTTAAAACCAAAACAAAAAAATCAAAGAAGAGAGAAGCTTTAAATTTTCCCTCCAAGTTCTATCCAAATGCTTATCTTTTCCTTCCTTACTCTGCCTTTTTTTTTTTAATCTCACAGTTGTGATTCTGTGGCATATTATTGGCTATCTATAATTATGATCTATTATTTATTAATTTCTAACATAGCATATGACTGAAACTTATTAATTCTTTAAATGCCTATGATATGCTTGCTTGGGCAATGTCATGTCAAACAAGGTTTATTAGTGAAGCTTGGAAAACTCAGCCTACAGAGCACAGATTCTTTTGAATGGTGATGATTACAATCTTTCATCCACCCTTGCAATGAAACTGATGGCATGTGAGAAGAAAGATGAAGGTAAGACTTAAAAGGCTGTCTGCAACTGCAAGCTCAGACAGAGACATGCGGGCACCCCAAACAAGATAATAATTTAGTGACCTAATCAAACCAACATTCTTCAAATATTTGAAGTATATTTTGAACATTCTTCAAAGGGTTGAGAAGGAGGACCCCAAACTGCAAAACAGTATCCTTTCTCCCATCCTGAGCAATTCTGATCTGGTCCCAACTCGATGAAGGCACACCATCTGTGTAACCAGGCACAGCTTTCCTAGCAGTTCAGAAACATATAATTGTTATCAGTTCACACCCTTTGAAGGTCTCACCCCCTTCAACTTATTACAGTATTCCTTTCAATTGCATATAAAATTTTCCCTGAAATAAATTCTAGTCTATACTTTTCTCAATTTCATTTTAGTATTTCCAATGATGTTTTAAAGTCCTTGGAAGTTGATATTCTGGTCCTCTCCACGTCTGGCTTGCTGTTGAATGTAATAATTCAAATTGAAGGAGAAAAGGCAACTGAATTATCCTACAGACCGCGGTCACTCTCAGTAGTATGACATAGCAGGTAGACTTCCTGACTCTGCCTTCCCCACCATGACCAGTTTCTGCTTGAACTCTGTTGTCAGCAGAATTGAATGCATCTAACATTGATAAGTCTGTACTTTTGGAAGTATATTATGTTCCAGTATTTACAGATATTATTTAATCATTACAACAATTCTTAGGTGGTATTTCAATGAGATCAAACCAGTTGATCCTAAAGGCAATCAACCCTGAACAGTCACTGGAAGGACTTATGCTGAAGCTGAAGTTCCAATACTTTGGCCCCCTGATGTGAAGAGCTGACTCACTGGAAAAGACCCTGATGCTGGGAAAGACTGAGGGCAGAAGGAGAAGGGGACAACAGAGGATGAGATGGTTGGATGGCATCATGGACTCAACGGACATGAGTTTGAGCAAACTTGGGGAGATAGTGAAGTACAGGAAAGCCTGGTGTGCTGCAATCCATGGGCTCACAGAGCTGGACATGACTGAACAGCAACAACAATCTCAATGAAATAGTTAAGAATACGGGTTCAGGAGGTGGGGAGATGGCAGGCTGAAGTTAGGCTTCACCACTTCCTAGTGAAGCTATCACCTATATACCTCAGACTTTTTTCTTTTTAATTTGTAAAATAAAAATAATAGTAGCATTATTTGGGGGGGTTGATGTAAGACCATAGTGAGATAATGCTAGAAAAGTGTTTAGGAATGTTACTATCCTCATTTTGCAAAGAGATGGAAAGTTAGTAAGTTGAACTTGACCAGGGTCATATAGCTCATCCATGGTAGAGAAGGGATTCCAAGTCAGACTTGGTCAACTCCAGAATGAGTGTGGAACCATCAGCCAGTCGGACATCTATAGTGTCAGTGAAACTACAAATTCAATGTCAACATTACAGAACTCTGAGGAAGTCTGGTAACCTTTCAGTTGATTTAAGATAAGGTCACAAGGCCTTCAAGAAGAATCCTTCAACCAGCTGCTCTTTTCTCCATTTTTGGAATATGTAATACTGAGTAACCTCAGCACTGAAGGTTTACTGAAGGCTTACCGGTGCTTTACTGAAGTTACACTGACCTCAGCTCTAACAAAAATGGAAACCATGATGATCTGCCATGGATCAATTTGTATGTACATGAGACCATCTCAGTTTTTAGTAACTATCACTTCATTTTCTAAATGTTATCCCTTTAATTTTCTATCTTTTAAAAAGTACTTCTTTGGAGAAACACCAATAAAAAATCATGTTGTGTCCATCCCTTCATGAAAGGCTGGGAAGGTGAGTCTCCCTATCAAGATGCCATAGACATCGACAGCATCTTAATTGTAAAGACAGCTGTGCAGTGGTAGAACAGCAAGCGCTGGAAGCCCGGGGCCATGCTTCCACGCTCCAGTTCAGGAACTCATAAGCTGCATACAAACCACTTCCAAAAGCAAAATCAGAGTCCATTTCTTGCAACATTTAAATGTTAGAATTCTTCAGCTCATCAAATCAGGAGGGGGAGGGGATGAAAACCCTACACTAGAAAGCTCCGGAATAGTGCTAGATTCAGAACTAAGATCACCTGTATAATTAAATTAATAGACATTTAATAGATGTCCAGTATGGACTGGGAACTGGGAATGAAAAAGCTAAGTAAGTTATTTTCTTGGACCTTGAGGGATTCATTACATAATAGCACAAAATGATATGTAAGCAACTAATTAGAACACAGTAGAGTAAGCCTATAATGAAATTAACTACAAGGTACAAAATGTGGAAAGAAAGATGGAGTCTCCATCATTTCTTGAGTAAAGAGCAAATTCATTTGACCTGGACATTTCTATCCCATTGATCATCCCAAAGTCTGTTTCTAGTATCAGAGTCAAAAGAGAAAGCACTTCATCGTCCAACATTTTACCTTCACGACTTTTCAATATGCTATTAAGTAATGTCTTTTATAAGAGAAGACCATTAAAGATCCCAGAATGAGCTAGATAATGTGTTGACCTCTTTCATGTTTTATATAAGCCCCAAAGGAAAGTAATAATGTTGAAATACAGAGGCACTGAGGCCACCATGGAGGTCAATTTCAGGAGTGTGGAGCATGGCACATGGGATATGTTTCTTATATACCAGCTAGGCAGCTGCCTGCTTTAACATCCTGAAGCGCACTTTTCTGCAGGAATTCCGAGATCCTCAAAGGGAGGGCATCCAAGAAGCCCGTGGGTATGGCTGCTGGAGGTGACTTCCCTACCTGACATCCGCGGGGTCTTCTGTGACGAGCACGTCGGTCTTGCAGCTGGCCAGCGGGTTGACAGATAGCTCCACGGGGGGCACCACAAAGCTTTTGCTGACTGGAAGCCAGAGTCCTTGGCCCAAGCTGAAAGTAGACCTGCAATGTAAGAGTTTCCATTGGGGGACTCCCTGGGAAGCAGAGAAAAAACAGCAAAAAGGGGCCCCTCCCATTCCTTCTAGAACCTTCTCTAACTTCCACACCCAACCGAGTTGCCCGCACGCTTCAAGGCTTGACATTGGCCAACCTTGCCCAGGCATGGATGGTCATTTTCTCCCTCTGTTAATCATTGAGCCCATGCCTTATTCTATAGGCATGTTTTCCTGAGTTTAGGTCCTGCTTCCTAATTAGCAGTGGGCTTTGTGAAGACAGGGACTATTTCAGCTCTGCTTTCCCAAGCAGGCCTGATGGCGAGCAGAAGGACCTAAAGTGACTTCTGGCAGGGGCAGTCTGCACAAAGGTGAAGAGTATGGAGTCTGAATTAATTTCAACCAAAATTCGATTCCCAGTTCTGCCACTGAATTTGTTATATGTCTTCATCAGTTTAAGTACTGAAGTTTTCACACAAGATTTCATGGTAGTGGCAGGAAGAGATTCTACGGCTAGAGAATATTTTTAAACCACTGGACTAATCAGTAATGTCTCCTCCAGACAAGTATCTGAATCTATAAAGTCTAGATGCCGGACAAACGGAAATCAGATTCCCATAGCAACCTGGACCACTGCATTCCAGAAAGGCACAGGTTCAGTTAACTAAGGATGTATCACTATATCTCCCCATCAGACCGCTCCCCAGCAGAACTGCCAACTCACCTGAGGATCTTTTCAGGGGCTTGCTCCCCAGTCACCAGATCGTAGCCCCTCTCCAGTGTCGTGTATGGCCAGGGACTGTGGGAAAAATTTGAGAAAGGGAAAGGATAAGAGATGGTATTAGTCAGAAGCAGATGCTATTCCTATGTGGACACTGCTGAAGAATTGCTACAAATTATCGAATTTTGCAGAGGTAATGATAGGGTAAGTCTATTTATATTATACCAGTCTTCATCTCACAGAAGGACTCAGCATTTCAAAGTCCTCTTGGTCCCTTTTGGAGTTTACGCATAAAATATGTGATTCTTCTTCTTCATTATCCACTCAAGAGAGTGTTCTTTGATTCCTTATGGTTTGGGAGGGTGAGCGACACTTAACATTTGTTCTCTAGAAGATCTGGGATTCGGTGGGAAATAGGATTCACTTCCCCAGGAACACAACCACTGCAAAGGAAGTGGCCTCTATGGGGAGCAGGGGAGGGCGCCCACGTCCCTGCCTCGCCTGATGTTCTTTGCTACTCACCCTTCACTCTGCCCCCAGTCACTGCGCACACACAGGTGTCTGTGAGCCGGGTCAGGGGCGTAGCCTTCGTGGCAGCTGCACTCTCCTGTAAGCCAAAAGAGGAAAGGACCTTGTGAGATACTGCCTGCCCCAAACAGTCTTCTCTCCTGGTGTCCTTGTTTTCTTGGAAAATAAAGTGAGCTGCCTCGTTTCAGCAAAGGCCATGGAAAGAGAATGTTCTGGCCCATCTGCCACTGTGGTTAACAGAGTTCATTCACTGTTCATTCACTCAGTTATTCACTCGGCAAGCCCTGGCCACCCTCCCCGCCGAGCTCTCTGCTCAGCACTGGGGATGCAGAGGTCAAAGGTGCAACCCAGGGGCTGAAGGAGCTCGTGACTAAATGAGACAGAGTGAGACGGTGGCTACACGTGGACGTCCTGTTTTCAAATATTTAAATTATGATAAAGTACTCTTGTGCTAAAAGTGTAATCAGAAAATTGAACTCTTTCCACCTGAATGAACAATTCATGTTCATTTATAAGGCCCAAATCAAATGCCACCTCTTCCAAATATAATACCTCTGATTTCCTCTTGTGGAAAAATCGTTTCCATCTACCATCTTCAGACTTTATTTTGTTTTATTGTTGGTGGTCTTATTGGCTTTACTTGCCTCTTTCCCTTCCCCTCATCTTCCCTCTTGTCCACTTCCCTTCCATCTACCGAACCACCCATCCATCCATGCATCCGTGTGTTGTCATTTTCTGGCCATGCCTTATACGTGGTTGGACACAGCCTCGCTAGCATCCGCTGCTGCCTTAAGTATAGTTTCTCATTGGCCAAGTTCATTCTGGGCGCACACGTCCTGTTTCCTGATGTATCTTCAGAGTTCATTTCTGGAAGAGTGCTGCCTTCCCACTGCTGACTCCTTAAGGTTGGGGGAAAATGTTTTGATTCAATTAGTTGTTAGATTTTCCTAAGATGTAGTTGTAGAATGTTCCCAGATGCTTTACCAAAAATAGATCCTATTAAAAAAAGCGTGTGAAATACTGTACCATTCCTTAGAGCCTCAGGCATGACTGCAATTCTCTAGTCCTACAGTCATTCTGGCTGGCTTGACCCAAGTATTTTCAAAATACGTTTCATGGAAACATCTAGCTTAATGTAGGAGATTCAGACTTTGAAACTTTTAGATTTTAATGTTCCTTAAGACATTTTATTTTGAAATCTCCTTAAAAATAAAAACAATGAAGGCTAAACACTCAGACATTACACACTAGAATTGAGGACAGTGGAGAGCTCTGTCGCATTAAGTCTGTTGGCCAGAGAAACGGATTTTATGCAGTCCTCATTAAAAAAAATTCGCCTATCATCTTTGTTTCATCGAATAGGATCCTGAGACTGAGAGATGAGGTGCTAACAAGCTCACGCTTTTTACTCACTTCGAGTCTTATGACTCAGTTTTCTCAAGCTTGTGCAATCAAAACAAAACATAGCAGTGAACGTGACGCCAGGGTAACCCAGGTTCTAAAACTATCACCCATTAACTGCTTAAAAAAAAATGTTTGTATTCATCAAATAGCCTTATTGTTTCTCCTGATTCATTATCAGTGTTAGGCATTTGACCTTATACAAAGTACTCTGAGTGTTAACACTTTCATTCATTTTATATATTCCAATGCTGCTTAATCTTTGTAAACTCAGCATCAGCAAGTATCTGGCAAACAGCCTGGGCTTAATAAATGTTGGTTAAACTAAAAGGGTAGTAAGATATAATGTGGAGAAAAGGATAGATCAGAGAGAATATTCAAAATATTTAGAACAAGATTGTTGAAAGACAAAGAGAGAAAGAGAAACAGAGAGAGAGAGAGAAGAGAAGAGAGAGACAGAGAGAGAGAGTACCTCTCCTCTCCTCTGTATACCTAGTAAATAAGAGGGGGCTGCTTGCAGCAGGAAAGCTCTCTGTAATTCTCCCCTCCAATAACATCCCCAAGGGTCTTTACTGAATGCCAGTGCTACAAATATGTGCAACCTAATGGACTGACGGTTGCCGGAGGTTAGGAAAATGGAGGGAAAGATCGGAGATCCTTGAGATTTGGATCAGAATAATCAACCCGAGGAGGAGGGAGAGGAGTCACTAATGATGTGTTAAAATGCAACAGTCCCTTCATGAAATATTCACCACTTTAAGCACGTCTAATATTAAAGATTAAAAGTCCTGGGATTTGTCCTCGAGACTCCCAGGCCTGATTTATGATCTGCCACAAGCCACAGGCTTCGTGATTCATAACAGGGGAGGTAAAGTGGTTACCTCTGGAACAGGGACGGTGGGCAGGGGTAAGCCAGGATCTGGTTGGGCAGGGGGCTCTTCTCCATGGAATGGCTGAGGTTCCTGTCTCTCCTATCAGTGACTTGGGACAGGGCGCAGGTCATTTTTCCTCCCCTTCTTTCGTTTTGGGAATATTAGTGAGAATGAGAAACCTATACAGAAAAAAAAGGGCGCTGCCATATTTTTCTCTTTCTTCCATGTGTGCTTACTAGGCAAGTTTCCCCTGCCTTGGAATGGATCATTAATTACTGCCAATCGTTATACAACAAATGTGTATTTTGCAAATGAGAAGTATCCACCCTGGAGGCTGCCTGGAGAACAGGAAGTGAGGGAGGGTGAAAAGCAGGAGTGCTGGCCCAGGTTCCAATCCTCACTTTCTCTCTCCCCAGATTTACGGTCTTGGGGAAGAGGTCGCTTCACCATCTGAGTCTCAGTTGTCTCAATGATACAGTGAGAATGCCAGTTCAGCCAATCACTCAGGGCTGTGCAAGAAGCACCTGAAGGGAGGAAGTATACCACCGATGGCTCAGGCAGACTGTGAGTAGCTGCTCATAAACTCATTTCCTCCTCTTTCCCTTCCAAGATGCCAACTGGCTTCTGATGTATGCTTGTACATTAGCTGTAGGAATACTGGATTGGTACCCTCCTCCATGCTGGGACTTAGTTTCCTCATCTGCAAAATGGAAGCTTGGAATAGAGAGATGTTCATCAGTTCTGGGCACCAGGGAGAACCAGTCATTTACATTGCCTTTCCAAATTGCTCACCTCTAGCTTTCTGGACCGGAGAAGGCAATGGCACCCCCACTCCAGTACTCTTGCCTGGAAAATCCCATGGATGGAGGAGCCTGGTGGGCTGCAGTCCATGGGATCGCTAAGAGTCGGACACGACTGAGCAACTTCACTTTCACTTTTCACTTTCATGCATAGGAGAAGGAAATGGCAACCCACTCCAGTGTTCTTGCCTGAAGAATCCCAGGGACGGGGGAGCCTGGTGGGCTGCCGTCTATGGGGTCGCACAGAGTAGGACACGACTGAAGCGACTTAGCAGCAGCAGTAGCAGCTTTCTGGACACTCCTTGCTTTAACCTTAACTCTGATCACTCTTAGCAGCTGGGCTGTGTGTCTCTGGCAGGATTTCCCTCAATGCCATGGCTATTGGCTTTATTGACCACCCCCCCAAACCCGCCACTTCCCATTTTGCTGGCTCAGCAAACTCTCCACTATTCACAACCAAGCATTACCTTCTTGCAAGATGCAAGTCTCTGACAGCAGGACTTGAGGGTTAACCCCTTCCCTGGGTGAGTCCCATCCTCAATCATGCCTTTGTATCCAGGGTGGCCAGACTGGTGAAAGTCAGCTCTCCAGGGACACACGCTCGCTTGCTTTTCCTGTGCTAACTGTGAATGTCCAGGCTCCCAGACGCTTGTCACTACAGCAGATGCTCCTGGGAAAAAGTGATGGCTGCCATCCTGCTCACCACTGCATCCAGCACCTGCTGCCCTGCCCGGCACATAAAGAAATCCAGGTGTACACTTCACAATGGAGATCCCAGGTGGCTCAGTAGTAAAGGATCCACCTGCCAAGCTGGAGACGTGGGTTCATTCCCTGTGTAGGGAAGACCCCCTGCAGAAGGAAATGGTAACCCCCTCCAGCATTCCTCCCCGGGAAATCTCATGGAAAGATGAGTCTGGTAGACTAAAGCCCATGGGGTCACAAAGAGCAGGATGCAACTTAGCGACTAAATGACACTTCACAATAGTAATTCCTATGTCAAAGGGATAGGGACATTTTTTTGCCTGTTTCTGCCAATAAACTAGGAGTCTCTTGATTGCAAAAATCTTTTCTAAATCATCTCCATATCCTAGTAGTTATATCATATCTGATGAAGGGCTGGAGACTCATTTACTGAATGGATGAATGAATGACTGGATGACTTAGTGAATATATAAACATACTGCAATTATCATGAATTCAGGCTGAATTCCTTTAGAATAATGATGATTTTGCTGAAGACTAGAAGACTTTTTTACATCCATGACAGGTATTTGCCAAGGAAATGAAAAGGGTAAACATGAAAGTTGATGACATGGCTATAATAGAATTTCTGTTTCACATCAGAGCAGAAGAGGCTCATACAGCTCATCTAGTTCAAATCTTCCCAGCTCCACCTTCCAGATGGGGAAACTCTGGCTCAGAATGTGAAGACATTTAGCCAAGTAAGTGGACTAGCCTCTTAACAAGTCAAGATTAGCACCCAGGACTCTTGGCTATTACTCCAGCGTCCTTTCCACTCCACTGGTGCTCTCAATACTTTCCTACATCCAGTAACATGCTCCTGATTTTTTTCCTTTATATGCCTTTGACATTTCTGAGTTTCCTACAATGAGAATGTATTACATTTAAAAACAGAAACTATTTTTCAAAATATTATGATTTAAAGTATCCTGACACATTTACAAGTGATTGATAATGCAGACCTTAATAATATCATATATGAAATGAATCGCCAGTCCAGGTTCGATGTATGATACTGGATGCTTGGGGCTGGTGCACTGGGATGACCCAGAGGGATGGTATGGGGAGGGAGGAGGGAGGGGGGTTCAGGATGGGAAATACATGTAAACTCATGGCTGATTCATAACAATGTATGGCAAAA
>SJYV01028964.1:5400-16011 GCA_006410875.1 Neotragus pygmaeus | reverse complement strand
TGTACATTTGGAAAGCAGAGCTGAGAGCGGATACCCGCAGCGTCGGCGAGCAAGCGGAGTGCCCTGCGGAGCTGGACTGGCCGACTGCGGGGCTCCCTGGGAACCCTGCCTGCCCCCTTCCAACATCACCCCGCTCCCGCCTAAGCGCTCCTCGCCCACCAAAACTCGAGGCCTTTCCACCCGGCACAGGGGCGACCGAAGCGCTGAAACCTTGGTGCCCCGCCCATATGCCCCCCTCCGCCCTTCTGTCCCTAGGAACCCTCACAACCTCGCGGAGGCCTCCGCCTCCAAAACAATGGCCCTCGCAGACTGGAACCAAGTGTGTAACTCAAGTCTCCCTCAACCCTTTGGTCTCTCAAAAACCTGCCACTTGCGGCTGCAAGCGCCTCAGGCTTCCGGGTTTCCGCGGGGTGCTGTGGGTGTTGATGTGTGCGTAAGTGTGCATTTGTCAGTGTGCATCCGCTGTGTCTGTATGCCAACGTGTGTCAATGTGTGTGTGTGTGCAGGCATGTATTTACTGTTTGCTTTTTTATCTGCTACCGTGTGTGTGTTTCAGTGAATGTGTCTGTGTCGATGTGTGTGTCAGTGTGTACTTTTGCTGTGTATTGGTATGTATGAAAAGGTGTGCATGCCAGTGCTGTGTGTGTATCTCTCAGTCTGTGCATGTCAATGTGAGGGTCAGTGTGGGTGTGTGTATGTGTAGAGACGCTCTAGCTCACTACATTCTGGGCTTTGCATTCCTTGCCTGACTCCATGCAGGGGGCCCAGAACTGAATGCTATGGATTACCATCCTTATTTCAACGAAGAAGTGGGGGGAAGGGAAGGAGAACAAAGAAATTTGGAAATTCCCTGGGTTCTATCTCCCATTCTTTGGCCCTGGGTCACTAGCCCAGACACAGGGCGGACACAAATGGCTGAGCCAGGAGGGCTCTCTACTGGTCAATCACTTCCTTGCATGTCTGTCCCTGTTGATGTCTCATAGACCCTCGGGACCCATGAACCTATTTTCATGTTCAATGTATCCTCACAGGGTCCCTTAGGCCCTGCACAGTTATCTGGCAGGTGCTCAATCAATGTTTGTTGAGTGAATGGATAAACGGAAGCATGTAAATGTGGTGTTTTCAGTGTTTCCACTGTCCTTAAGGAAGCTGGAGCAAGCAGCAACTTCCGCAGGCCAGCAGGTGACTGTCATTAACTTGCTAATGTTGTTTGTGGAACCGGACTCCCCAGGGAGGGGAAATGGCCACCCCTGCTAGATAGGAGGGGGCCCTAATTAAAGCCAAGCTTTAGAAAAGTCACCCTGATGGCTGGGGAAGTGGGTGCTCAGACTGGATGGGGGAAGCGGTCAGCGATGTGGGGAGGGAGGGAGAAGAGAGCAGTGAAATGGAACTAAGAGCTCAGGAAAGGGCTTTGTCCTGAAACTGGCTTTACGGAAGAAGAAAGGATGGTCACGTTGCTCTAAAGTGGAGACGCCGATAATCATCTGAAAAATAAGATCAGAAAGTTGGAGGAAGAGGACAAAGTGAAGCAGAGGGAAAATGACCTGAGATTAACCAAATCGGACAATGCTGATAGAATCAGAAACTCAGTGAAGGGGCTAAGTCAAGAGGAAATAAGGATTCCTTTGTGCATCATTACCTCCTGCCTCTGGTTTGACATCAGTTTAGTAGTTCTCAAAAGGTGATCTTTGTCTCACAGTCTCAGTGTCACCTGAGAAGTTAGAAATGCAAACTCTCAGGCCCCAGCCTAGACAGACCTACCAAATCACAACCTCGAGCACTGAGACCCAGTAANCTGGTTTGACATCAGTTTAGTAGTTCTCAAAAGGTGATCTTTGTCTCACAGTCTCAGTGTCACCTGAGAAGTTAGAAATGCAAACTCTCAGGCCCCAGCCTAGACAGACCTACCAAATCACAACCTCGAGCACTGAGACCCAGTAACCTGTGTTTGAACAAGTCGTCCAAGGAATTCTCATTTATGCTAAAGTTTGAGAACCACTGGTTTACCTGAAATATAGCCATGGATGGGACACAGGAGTGAGTAAAGTTTGGCAGGATATTGAGGGAAAATTCTGAAGCCTGGGCTGTCATACTAATGGCAGATCCTGGTGGATTATGCCAATGGACAGCATAAGACAGTGCCTAGGTTGGAAAAGGGATGCCCTAAAAGATGGAGAGGGAACCCCTGTAGGCAGCTGGAAGTTTCTAAATATAAACTTTGCTTCCTTTGAAATTTTACTCTTCATTCCACAAATATGACCTAAGCCTCCATTGCATATCAGCCACTGTGCTCAGTGCCGAAGGACTCAAGAAAAATGGATGGCAAGAAACCCTGTTGTGACCTGAGGTAGCCCCCTGGCCAGTTGCCAGCTCGACAAACAACCAGTAATGGGATAAGTGATCTAATCAGGCAGGGGCAAGATCCTGGGGAGGTAGACACCCAGAGAGGTGAGGGAAGGCAACTCAAAGACCCATTTGGGAACTTTCCTGGTGGTCCAGTGGTTAGGGCTTCACACTTCCACTGCAAGAGGCGTGGGTTCACTCCCTGGTCTGCTGGGAGAACTAAGATCACACAAGCCACACAGCATGGCCAAAAAGAAAAAAAGACCCATTTGGATTGAATCCAGTAGCTTATCTGGCCATCAAGGGGTGGGGTGAACAGTAGCAGAACACCATGTGTAAAATCACAGAAAAAAAAAGGCAAGAACATTTAGGGAATTTCAACTCTTGGCCAGAGGGAATGGTAGAGAAGAGGACAGCGGTTGTAAATGAGGCTGAGAGAAGCTGGCGTCAGAGCTTGAAGGGGCACGTTGGTCATGTCAAAGAGCTCAGCCTTTATGCCCCAGCGTCCGGAGTCTCAAGCTGTGCTCTCTAGGGCCAACACCTGCCCCATTCTGGAGCCAAGTGAGATGGATGCTCACAGTGAAAAAAATCAATTAATGGGTAGAAACTTTTCTATTTTAACTTTTTTTAACCATAAAGTTTTCTTCAATCTTTGACAGATGCTCCTTCTTATCTGTGAGCAGGCAACAGAATGAATGAACATGTAGCAAAAGAATATTAAACAGACAGTCCCAGAACTGATCATGCTTAATTCAACAGTTTATTTCTTTTTTCATGGACATCTGTGCTTGTGGCTATGATTTCGTATCGCACTCACATTATGTAGATGTATTTTCTGCTAGCAGAAGTGTTCTTTTGAAAAGTGTTTGATTTCATATGGTGCCATGGAATATATCAATTATTTCCTGGCATTCTAGAAGGAATACCACGACTTCCAGCTGCCATGCCACCTGAACCAGCTGGAGAAACTGTCCCTTAGATGGTGAGGAGCACCACCGAAGGGTTTAGAGCAGGGGAGCAGAATGAATGCATTTGCAATTTTGAAATCTCACTCTTGTTCCAGCTTGAGGAGGAGACCGGAGCAGAGAGTGATGAAAGCAGTTAGGACTCGAGAATTAACACACGGTTGTAGCAGTTCAGGCAAGAAATGATGGTGACAGTGACATGGGATTGGAGTGGAAGGGAGGGAACAGGGCACACTTTAAAAAAGGCATCCATTATAAGGGCCTTGAGCACCATATTAAAGATGCTAAGGTTGCACCTTCTTGAGAATAAGAGTCTTTGAAGAGTTTCTTGATGAATGGCTGCAGCAGAATCATCTGTCTTTCTTCTTATAGAAACAGAGGCCAAGAGGCCACCTCAGACCCGCCAAATCAGAATCTTTGCTTGGGAGGAGTATGGGTGTGTAAGAAGCTCTCCAGGCAGTTGTGGAGAACCACTGCGTGATGGTTAGTGAGAGGCGGTATAGCAGTGAGATCTAGGTTTACACAGTGCACTCAAGACACCACGAGAATAACTGATTGAATGAAGTCAAGAGCAGAGACAGATAGCACTTGTGTTTGTTTTTGTTTAATTTGTGGACAAAGACTTACAGACNGTGATGGTTAGTGAGAGGCGGTATAGCAGTGAGATCTAGGTTTACACAGTGCACTCAAGACACCACGAGAATAACTGATTGAATGAAGTCAAGAGCAGAGACAGATAGCACTTGTGTTTGTTTTTGTTTAATTTGTGGACAAAGACTTACAGACAAGTATGAAAGTAAATCCTCTTTTGCAACCCACAACTCATTGTTCAGTATGAGTTTTGATACAGATAAGAAGGAACATGATCCCTAAAATGGGTGTGTATTGATGAGCATAAAGATTGCTTCCAGGGCTGTAGAGAGTTAAATAAGCTTTTAAATTACCAGCTGTATTGATCCTAGTACTCAGTTTTAATGTTGACATAAAACAAAGATGGGCTTCTTTTTTTAGGCTTTTATCTTTGGAATACAGTGTCTNTGATGAGCATAAAGATTGCTTCCAGGGCTGTAGAGAGTTAAATAAGCTTTTAAATTACCAGCTGTATTGATCCTAGTACTCAGTTTTAATGTTGACATAAAACAAAGATGGGCTTCTTTTTTTAGGCTTTTATCTTTGGAATACAGTGTCTGGATTTTCCAAAGGTATTGGCATATCCCAATGATCTCTGTCAAGTTTTAGGGTGTGATAACTTAGGAATTAATATGATTTGAACTTGATAAGTTTTTAGAGAACTAGACAGATCCCATCTCCTGAACCTAAACAGGACCCTATAGTAAACTGCTTGAGGAAATTGGATCTTGAAGATTACAGGTGGCAAACTTTGAAGTGCACTCCACTGAAGATCAAAAAGACCCAACTAAAACAACTGTGCCAAACATCACAGGTGTGGATTGAGCAGAACTTTTTGAAAGGGCTACTGTGAAGACGACAACTTTGGCGGAGCTATGGTGATTGGCAGTGGAAAGAATCAGGACACGTGAAAATCCTTAAAAATTTATTGACTTAAATAACTTTGCCTATGTTATGAATAAAAAGAAACGTTTGTGCAGAAAAAAAAAAAAAAAGAAGAAGAACAGAGACAGGGAGAGCAGTCAGGAGGCTACTGCCATGGCCCTAGGCTGACTTTCTGCACTGGGCAAGAGCCAGAACTCAAGAGAAGGTTCGGCTCACCACCCCCATCAGGGATACTAGTTATCCTTAGAAACTTACCTGTAACACCGTTTTAGACAAATGATNCTTTATGGTCCAACTCTCACATCCATACATGACTACTGGAAAAACCATAGCTTTGACTAGACAGACCTTTAATGGCAAAGTGATGTCTCTTCATTTTAATGCTCTGTTTATATTTGTGATAAAACCAAATGTTAGGATGCTGATTTTTTTCTAAGCATTGTAATGAATCAGAGGATGACTGAAAGGCTGTGCTTCGCGTTACATCTGCTGCTTTCCAGGCTGTTGTGACAAGTTATCTGGCATTCACTACACGTACAAGAAAAGTCACTTGTAGCACAGATGCCATTAGAAAGGGTCTGTACACTGTAAGTTTCAGCACCAGATGGAATGAATGTCTTGTAGACACTGTGTCTTTTAATATATAGTTTCTCCAGTTGCCAGACTGTGGCATCAGTGGTTTCTCTCAATGTGAATTTTATCCTTCAAAAATTTATTCTATATTCAGTCAGTTCAGTTCAGTTCAGTCGCTCAGTCATGTCCAACTCTTTGTGACCCCATGAATGGCAGCATGCCAGGCCTCCCTGTTCATCACCATCTCTCGGAGTTCATTCAGACTCACGTCCATCGAGTCCNGTCTATGGGATTCTCCAGGCAAGAATACTGGAGTGGGTTGCCATGCCCTCCTCCAGGGGATCTTCCCCACCTGGGGATTGAACACAGGTCTCCCGCATTGCAGGCCGATTCTTCACTATCTGGGCTACCAGAGAATAGTGAATACCAAATATGTCATAAGGCCGTAACCAAGCTGCAGCATAGACAATGAATACCAATGCTCTGTTTCTTTTCTTTTTTGTTTTTCGTTTTCGTTTTTGCCGTGCCTCACAGCTTGTGGGATCGCAGTTCCCCTACCAGGGATTGAACCCAGCCCTGGAAGTGAAGGCAGCGAGTCATGACCACTGGACAGCCAAGGAATTCCGCCAGTGCTCAATTTCTTAACCCAGCAATGGTCACGTGGGGGTTTGCTCTTTAAGCACTGATTTTTGCTTTGTCTTTCTGCTTTAGGAACCCTTTGGGATATGTGTTACATTTCACAAGATTAAAAAAAGGTTTACTGCGCACCCTAGAGCCCAGACTCCTCAACAAGACAAGCCGCTGCAATGAGAAGCTGGCGCACTGCAACGAGGGAGCAGGCCCCACTCGCTGTAACTAAAGAAAGCCAAAGCACAGCAATGAAGACCCAGCACAGTCAAAAGTAAATAAATCAGTTAATTAATTTTTAAAGAGGTTTAAAAAGACAATAAGTCCTGTGAGTTGAATGATATTCACCGACAGCCCCTAGACATGGTACAGAATCTAGAGGAACAAGGTGTCTACCCAGTGACCTTGCAGTCTTCCACAGATGAGCCACCAGCACTGGGAAGGGATGGAAATAAGCCACAGAAAAAGAATCAAGATGGTAATGACACCTCAGTGCGATATGGGCGTCACCATCACCACCGTTAGTCATTGGTTAAGTTTAATTTTTTTTTAATCATTCTGTCAGTGCTTTGAAAATGCTTTGGTTTCGTTTTGTATCCATACACATGTGCATACACACACAGAGTATCTTATTCCAAAGCCTATTTTATGGGTCAATAAACTGGGAATAGAACATCATTATNAGTTTAATTTTTTTTTAATCATTCTGTCAGTGCTTTGAAAATGCTTTGGTTTCGTTTTGTATCCATACACATGTGCATACACACACAGAGTATCTTATTCCAAAGCCTATTTTATGGGTCAATAAACTGGGAATAGAACATCATTATCAAAAGAGAGGATTCAGTTATGCTAAATCTAGTGGGTTGACATAATTGCTGTAATTAAGTTTTAAATAGGATTCTCAGCTTCCTGGAAGCCATAACAAAGGGAGAAATGCTGGTTGGCTTCATTTTGTGTGGGGTTTTTGTTTTTGTTTTTCTGGCCGTGCCAAGCAGCTTTGGGATCTTAGTTCCCTGATCAGAGATTGAACCTGCACTCTCCATAGTGACAGCATGGAGTCCTAACCACTGGACCACTAGGAAATTGCTGTTTTATGTATTTTCTATACATAAGAATCATTAGCCTCACAAATATTAATAGAGTATCTGAAAAATGAAAGTGAACGTGTTAGTCACTCACTTGTGTCTGACTCTTTGTAGCCTGCCAGGCTCCTCTGTCCATGGAATTTTCCAGGCAAGAATACTGGATGGAGTGAGTAGCCAATCATTTCTCCAGGGGATCTTCCCAGCCTGGGGATTGAACCTGGGTCTCCTGCAGGGCAGGCAGATTCTTTACCATCTGAGCCACCAGAGTACCTACTGTATGCCAAGTCTTAGACCAGGTGCCAGAGATCAATGATGAGTAAAAACAAACTTGGTCCTTGCCTTCATGGAGCTTATGGTCTAGTAGGGAGCACAGATAATAATCAAATAGTCCTATGCATAAATGAAGAACTGAAACTGCAATAAGAGCAATTAAGGACATACTTATTGTGCCCTGAGAACCTATAATGGCAGGGGTGGGGGGATGTAGATTTGACTCAGTCTAGCCACCAGGGCTTCCCTGGTGGCTCAGAGGTTAAAGCATCTGCCTGCAATGCGAGAGACCTGGGTTCGTTCCCTGGGTCGGGAAGATCCCCTGGAGAAAGAAATGGCAACCCACTCCAGTATTCTTGCCTAGAAAATCCCATGGACGGAGAATCCCATATACGGAGAATTCCATGGACGGAGGAGCCTGGAGGGCTACAGTCCATGGAGTCGCAAAGAGTTGGACACGACTGAGCGACTTCACTTTCACTTTTAGCGTGTGAGTGTAGGGTGCTTCGTGGAGGAAGTGGTGTTTGAGTTGAGATCTATAGATTAAGTAGAAGTCAGCCAGGTGAAGGGAGAACTGAAGCCAAAAGAGGACTCCAGCCAAAGAGGATTCCAGAGCATGTGCCGAGGCTCCATTCAAGGGACAGAAAGGAAACTGGTGTGCCTGGAGTACAGACAGACTGGAGTGGAATGCAGTGAGGCTGGAGACATGGGCATAGAGCCAAATCAGTCAGGGCTTTGGTCATTGTACAGAGCTGTTTGGAATTTTTTATGCTAAGCAATGGGAAGCCACTGAGGGATTTGAGACAGGAGTATGACATGATCAGACTCGTGTTTTGAAAAGTTCCCTGGCTTCAGTGTGGAGAGCATATTGAAGAGAAGAAAATGGAGGCAGAAAACCAGTTAAGGGAATTTCCTGGTGGTCCACGGCAGAGGCCACGGGTTCAATCCCTGATCAAGGAACTAAGATCCTATGCCTCACAGCATGGCCCAAAATAAAGGAAGGAAGGAAGACAACCAGTTAGGGAGCTTTCCTGGTGACTCAGTGGTAAAGAAGCCACCTGCCAATGCAGGAGACATGGGTTCAAGCTCTGGTCCAGGAATATCCCACAAGCTGCACAGAAATTAAGCCCATGCACCGCTACAACTGAACCTGTGCTCTAGAGCCTGGGAGCCAGAAGCCCATGCACCATAAAGCCCGTGCTCCACAGGGGTAGAGGCCACTGCAATGAGAAACCTGAGCACTGTGGCTAGAGAGTAGCCCCTGCTCACTGCAACTGGAGAGGGGACCACACAGCAGCGAGGACCCAGCACAGCCAAATAAATTAATTAATTAAAAAAGAAAACCAGTTAGGAGGCTCTTTTAGTTGTCCAGCTGAAGATCATGGAGGCTTGTACTAGGGTGGTAGAAGATGGAGAGAAGAAAGCTTACTGGCTAGCTATTTAGAAGATTAAGACAACTTAGACTTGGTAATGTGGCAGATGAAGGAGACAGGGATGCCAACGTTGACTCATGTTTCTGGCTCATATGGTGGTGCTTTTTATGGAGATGGGAAACACTGGAGAACCTCTGGTTTGAGGAAGAGAGAGACCATCTTTGGCTCCAGGTTGGAACTAGCTTGAGTTTGAGATGCTTTTGAAACACTGAAGGGGAAGATGCCAAGTAGGCAACTGGAGCTCCCATAAAAAGTCAGGCCTGGAGACAAAAATCAAGAAGTTATTGGTGTATAGGTAATGTGTAAAGCCATGAGAATAAATGAAATGACCTAGAGAGAGAGTAAAGAAGAGGACCCAAGACTAATCCTTGGAAAACACCAGCATTTCTAGACGGGAAATGAGAAGAACTTGAGAAGGGAACTGAAAAGGAGAAGCTAGAGAGGAAAACCAGTATCCTGTGCCATCAAAGCCCAAAGATAAGAGAATTTCAAGAAGGTAAATATCAACAGAATTAAATACTGCCACGAGGTCAAAGAAAGTAAGGAAAAACTGTTCATAGAATTTAGGGTTCATGGAAGTCATTGAACTCAACAAGAGCTGTTTCAGGGAAGTGGTGGTGGCAAAAACTGGCTTGAGTATGTTGAAGGATGATTGGAAAATGACTAAATGAAGTCAGGAAATATAGTCAAGTCTTTGGAGAAGTTTGACTGTGAAGAAAAACAGAGACAGAATGGTAGCTGGAGGAAGATGTGGGGGCTGAGATTTCCTTAAAGATGGCAGAAAAGACTTGAGAACGTTTGAATGTTGTTGGAAAGGATTCAGGTGAGAGAGAGTCACTGAATATACACAGTGATGAGCTGGTAAATGCTTAACAACTGGTTCTTTGAGGGGTGGGGGAAACAACCCGGACATGTAGCATTTGCTGATTTCCATTGGAGAAGGCAATGGCACCCCACTCCGGTACTCTTGCCTGGAAAATCCCATGGATGGAGGAGCCTGGTAGGCTGAAGTCCATGGGGTTGCTAAGAGTCAGACACGACTGAGTGACTTCACTTTCCCTTTTCACTTTCATGCATTGGAGAAGGAAATGACAACCCACTCCAGAATTCTTGCCAGGAGAATCCAAGGGACGGGGGAGCCTGGTGGGCTGCTGTCTATGGGGTTGCAGAGTTGGATACTACTGAAGCGACTTAGCAACAGCAGCAGCAGCTGATTTCCATGGTAAAAATATTCTTACAACAACTGATGTCAAACTGTCAATATGAAGTCTCAAGCCCTACCTGATGCCAAGAACTGACTCACTGGAAAAGACCCTGATGTGGGGAAAGATTGAAGGCAGGAGGAGAAGGGGATGACAGAAGATGGGATGGTTGGATGGCATCACTGACTCAATGGACATGAGTTTGAGCAACCTCCAGGAGTTGGTGAAGGACAGGGAAACCTGGCGTGCTGCAGTCCCTGGGGTCACAAAGCCTGCCAGTAGGCTTCAGCACACCACTAACAGCAGAAAGATTTATGTTCAGTTATCAGTTATATTTTTCCTTTCATGAATTTCTCATATGTGTCCCTTGCCTACTTTTATATTGAAACACTTTTTTCTCCTTCTTTAGTCCTATAAGCTCTTTATATAGTGAGGATATTAACCCTTTGTCATTAAGTTTATTTATAGTGGATTTTTGGGTAAAGAAGTTAAATTATTTGTATAGTCAAAATCTTTCAATATCTCCCTTTATGTTTTTCCCTTGGAGTTCTGCATTTTTCGTCTATTAGTAAATTGACACTCTGCTTTATTTTTT
>SJYV01028962.1:0-16078 GCA_006410875.1 Neotragus pygmaeus | reverse complement strand
ATTTACTGTAGGATCAATTCTTTTTAGACACAAAATGACATTAAATCATTTGAGCTGTTCACTAACACTAAACTTGACCCCAAATTAACATGGTTTGTTATCAAACACCAAGTACACTTTTAGAGGAAAAAAAGTTGGGGAAAAATAATTAACATTACAGACAAGACAACAAGTAAGCAAGCACTCAAACAAGCAAGTGCCTATGACTCCAGATCTGAAGGAGGTCTTAGAAGATGCCCCAAAAGATGCTTTCAACGTGGTTAGGATCCTTAAACTACTAAAAATATAACCTTCCCATTTTCACAAGCAAAAAGCTAGCTTCTAGGTAAAAGTAACTCTGCAACAGTTGCCTGAAAACTACTTGCCCCTTACTTCAGATTTACAACTGTATACACACAGTAAGTGCTAAATGACTCCCTTTGAACATTTGAATTTCTTTCTTTCCCGTGGAAGAGGCTGTACCACTAGGAGCTTCCTTTGAGAAGACTTGTGGTAGGATGGGCCTAGGATCAGGGGGTTAAATTCTAACTCTCTAGGAAATCATTAAACTTAGATACGCCTTAACTTCTTTTTAACAAAAGCAAACTACCTACTTCATTAAGATTGCTGTGCTGTGTATGTGAATGCTCAATCGCTAAGCTTTGTCCAGCTCCTTAAGAACCCACGGACTGTAGCCCGCCAAGCTCCTCTGTCCATGGGATTTCCCAGGCAAGAATACTGGAGTAGGTTGCAATTTCCTCCTTTTCCAGGGGACCTTCACAACTCAGGGATCGAACCCACATCTCCTGCACCAACAGGCAGATTCTTTATCGCTGAGACACTTCAGAAGTCATCAAGATTGTTAAGAAGTTTAAATAACATAAAGTATGCAGAGCATCTAGTAGTTGACCTCATTTTGTGGTAACTCCTAGTTCTTCAATGCAGAACAACTCTTTTACAGAACCTGCAAACTATGAATGTGCCTATTCCCAAAAGAAATTCGTGGTACTCAATGGAAATCAGGTCTAGTCCAAGCACATCTTAACGAAACTTCAGCTCTGCCCAGTGCTAACAGATAGCTAGTGGGGGAAAAAAAATCATATTATTGAGGATGTAACACTAGAATGAGAATGGAATTCAAGTAGTTCAGTTGCAACAATGAGAAAAAAGAAATATGGAGAAGTAAAAAGCCACAGTGAAGCATTGTATTTTGCCACTAAATGTCAAGGCAATTTTTGGATATTCTGATTTTTGCCTCTAAGATTTTTCCCAAGATTAGATGGCATTGTAATGCCACCAAATAAATAATGCCTACATTCTGGTTCCACAGCTGAGTGATGGCTTCTGACTAGAAATTGAATGAACAGTTAAATGGTAGTTCAAATAGTAGCAAATAGTTGTTTGCCGTTTTACAATCACTTATTCTCATTCGCTCTCTGTCATTTTCTGAGCTATGTTGCAGTTAAGAAAGCTGTCATACAAAATGAAAGTGGCTTTTTCAAGCAGAAAACAAATGTACTCTGGCTGGCAGACTGGCATTTAATCATTCAGTCTCTTAGCATCATTACTTTGCTGCTAGCATAAAACACCTCGCCTTGTTTATGGAGGAGGAGATAGACTGTGAACACCAGGCCCCTACCAACCTCTGCACGTGGGTGCCATGGAGGTCTCTGCTGTCACTCAGGAGAGTGATCTTTCTTGGTGTGACATCCAGGCTTATCAGCAGTGGCAGAGGTAGAACGTGACTGGGGCTGGGACTCCAAGTTCACATCTCCTGGTTTGGAGTAAGAGTGTGTTAAGGCACATCTCAGTCTTTGGGTTGTGGTCACGTTTACTCATCCACATCCTATGGCTCAGGGACTGGAAGCAATTTAAAAGACAAGTCTCTTCTGCCCATCTCCAGTCTCTCACCTGATGGTACAACCTAGTTAACATGAGACAACTCTGGGGTCTTCCAGTAAGACTGGACATAAACATTCCCCTTTGTTTTAGAAAACCTCGGGCTTTGCCAAGTGATTTGTGTACCCCGAGAGACCTCTCCTTTCCTTTCTCCCTCATGTTAGTGGGCTGGTGCCTTCAGGCAGGAGAAGAGTACTGATTAACGTCACCGTTAGGAAGAAGAGTCGAGGCAGACACGCCATGCCGACAGGCGGGTGCCATGCTCCAGGGCAATGGCTGCAGGTGGCTCGGAGTCAGGTAGCTCTCACTGCAGGCCAGCAAGAGCGAATCTTCCTCTGAACCCCAGCTGGACCCTCCCGCTAGAGGGTGAAACAGAGAGGCCCCAGTACTGTGGGAGCGGTGGTAGATTCCTGTCTCTCCTGGTTGTGCACACAATGTCCCAAGTGTGATGTTTCTCCTGAAATCACAGTTCTAGTTACTTCGAGCAAAAAGAACATTTTGATGGGTATTGTTACTGGAGCAACTTCAAGAAGAAAACTCAAATTTCGGCATCCTCTCCAAGCACCATGCATGCATATTCACACTCAGACTTTCCATACATATGCCTTGTAGAATAATTCCTTAGAATATAATCGTTTGCTGTTTTAATTACTTCTCAGTAGAGGGCTATCAATATTGCACTAGACTTATCTAATAGAATACATTTTAAAAACGCTCTTTTTGCATCTAGACTACAGTGTTCAAATTCTTCACTTTCCAATGAGGTGTGTGTATTAGTCGCTCAGTCGTGTCTCTTTGCAATCCAATGGACTGTAGCCAGCCAGGCTCTTCTGTCCATAGAATTCTCTAGGCAAGAACACTGGAACAGGTTGCCATTCCTTTCTCCAGGGGATCTTCCCAACCCAAGGACTGAACCTGGATCTCCTGCATTGCAGGCAGATTTTTTGCCATCTGAGCCACGAGGGGAGCCCTTTTCCAATAGTATATTCAAATATTTTTCCAGTGAATCCTATAACATCCATTTATTGTAGAGGATAAGACTGAAGATAAAACTGAATTCTCTTCTTCTATGCTTTGGCATTTGGAATTTCTTTGTGAGGACCCCAGGGTACAATTATCAGAGGTGTAGACATCTTGGTTTCCATCCAATCTATCATTTCGCTCTTGATGGTTATAAGATGTCCTCTATTTCTTGAAAAATATAAACGTATATTCAAAAGACAAGATATATAGCACAGGGGATTACCAGAGATGAAAAGAGACTAAACTGGCATACTTAATTTGGAAGAAAACATGAAAACACTGAGTTTCTTCCAAGAAAAGTTATTGAGAAAGTAAGAAATTAGCGATCTATAATGTTTCCATTTATATGTCAAAAACATTGAAGTAGTCTTAGAGCTGGCAGTGGCTTAAGAGTCTCTTGAAATAGAGTGAGTTATAGGTAAATAAACATCAGCTGCCCTCAAGCCTCTGTGCTCCTTTCATTTTTCCCCAAACAAGCTTCATCCAACCTTATAAACCCAGTTAGATTACCCACCAGAGATGTTAGGAGTCAAACTCTTATGGAGAAGTCTGTACTGCAGAAACAACCTCCATTTTCACCTTGCAGGAAGTATCAAGATTAATCAATGCCAAGTTTGCAAGTACATTTGTATCTTGACTGCAATTCAGCACCCTACTGAGCTCTCTAAGGCATAGGAAATAAGAGAAATACCAAGAATGTTTTTACAACAGAATGTGAAGAGAAATGTTGTCTTATTCACCAGCTCCCACAACTCAGCTTCAGGAGCTCAAGCTAAAACCATTATATATATCAAGAGCTGATAATAGGTTATTTGCTTCCCCTAAGAAACAGAAACAGAAAGGCCAGGGGGGGAAACATAAGCTAAAACCAGTTACGATGAGATATTTGTGTTATTCGAGTGTCAGGCAGAAACTTACATCCATGTAGGATTTTGTGAATTATATGGCACCTCTGTGTGTCAAGGCCATCCCTTCTGCAGTGGTTGCATCCTTCATCTTCCCACTGTGCAACCACGTATGGACCCTTGTTCTTAGATCTCATTTTATTCCCACTCCTTGTGGGAAATCATTTAATGTCATCGTCAGAGGCAACTGTGCTTAAAATGTTTTAATCTTATAAAACGTTTTCCTCACTTACACAGGGGAGTCTGCTTTTGAATTTCCACTGTGATCATGAAGGATAAGGGGCTCGTATGCACACTTCTTTCCAATTTGTTATACAAACATCTCTAACATCTCAGATAATTTTAACTTATTGCCATATATCAAGTGCCTCTCACAGTTAGCATCTATGTTCTAAAGTTACCTCCACAACCACATTCATTTTACTCTTGGTATGAAATAGCCATTTGAGCGCTGGGGTGGGCAGGGGCGGGGATAAGCTGTGGACAAGTAATGCTGCTAAGCAGAATACCAGTCGGGATGGAAGATACAGAAAGGGGATTAGATTGACAGGAAGGGGAAGGGTGGGAGATAGAAATAAAATGATTCCCAAGATTTTGGTTTGGGCACGTTGGAAAGTTGTTAGAGATGAGTTTCCTGGAAGTTATTTGAAAGAATAAGTTAATTAGATAACAGTTTTTTCACAGATGACCCAAGGCAAAATATTGTTCATTCCATTCATTCATTCATCAGGGCACTCATTCCTACCTGTATTGCATATCTACTAGATTCTTAACAATCTATGAAAATAGAAAGAGATGCAAGGCATGATGTCTGCTTTCAAGGCTCTCACAGTCTGGGGAGCGATAACAGAAAGACACTCAGAATCTCTTAACCCAGTGTGAGGCACATGCCAGCAGAGGGAGATGTGCCCGCAACTACCTCAGCCCAGAGGGTGTAGCTGTTACCCTGACCGAGCTGAGGGAAGAGGGGGAAAGGCAGAGGATAAAGGGGCAATAAAGATGACTCTCCTAAACAGATAACACTTACGCTGGACCGTGAAGATTAAGAACCTACGAGAAAGAAAAAATGAAAGTACCATTTCAGGCAGAGGACACAGAGGCATAGAAAATTCCGAAGAAAACGTTTCTCCTTCTCTTGGTATTTCATCACTCCCTCCTGTCCCTTGATGCTGCCAGGTTTTGCTGCTTTTGATGCCAAGATCTTTCAGCATAGTCTCCTCAAGATGGTACCCATTCTAGAGACTAAGTCCCCATTCAAGACCTTGATTACTGCTCACTCACAAGTGGCAAAGGGTTTAGGACTTTTTCACTGCAGCACATTTTGCAGTGGGGTCAGATCAAATGAGGTTAGTCTTTCAACTTGGGATACCAAGGTAGAACAATTTCTTTCTTGAGTTGAAGGTTTGTTTTGTCTGAAGAATGGTACCCAAAGCATAAATTGTGGTCATGCAATCAAAGAGAAAGGGAGGCTTAGTTCGTTTGATGCAATCAATTTGGGTCAATTAAGAGATATAGATGAGCAGACTGCAAGGGGGAAAGGAAGAGTAGAGACAATGTTCTGCTCCAGGGAATGTATACTTTTCCTAGGACATCAAAAAGGTAAAAAGGAAAAAACAGCCAAAAAAAAAAGAAAGAAGAAAGAACGAAAGAGTAACCTTAGCCAGGAGTGGCTGGCAACAGGCAATGTAATGATAGCTCCTTCTCAGCATCCTTCTCAGATCCATGTCTTTAGGGACCACATGCTTGTTGTAGGAAGTATGAGTTAAGATTAGTCTTGTGCATTTAGAGTTGCTTTGTATTTTCCTACCATGCTGATACCCTTGATGACGTTCTTTAGTATGTTCTTCCTTTTCCAGCCCTCGGAAGAAAAAAACAGCTCTGTCCAATGTCCTGATTTGACTCTCTAGCAATTAAAAAAAAAAAAAAATTCCTTCTTTTAGCAATGCTCTGGAGAGAAAACTGTTTACATGTTTCTGAAGACATAATTGGCATTATAATTCTGGGGTGACTTCTCTTCTCAGCACATATCACTTTACTTATACTGATAATATACCACAAGCATTGAACTGGTAAGAAAACACTGTGAATGCTTGTTATGATTCTCCAGCACTCCCAGTTCCTGGGATCAGTGACTTCCAATGGAAACATTATATTTGTTTCTATAATAAAACGTACATAATTGTTATTAGTCCCATGATTCCTTCTGTTGAATACAATAGTGCCTGTCTTTACCCCAGACTTCATTGCTTTTTATTCTGCATCATGCGCTTTATTGATTTTCCTGCTACTATTATTTCCTTCAATAAGCCATTTTAAAACAACATGAATTTCCTTCTTTAATTTTGGTGGCTTTATTCCTATCCACGGCCCTCCATGGAGCCGAGCACAGCAGGACTGGGCTGTAGCTTCAGCGTGCTCCTCCCTTTTTGCCTCCTCATGTATCTCCCCAACGATGCCGTGTCAAGATTTTAGAGGGCAAATAAATTTCTCCCCTTTCTCCTCCTCTTGATTTTAGGACCAATTGAAAAATAAAAATAAAGAAAGAAAACATAGGCAACAAGCAAACGGAGATCAAAATGTCAGCCTTTATTACTGATAAAACTGGTGGCAGAGAGCAGTTTCTGGCTGGTAACAGTCCCTCCCTGAATTACAAAGACAGGGCTATATAATGACAGAGCCCTGGAATGCTGCAGACCACCAGCTGAGCCGACTGTCTGTGTGTCCTTGAAACAGGATGGCTCTAAAGGCGGCGGAACACAGTGGTAGAGCCAGGTATTCTGAGGTCCAGTACAGTCTGAGCCACGTTTTTGTTTGCAAACCCATCACTGAAGTCAGTTTCATCCTGTATCACTTATCTCTTAAAGAGTATGTGATAGTGTGGAGAGGGTTCCTCAAGTGGAAAACCCTTCAGTGAAACAGGAGGCTGAGGGAAATTATGAGGTAGGTACTGGAAGCTTCAGTTCCCAAGAAAATATGCAGAAAATGTTCCCTGGCCTTATAGCTCATGAAGAAGGAACTAAAGCTCCCACCTTTTCTCTTTTCTTTCTCTTTTCTACACCTACTTACATTTGCCACCTAGGTGAGATATTGAGGTTATTCCTCAACATGTCGGATGTTGCGGTCTGAGTTTTCTGCTCTTCACAACAGCTAAACAATTCCAAAGTTAGCAGTTCAAGATGCCAGTGATTATTGCTATTCTGATAAATGAAAGATGAATCTCTGTTGAATGGGGGCTGAAATGAACCATGTGGTCATGAAAAGCAGAGGAAGATCAGTTATACTGCTCATATACTTGACCTGCACTTCTCATACCAAAGAAACAAACGGAGTTTTCCTACTACTTAGTTACTACTGTTTTATCTTAATTTNCAGTTGCAACCTTTCCAAAGTGTGGTGGTTAGTAACCTGGTCTCTGGAGACCCACAGCCAACCTCCCATCCCAGCACTGTGATCATGAGAGATTATGAAGCTTCTCAGAATCACATTCACCTCTGCTGCCAAGAAAGGTAACTATCTATACAGTTGGTAACAATGTAAATCTATGGAGAACAGGATGGAGGTTTCTTACAAAACTACAAAGAGAACTATTGTATGACCCAGAAATTTCACTCTTGGTCTTTTAATTCAAAGAAAATGAAAATTATAATTTGGAGAGATATACACATCCCAAAGTTCACAGCAGCATTATTTACAACAGCCTAGATATGGAAGCAATCTAAGTGTCCATCAGCGGATGAATNTTGTATGACCCAGAAATTTCACTCTTGGTCTTTTAATTCAAAGAAAATGAAAATTATAATTTGGAGAGATATACACATCCCAAAGTTCACAGCAGCATTATTTACAACAGCCTAGATATGGAAGCAATCTAAGTGTCCATCAGCGGATGAATGGAAAAAGATGCTAGTGATAAGCCCCTTTCAGTCGTGTCAGACTCTTTGTGACCCCAGGGACTGTAGCCCGCCAGGCTCCTCTGTCCATGGGATTCTCCAGGCAAGAATACTGGAGTGGGTTGCCATTTCCTTCTCCAGGGGATCTCCCCAATCCAGGGATGGAACCCACATCTCTTATGTCTCCTGCATTGGCAGACGGGTTCTTTACCACTAGCGCCACCTGGGAAGCCCCAGTTATTCTGAAATGATGTGGCATTAATGATATATACCTGATGCAAAGAGCCGACTCATGAAAAAAGACCCTGATGCTGGGAAAGACTGAAAGCAGGAGGAAGAGGAGACGACAGAGGATGAGATGATTGGTTGGCATCAATGATTCAATGGAGATGAGTTTGAGCAAGCTCTGGGAGATAGTGAAGGACAGAGAAGCCTAGCATGCTGCAGTCCATGGGGTCACAAAGAGTCAGACATGACTGAGCAACTGAAAAATGACAACAATACCCACCCCCACACACACATACAGTAGAATGAAATTTTTCCATTTGCAACAACAAATTGTTGTCCTTCATGGATGGACCAGAAGGGCATTATGCTTAGTGAAATAAATCAGACAGTTAAAGACAAATACTGTCCATTATCACTAAAATATAAACAAATGAACTTAACAAAAGAAAAACATACTCACAGATATAAAAACTAAACTAGCGGCTACCAACGGGGAGTTGGAAGGAGTAAAAGGCAAGAAATGGCAAGGGACTAAAAGGCACAAACTACTATGTATAAAATAAATAAGTTACAGGGATATATGGTTTTCTTTCTTGTATGTATTACAAATATCTTAAGTTTCTAGTTTTGGGGGGATATAAAACACTAAATTTCAAAGCAGTCAGTATTTTTATCCTTTCCCTTATGATTTATCTTTTGTGTATAAAGACACTTTCTATCCCAATTTTTTAATGGAAATTTTTTAATTTTTTTATCCCAATTTTAATGGATTATTCCAATATAACTATTATATTGTTAGTTGTTAGTTATAACTATATAACTATAATATAAATATTTTAAATAGTTCAAGTTTGGCTTTGTCATATTTAAGTCTTTCATTCATCTGAATCTATTTTTAAGAACAAAAGAAGATTTTTATTTTGTTTGTGCTATTTTTCCTTTTTGTAATAAGTCAGTCTAGCACCATTTATTATATAGCCCCTGGCAATATCAAATGCAATCACAGGATACATCAAGTTTGGAGGTACTCGGCAGGGCTATTTCTGGTCTTTATTTTGTTTCAATATTCTATTTTCTCTTCTTGAACCAATACTCCACTCAAGAAAGGATTTTTGGTGGGGAGGACCATGGGGATAATCAGCTTTATCATAGGAATCATTCTCTTTACTATCAGCATGTGTTAAATGCCTACTATGTTCAGAGTCCTGAGCTATTTACTTAATACCCAGTATTACATGCAATCTTTAATACAATCAGATAAGGCAAGTGTATCTTTATTATAAAGACAGGGAAACTGGGTCCTGAAATGAAAACTTGCCCAAGTATATTTAGGATGGAAGTGAGAGAGCTGGGATTCACGCTCAACTCCATCTACCTGCAGCGCTTGTCCCCTTAACACCTATGATACACTCTCCCTGGACAAGACTCCAGGGATCACCTTGTCCAGCAGTTCTCAGCACTGGATACACATTAGAATCACCGAGGAGCTTTTCCAACACACTGATTCCACTTCACACAATGTAAATCAGAATATCCAGGAACAGAGCTCAGGCATCAGTAATATTAAAGAGCTTCCTGGATTCTACTGTGCCTCCAAGTTGGAGCACCGCTAATTCTGTGCCATGTATTCAGGGAAGCCTGGCGTGCTGCAGTCCATGGGGTCACGAATAGCTGGACACGACTTGGGACTGAACAACAGTTTATTTACTCATGGGAAAACTTAGGCACAAAGACGGAATATAACTTGCTCCAAATCTCACACTAATTTAATGACAGAACAGGATCTACAATCCAAGTACTTTTAAAAAATGTTTTATTTTACATTGGAATATAGTGGAGTTATGATGCTGCGTTCATTTCAGATGTAAAGCAAAGTGATGCAGTTACATACTTGCATCTACTCTTTTCCAAATTCTTTTCCCACTTGGGTCTTACGTAATACTGAGTAGAGTTCCTTCTGCTATACAGAAGGTCCTTGTTGGTCAGGGGGTAGGTGGTGGGAGGGGGATTCATGTTTGGGAGCTCATGTACCTCTGTGGTGGATTCATGTCAACGTATGCCAAAACCAATACAGTATTGTAAAGTAAAATAAGGTAAAATTAAAAACAAAACAAAACAAACAAAAAGATCAGTAGCATAGATAAACCCTGACCCAAGAAATANTCTCCTCATCTGGTTTCAAAGCTCAGAATCTTCTTTGATTCGTCCTTCTCCCTCTCCCCCACATCAAAGCAGCCTATCATATCAGCCTCCTGCCTCTGACATGGCACAGTTGCCTTCAGTTCAGTTCAGTTGCTCAGTCAAGTCTGACCCCATGACCTGCAGCACGCCAGGCTTCCCTATCCATCATCAACTCCCTCAGCTTGCTCAAATTCATGTCCATTGAGTCAGTGATGCCATCCAATCATCTCACCCTCTGTCGTCCCCTTCTCCTCCTGCCTTCAATCTTTCCAAGCATCAGGCTCTTTTCCAAGGAGTCAGTTCTTCACATCAGGTGGCGAAAGTGGAATTTCAGCTTCAGCATCAGTCTTTCCAATAAAAATTCAAGGACTGATTTCCTTTAGGATTGACTGGTTTGATATCCTTGAGGCCCAANCAAGCATCAGGCTCTTTTCCAAGGAGTCAGTTCTTCACATCAGGTGGCGAAAGTGGAATTTCAGCTTCAGCATCAGTCTTTCCAATAAAAATTCAAGGACTGATTTCCTTTAGGATTGACTGGTTTGATATCCTTGAGGCCCAAGTGACTCTTAAGAGTCTTCTTCAACACCACAGTTCAAAAGCATCAATTCTTTGGCGCTCAATTTTCTTTATAGTCCATCTCTCACATCTATATGTGACTACTAGAAAAACCATAGCTTTGACTAGATGAACCTTTGTTGGCAAAGTAATGTCTTGCTATTTAATATGCTGTCTAGGTTGGTCATAACTTTTCTTCCAAGAAGCAAGCATCTTTTAATTTCATGGCTANCAAAACAAACAAAAAGATCAGTAGCATAGATAAACCCTGACCCAAGAAATACGATGAGAAAATACAGAAATTCTCTATGTTTTACTGGAAGATCTTGGCATGCAAAAACATAAGAAAACAAAATAATTAGGATTAGTGTGGAAAAGAATAAATAAAAGTATTAAATTTTTTTTTAAAGCCATTTTAAATAGACTGGAGTGTATATGTCAATTCCAGGCTCCCTAACTATTCCTCCCTACCACTCTACCTGCCAGTAACCATAAGTTCCTTCTCTTAAATTTGTATGTTTCTGTTTTGAAAGTAAGTTCATTTGTATAATTTTTTAAGATTCCACATGTAGTTCTCATCCTCTGTCTGACTAGCTTCGCTTGGTATGACAATCTCTGGGTCCACCCATGTTTCTTCAAATGGCATTATTTCATTCCTTTTAATGGCTGATTAATATTCCATTGTATATATGTATCACATCTTCTTTATCCATTTATCTGTTGATGGACATTTAGGCTGCTTCCAGGTCTGGCTGTTGTAAACAGTACTGCAATGAACATTGGGGTGTATGTATTCTTTTGAACCATGGTTTTCTCTTGATACATGCCCAGAAGTGGTATTGCTGAATCATATGGTAGCTCTGTTTTTATTTTCTTAAGGAAGCTTCATACTAAATAAATAAAATGAAAGGACAACCCACAGAATGGGAAAAATATTTCCAAATGATGCAACCAACAAAGGATTAATTTCCAAATCTTAAAAGCAGCTCATGCAGCTCAATACAAAAGAAAAAAGAAATCCAATTAAAAAATAGACATTTCTCTAAAAGAGACATACAGATGGTACTTGAAAAGTTGCTCAACATTACTCATTATTAGAGAAGTGCAAATCAAAACTCACACCAGTCAGAATGGCCACCATCAAAAAGTCTACAAACAATAAGTTTTGGAGAGGGTATGGTGAAAGGCAGCCCTCCTACAATGCTGGTGGAAATGTAAATTGGTACAACCATATGGATAATAGTATGGAGATTCCCAAGTACTTTGATTCATAACCCAGTAATCTGCACAAGACTGCACAGTTCCTCAGCATTATTTATATGGAGTGGTGGCTGAATAAATTCCCCATAAGTCTATATTCAAATTGTTTCACAAGGTCTTGAAAGGCCAGGACAAGGAAGAGAAGTAGAAAGCTGGCCAGAATCATCTGTCCATATGGTTGCTGGTACTCAGAAGTGACTTCTCTGGTGTGAAATCAAGAGACTAAGACTCCTCTCACCCATAAACAAACTTATTCCCAATTTTCCAAATGCTTACTCTCTTGCTTATTGAAAACAAAAACTCCACTAATATTTTTAGTTGGTAATCATAAATAACTAGAAAATTACCTTGTAGAAATACACACTGACCTGAGCTCAAAGTGTCAATGATGAATCATACATCCTTTTTCTAAGAACAGATTACTGAGAAAAAAGATAAGAAAGCTGAAAGTCACAAGGCAACAAAAAAGAAGAATATGAGAAGTAGAAAGACAAACTTTCCACTGGAACCTTAATATTGCCTAGACTCTCACAAAGAAAAGCCATTGTATATAATATAGATACATGGAATGATATGATAACATGAATATAATTCCTTGAATAAAAATGGGAAGAAAATTCTCTTGTCAGTGAGGAGGATAGTCTTACCCTTGCAATTTATTTAAACCATCTTTAATGAAAAATCAAACACACATACAAAAAGAGATTATAATTAAATGAACACCTATACACCAGAATTATTGATACACTACTATTATTACTAATAGTATCACCTTATCAATGTTGACATGCAGTTTTGAGCACTCTCCTTTCTAGATGCTCAGAGAGTTATCATCTTTGCTATATTCCTGAAGAGAGATTCATGGCTCCAAAAATATGAGGCTTGCTCTTTGCTAAATGTACACAAGTCAAAGAAGACACATACAGGTCATAACTCTAGTTATCACTTTTCCTTGACTTTGGTTCATTCTACTTTCATACAATCCATTTGTTTGCACCAATAGCCCTAACTAGGTTTTATAAGCTCAATTTGGCCCTCTCTACATAGCTGATAAACTGCAATATGCAGGTAGTACATAGCGTTTCTGACTGTGGTACAATTTTGGCAGCACAATTGTACAGCAGTGTTTGTGTCTTGAATATTTTATTGCCTTCTGTCTTCATTATTTTATAAAAACAAATGGAAGATGAAAATGCTGATATGAGAAGTATAGATCTCGTAAACCTAATATAGTTGAGACAAAGATGGAAATTACTCTNCTCTTGGACTGCAAGGAGATCCAACCAGTCCATCCTAAAGGGAAGCAGTACTGAATGTTCATTGGAAGGATTGATGCTGAAGCTGAAACTCCAATACTGTGGCCACCTGATGCGAAGAGCTGACTCATTTGAAAAGGCCCTGGTGCTGGGAAAGATTTAAGGCAGGAGGAGAAGGGGACGACAGAGGATGAGATGGTTGGAGGTCATCATCGACTCAATGGACATGGGTTTGGGTGGACTCCAGGAGTTGGTAATGAACAGGGAGGCCTGGCGTGCTGTGGTTCACGGGGTCGCAAGGACTCGATCATGACTGAGGGACTGAACTGAACTGATTCCCTGCAAACATTTTTGAACTGATAATTTATATAATAAATAAATTTTATAATCTAACTTCACTACTGAGAGTTGGTGCAGGTTTGTTTCTGGTACATGTCGTTTCTCTCAATTTTTGCTCCTGTTGCATTTCTTCCACTCCCCAAGATCTTGAAGGATAAAGAGGCTTTAAAAGACACACCAAAACAAAATTCCCAATCATTCACAAAATCCAATCATTTGCCATCATTTTGAAGTGGTGGAAAGGCATATATGCTGGATTTATGTGTATGAGCTCAGGGTCATCTCTCCAGGTCTGTTGGAGTTCAGCCTACTGAACTTTTCATCTCACCTCTTTGTAGATCTGACCCCCTGTGACCTTTCTTCTCATCCTTGGCTATAACTCATCCACTGTTCTCAGGTTTACATGATGACTGTATGTGTTGTTAGCACAGGATGTCACATCCACGATTATTAACACTATGGTTCTCTCTGTAGTCCTTTGGGATAGGCAGGACTAGATCGTTTCATTTCCATTTTCCAGATAATAAAACAGTTTCAGTAAAGTCAAGTGTCTTGCCCAAAGCCAGAAGGGTAAAGAACATGAGGGAGATAGCAGACCCTGCTGCTTTCTGTCTCCATGTAGCATCTCTTTTTTTGGTAGAGAGTGAAGCTACCAGAGCCCACGATTAAAGACAGAAGACTTCACAAGCCACTGTATTTATCACTCAGATACTGAAAAACATGACATTATGGAAAACAGCCACACCTTCCCTGGTCACTCGGACTGGCTGGAAGATCACAGGCGCCCCAGCCCTGTTCCGTGAGGCCAAGGTCCCCGGGCATGGCCCATCCCAGGAGCTCCTGTGATTTCTCTTGTGTCCCCTAAGTGAGAGGAGCAGCAATCATACAGGAGAGATGGAAGGAAGGAGGAGGGACGGACCTCATTAACAGGAGCTGGAGAACTGAGCTGTTGAGCTCAGACTTATTGGGGCTGAAGGTCCCTAGAGAAAAGTTGCACCTACTTGCAGAAAGCTTTACAGCAGGAAGAGGGAGAGACAGATCACTGGGTTCTAGAAAATGAGATCCTAGGAAGTGCCTGCAATAATCTGAAAGTGGACGTTTTGGCATGGCTGGAGTCTCCCCGGGGGTGGGGGACGAAGGGGTCAGTAAACACCATTTTCAAAGCTTTCCTGGCCTCTGCGTCAAGCCGATGACTGCTGGAATGCGGGGAACAAGAGATAGAATGGGCCGGGCATGATTTTTTTAGTGAAGAAATCTGATAGGGATACAAGAGAGGGACTCTTTTTACAGCTCCGAGGACCCCTGAACTCCATGAAAGGGTGTGTGATGCCAAAGTCAGACAGACCTGGTTCACCAACCGAGCTCTCCAGGCACTGGCTAGGTGACCTTGGGCAAGGTATTTAAGTTCTCTGAACTTCAGCAGCTTCCATCAGCAAAACGGGGGTAATGACACCAGCGCCTGGATTACAGGGCAGCAGACCTAAAATCTATGAAGTGTGTGGCATACAGCTAGCAGTGCCAGGCTTCATTTTGTCGGGCTGGCCAAAAAATCCATTCGGGGTTTTCTGTAACATCTTATGGAAAAACCCACACGAACTTTTTGGCCAATCCAATACAAATGGAGTCACTGAGGTCCACAAAAGTGACCTGTTTCAGGTCACCAAGGAAACACTGTCTGATGAGTGTCATTACAATTAAGCACTTACATGGATTTTTTTCTTAACTTCTCAAACATTCCATTTCCTTGTCTTTAATATGGGAATAACACATGTCCTCCACACCTTATCTGAAACCCTTTGAGCCAGGTATTCAGACCTTAGAAAGTTAGGACGGGGTGAATATCATCCTCCGGTGGGGTCTAGGGCAGTACCTAGTAACCAAACACATTAGTACTTCTGCAGCAAAATGAGGCATTTACATTAGGCGGGGGAAATAAAGGCTGTATATACCTTCATGTTGGTTCAAGTTAGATTTTACCACAAGAATTATTCTGGTTTTCAGAGCTCTAAAACTTTAGACTGTGGACGGTGATACCGACTTCAGATGGTCTAGAAGATNATTTACATTAGGCGGGGGAAATAAAGGCTGTATATACCTTCATGTTGGTTCAAGTTAGATTTTACCACAAGAATTATTCTGGTTTTCAGAGCTCTAAAACTTTAGACTGTGGACGGTGATACCGACTTCAGATGGTCTAGAAGATTCTACAAGATAATTCACATCAAGTGGCTGACATAAGTGGGAGTTCTGTATGACTGCTGACTATCATTATCAGCGAGTCTGGCGCCCAGCCTATGCTACTAGCCAGGGAGAGTCTCTAGCAGGGCATGACAATCTCAGAGAACCTCAGGAAGATGTACTATCCATGCACTCAGCCTGAGCACGCCATGCCCTTCCCACAGGGCTGGTGAACAGAGGAAAAGAAGTAATGCTCTGTGAAGACCTCCTGTGCAATTGAGGAATAAGGAGTTCAGTTCAGTTCAGTCGCTTACTCATGTCCGACTCTTTGCGACCCCATGAATCGCAGCACGCCAGGCCTCCCGGTCCATCACCAACTCCCAGA
>SJYV01028961.1:0-11033 GCA_006410875.1 Neotragus pygmaeus | reverse complement strand
AGTCGGTGATGCCATCCAACCATCTCATCCTCTGTCATCCCCTTCTCCTCCCACCTTCAATCTTTCTCAACATCAGGGTCTTTTTAAATGAGTCAGCTCTTTGCATCAGGTGGCCAAAATGCTGGAGTTTCAGCTTCAGCATCAGTCCAGACTTATATTTTACTGGAACATTTGACTTCCGTGGTGCAGTATGCTGAAGGGGACAAGGATAGAGCAGGAAGACAGATTAGTAAGCTCCCTGAGAATCTGAGGGTTTGTCTTCAGTTTTCTCCAGGGAGGCTGTCTTGACTAGACCTAAACTGCTGATTCTCAGTAGTGTATATCCCATATTTAGCTCATAGGAATACTTCCTTCATTGTTGCTTCAGTAAGCACAGTAAATGCAGTGGCAACTTCTCTCCCATTGCCAAAGCTCCAAACCAACCTAGCTCTTGCTCTTTAAAGTTTCCAGGCAGGAGTCAGACACCAGTTCAGTGGATTCCTTCTATAAATTACTCTGATTGCTATCATCTATTTCNTGGACTGCAGCCCACCAGGCTCCTCCACCCATGGGATTTTCCAGGCAAGAGTACTGGAGTGGCGTGCCATTGCCTTCTCCTTATATGTTTTGAGTTGGTGTTAAATCAAGGGTAGAATGAGTCAGTGGAACTTGCTGATGACAAAACACCACCCGAACATCTTAAATATCATCTGTATTCGTTCTAATAGAAGTACAATTTGAGTCAAGCATAATTTAAAATTTTCTGCTTGCCATCTTAAAGATGTGAAATTACTTTCATACTTTAGTATGTATGGGAACTGTTATCATTTTAACATAAAATCAGTTAAAAACTGCTAGTGAGATATTCTGCTGTCCTTTTTTCACAGTGCCCTGTGGTCACTGCCTTGAACAGCGGCATGTTATTCTTTTCTTGAATCCTGTCTAGCACATGTTCTCTTGTTGCTCTGAAGCTACAGAAGTCACAAACCCATATGCTGCTGAATTTAATCTCTCAGATAACACCCTTAGAACAGGCCAACCTGTAGGCAGATAATCTGGCCACAGTTATTTTACAGGTCATAGTGAAGTCTGAGTGCACTCACTTGTGATATTAAATTTTGATAGAAGAAGATAAAATATGCTTGAAACTCATGTTCACTCTATGTGTTGGAAAAAAGAGGGAAATTTCCCATTAAAATGAAAAAGGGGCAAGAATTCAAGAATCAGTATCACTAATGATCTTTAATTTATTGGGGTCACTTTCTTGTCAAGAAGAAACTAAAATGAGAAGAGTTTTCATCAGGAAGTTTGCCGACATTATAGATGCATTTTGGTGTGGAAGATGCTGCTCATGCATGCTCAGACCCCTGAACAGCTTCAAGACAGGACAGAACAGGGCCAGCAGTGGGGGCTTTGTGCTTTTTGGAAGATGCACTTGTCCATCCACAGATAGGACGTGGAAGTACTGGGGAGGCCTCCAGGGTTTTCCAGATTACTAAGCTCTTGTGATGGAGCAGACAGCTGGTTAACGCCTGATACATACACAGTAGACACAATGCTAGAGAAAAGTTGTTAGAAATATAATTTCATTTTCTTGAGATAGCACCACATTTCCACAGCTTTATCACCTGTTGAGGTGAAGCAGTTTGTTTATTCTCAGCCATCTCGATGACCATTTCTATGGTGTTCTACCTACTTAGGAGGCTTTTCTGAAGTTTTCTCACTAAGCTTGGGAGCAAAGGAAGTTCTGTGTTAGTACGAAGCATGAAATTGTTAAAGGTGAATCAACACCCACCGTCACACGTCCCTAATGATTCCAAGATACAGGAGCAGCAGGCACAATTAGCATGTTCTTCTCCTGAACTGCCCCCAAACCATCAGAATGACCTTGTCTTCCTTAGGAGAATGGTTTGGCCCAGGTTAAGAGATAAATTTCCATATAAGCCAATGGAAATCCTGTTTTCAAAGGAGGTCATTTCCGTGTTTGAGCACCTCTGTTATGTATTCTGTGGATTACATAACTAGAAAAAATACATATTACCCTTAGCCCCATCCAGTCATGACTCATAAGTCAAGAAATTTGAGGTTCATTTACAATGAAAGATAACCAGAAAGACTGGTTATACCCAACTGAAGATGTCTAATAGAAATGGCTTGCTTTCATCTTTTCTCTAGCAAATGTCACTGCATGTTTACAAGAAGGTTCGATCAAGGTCATTGTACTTTACTTCCTCTGTGTCAAGGTCAGCTTGAGGTCACCACTTCCCCCTTGTCCCTGATCTCAAAGGAGTGAGTTACATGTCTGTTCCTAGCCTTTCGTTTCCCAGATTTTCAAACAGAATGTCGCTTATGTATCCGGAAACGCTGATTTTTAGAGCCACTGGGGAATGAGTCCTTTTCTTGGATGCTTTATCTTCTTAGACCTTTTACAGAAACCATAGCCTTGCTAAAGTTCATCAGAGAGTAGTCTATACTTGCCACCTCCTTCTTTGTACCTCCCAAAAAGTTCTGCAGTCCCGCCACTGTGCTAAAACCCTGCCATGGGTTACCGTGGCCTCTACTGGCCCAGCAGCATTTTACATCTTACAGTCACTGCTGCCTCTAGAATCTTTCCTTTCTCGAGAGCACCCTACAGATTCCCTAACGCCTCCATGTCAAGTCAGTCTCCTTTGCAGGTTTCTTTTCCCCCTGTCTCCCTCTCACCTTTCCTCTGTTGCTCACCCATCCCATCTCTGAAATTCAATGTCTATCAAAAGTTTCCGCCCTAATACATATGAGGACCACAGTCCACTCACTTTAGCTGGTCAGGCCAGACCTTCCCCTGAAAATGCCTAAGTTCCTCAGTGACTGGTAGACCCTGTGGGCATCAAATTCACTGTCTCCCCTCACACCCTTTGACAGCAAAATGCTTTGTTTTCTGACATGTCCCTGTGTTTGACAAATTTGACATCTAACCATCCACATAATCTGGAAATACGTCTCCTGCTCCTTTGTCTCATTGAATGAAACAGGAAGTCCTATCAATTCTCCTTCAAGAATCTTCAAAACAGATCCTCCCCTTGATTATGCTGAAGTCCTCTTCCCCTTCCAGTGTCATTCTTGCCCCCTAAATTTCTCATAAGCTCTAGTAATCATTCTGTTAGTTTTCCTATGAAGTTGTCTTTCTGTTACAATTAAAATGCTCTTTTCTTTTTGTTTTTATTCTCATTTTTCAAAAGGGGGGTCAAATAACCGTATCTCCTGTAGATCTCCTAACCTCCCTCCCTCTCCCCCTCCCACTTCCCTTTCTCTGCCAAGCAGAATTATCAATGCTCTTTTCTGGATTCACATAGTATTAAATACTTTCTATTTTCCTTAGGCATGTATTTTTTTCTGCTTTTACTAGATTTTCCTCCTGGAGGGCAGGGATCATATCTGATTCATCCTTGCTCTTTGCTGCAATAGCATCATTATTATTATTATTATTTTTACTTAGTAGATGCTCAGTTTGGGGATTTGAGGGCACTTAAAAAACACTCTCCATTTTCTGCTCCCAAGTCTATGTCCAGTTTTGAACTAGACCCAGGAACTGCAAGGTGGGAGATCTAGTCATCACCATAAATACAGTGAGCAAGTTCAGGAGCTAGACTTCAGGCGTAAGCTCCCTGATGGCTCAGCAAGAGGCTGCTGTTTTACAGACTGATTTCTAAAGAGGAAACCAGAGAGGGCTAAGTAATCTATGCCTGATTCTTTACCGAAAAGTCTCTCCACTCCCTCCTTGTGGTGGACAGACACCAAGGCAGGACTTGAAAGAACTTCCCTCCATGTGAAAACACGAGACCTAAGATAAAGAAGTTCCTGCCTAAAACTTAACAACTGTTAACTTGAAATAGATAAACCTTATTCCAGAATGTAAGTACCTATATTAATTTTAATTTTAAATAGAATTGGGGAAAATGTTTTAAAGGACTCCATGAATAATGGGAATAGACCATAAAAATAAATGTAATCAGTTCTCTCCTTTGGTCAGGTTTGGTTCCTAATATTCCAGAACTTCACAGATACTTTTTATGTGTGCTACTTATTGAATGAAGGATTTGCATTTCCAAACACTTTCTCTTTCGGGTAATTAAAGCAGCTCTGCCAAGAGTTGTGCACCACTAAAAGCTGTGTACACATGCGAGCGTAAATACTAGTTACACATTTAAATAAATGTGCAGTTGGTTTAAGGTACTTCCCTGGTGGCTCAGACAGTAAAGCATCTGTCTCCAATGCGGGACACCTGGGTTTGATCCCTGGGTTGGGAAGTCCCACTGGAGAAGGAAATGGCAGTCCACTCTAGGACTGTTGCCTGGAAAATCCCATAGACAGAGGAGCCTGGTAGGCTACAGTCCATGGGGTCGCAAAGAGTCAGACACGACTGAGCAACTTCACTATATCACTCTATCCATGGTGGGGAAAAGCCCCAACATAAGAACCATTTGATTGCTTACTGAGGACAGTCAGTTCTGAGTCCTTATGTTGCCTTACCACTATTGATTTCTCAGTTTAGTTTCTCATTATTTCTTACCAGTATTACTCCCCAAATCTCAAATCTTATCCTCTTTATTATCTACTTAAATATTTGCAAATATGTATTCATTATTTATTCTATGCTGTGCATAGTTGATATCACTGCCAAACAAAGCCAAACAAAATTTTGTAGACCCTTATTTAGGGACCCCCTCTGCAGCCTGTTCCTTCAGTCCAACAGCCATCAGAGTGACCTTTGCCCCCTGTTCTGAGGACAGTGAAAAGGATGCTGCTGCTAAGTCACTTCAGTGGTGTCCAACTCTGTGCGACCCCATAGATGGCAGCCCACCAGGCTCCCGCATCCCTGGGATTCTCCAGGCAAGAACACTGGAATGGGTTGCCATTTCCTTCTCCAATGCATGAAAGTGAAAAGTGAAAGTGAAGTCGCTCAGTCATGTCTGACTCTTCATGACCCCATGGACTGTAGCCCACCAGGCTCCTCCGCCCATGGGATTTTCCAGGCAAGAGTACTAGAGTGGGTTGCCATTGCCTCCTCCGGTGAAAAGGATGAGCTCTCGGCAAACAGACTTAATGAATTAATAAGTTTAAAATATCTGAGATTAAAGCATTATAAATGTAACTTGCAGGCAAGATGATTTGGGAAGAGAAATCAAGAAGCAGCTGTTTTAGTTCAGATTTGCAATGAATGCCCCCAGCGTAGCCTGCCTTTTTCACTTCTAGCTTGAAAATGGATGTGGAAGGTGTTTCATTCAGTAATAACGAATAAAGATTCTAACTTTGATCCTCTTCATCTGTTTGACAGGAGGAACAGAGAAAGAAGTTGCCCACATTTTAATGTTATAAAACATTAGTGTAGTTAATGCTCATAAATGTATGTTATTAAAACTTAGGTAATCTCTGATCTTTGGGGGAAAACATATGTATAAGTTGATCCTGCTCTTATCATATCCAAGATATAAGNGAACAGAGAAAGAAGTTGCCCACATTTTAATGTTATAAAACATTAGTGTAGTTAATGCTCATAAATGTATGTTATTAAAACTTAGGTAATCTCTGATCTTTGGGGGAAAACATATGTATAAGTTGATCCTGCTCTTATCATATCCAAGATATAAGGGAAAAGCAAACCTTCCTTTTATTGGGACTACATATCAGCATATTCAGAAGGACTTTGAGTGTACAGTTATAAATGTATGGTGCTAAATGTTTCTTCAGAATTTCCATTTTAATAGCTTGCATTCACTGTGGCTTGCTTCTAAATGTACGTCTCTTCTTCATGGCTTTCCTTGCATGTTTCATAATTATAGCATTTTCTTTAATTTTTGCACTTAAATAAACACAAGGACTGGAATTTTGCCTCAGGAAGCAAGGTTATTCATAATCCTGTCAAGTGAATACTACTTATTCCTTCAAAAATGTTTAAAGAAAATCATAATGACTCTGTATGTGTATTTTCAAAGAACACCGTAAGCTTTCTCATGACTGAGTACAATTTCATGTAGAAAACACTATAGCTGTAATTCTCTTTAAAAACTTTAGAAATATTTGTCTTTATTGTGTCTGCAGAGCAAAAGTCAGTGAAAAGATATTTTTTTCAAGCATTCCAACTGAATTGACCAGCTATTTATATCATTTAAAATAATTAACTCACTTGAATGCAAATTTATTTTTGATTTCACAAACATGTAACACATTACAGAGGTCATGCCACACAATTTTGTCTTCTGCCCAAATTCTGCTACCAAGTATCTCTTCTTGCTGTACCAATTGTGCACAGCCCTCCTTGAATCCATCCAAAGCTGAGAGATGATGAACAGACTTCCAAGGGCTCTCAGAGATGAGCGCCTGCTGGCCAGGGCTATCCTAGTCATGTCTGTAGCCCTCTACTGCTTTTGTGCAGATTGTCTGATAAATCCAGGAAGCCAAGTCATTAATGGCAAAGAAAGATGGCTTTTAAAAGATATTACGACTGGTCTTCTTTGGATTGTTATAAAATCTTATGGTTAGGTGAGTCTTAAACATCATTCAGTGATCCCTTGTTACATATGAGGAAGCCAGTATGCAGAGGAATTATCCTGCTTGCAAAGTGCAGATCTCATATATTAAAATTTCCAAAATAGGGCTGTTTAGTCCCTTACCACCCCTTTTCAGCATTTGCCCAGATGTTTGTAATTTCTAGTTACACAGACTTAATATCAAGATAGTTTAACAAAAAAATGAACCAGGTTTTGAATGTTTATTTGGTTGTTAATCATAAAACATTAGTATTCTTCTAAATGCTGAAATAAGAAAACAACTGTATAACTCACTGATAGATCCTTTTGTAAATTAAGATTAGCAGATTATTTTAAAGGTAATGCTGTTTTACTGTGGCATTTATCTGCATGTCCCACTTCTATACATCAGTGGTTTTTGTTCACAATATTTTAATTTCAATTGTTAACCCTCAGTTTTCCCCAAGGAAACTTGTGTAGACATCATTAGTAGCATTTCCGTGAGTTAGTTCTTAGCGTCATTATTTCTGCACTACAGAGTACATTTATTTCTTGTGCTTCGTATCAAATGCACATACCTCGTCTTTGCCACTTTAATCCAGTAATTTCAAGACCTTGTATCAAGTAAACACTGGCAGCTTTTAAAGCTATTTTATTCAACATCTGCTAGATTCTTAAGTATGCATACTTGTAAAGTTTTATATACATGTAAGTAAAGTTATATATATACATATACATAGATGTGTGTTTAAAGATATGCAAACACACACAAGCACATTGAAAAGAAAAAAAAAAAACACTTACTATATTTCTGACATCTTCCCAAATGAGTTTCTCTTTCACATATAAGGCTACCAGTTTTCTTTTCTTATAGCACTATCATTTATCTTTCCAAGGCTTGTAAAACTGAAGAATACATTATGGAGCAAAAAGTCTACACTTTGCCTTTCTGGGGTGCTTTTCCAGTCCTCTTGTTCCATATATTCTTTTACTTTAGGAGTTACTAAATGTCCTGTTTTTTCCTGTCTTGTTCATTGGGCAAACAGGGGTAGATGGTCCCCCTCCCTAGATAGGAGACGACCTCCTAGCCCCAGGATTCAAATCCAGCATGCGTCTCCGGAGAATGACAGGTACTTCCTCCTCCCAGACAAGTGGCTTCCAGAGGCTGCCAGGCCATCAGGTGGAGGGTAGCCAGACCTGTGTGGTTACTACGCCTTTCTTTCAGGAGGCAGAGCCCAAGAGGTGGAGATTCCAAAACTGAATGCGTCCACCTCTGATGAAGCACCTCAGAATATTTTCTGAAATGAAACTAGCATGCACGGGGCGTGGTTCAAAGAAAGAAAGTTGGGTCCAGTGGGAGAATTTTCTTTTAATGAGCATTTATTTCAGGGTTTCAATTTTCTAGAAACATATTTAACTATTGCTTTTGTTTACACTTGACTAAAATTCTTAGGTGCTTTAAGATATTTTAAAGACTATCACAGAGCCTTTTTTTTTTTTTGATCCTGATTGATGGTTTGATCATCACCATCTTGTTTTGTACATGATGAAGTTTAGGCTTTTAGATATATTCCCTGATTTAAAGTAGAATACCTGGTTCTTACCTGTTTGATGAATATTGTGTTTTTAAGCCAAATATTGTCAAGGGCTAGGGGCAGTCATCAAGGTAGGTTTTGGAAAATAACACCAGTGCTTTGCACCCACTCCGTGCTGTGATGTCTAAGTGCCGCGGTGTGGTTTTCCCTTGCTTTGTTTTCCTTCTGGGCTGTATTAAGAGTTTGCCCATTCTCCTATTTTGTGATAGTTGTTATACATAGCACATATCTTTTCCCAACTGGCCATGAAAGGCTACGGGCGTTCTGGTTGTTTTACTTTGGGTGAAGCCGAAATTCAGTCAACACACTGGTAACATTTATTAAGCAGATAAGCAGATAGAATATCTCAGATATGGAGTCATGCCGGCACACAGGTTTTCATTATTTATCTCTTAGTATGTGTGTATATAGTAAAGTAATTGTACCTTTAGTTAAGAGTGATATGATTTATTTTCTGTATCTAAATTGTCAAGATATCGTCAGGATTACAATTCGAAAGAAGAAGTATACACCATCACTCAGAAAAAAATGAATAAGTCACCTTGCAAATGTTGGACCCCAAGATGATATTTGTGGAAGCTTTTCAAATATGTTATTATGCTTAAGTCTTTAAGACCTTAATATGACTTACATATTTGGAATTTAAATCTAATGTTTTCTACTGTTGTCTGATTTCTATTAGAAATAAGAATATAAAATAATAATGTAAATTAAATTTTAAAATGTACATCCACAGTGCTGCTATCCATTCCACAGATATTGTGTGCTTATTTATGTGCACTGTTCTAATGGCTAGAATCACAGCAGTGTTTAAGAAAAACAGTGTCATGGACACCAAGGAGATAAAATTTCCTTTTATGAAAGGCTGTTCTGGATTTCATTTTATATAATGACTGCTAGAGTATAAGATGATCAAGTATGAGGGTCTTTGTAATGAATATAAACATAAGTTTAACTGGGTTTAGAATGAGCAACATGGAAATCCAAATAATAATTTCAGTTCTTAACATATGTGAGATGAGGGTTAGTTGATAGTTGTCTTTTAACAACCTGAATTAACTGTGACATTTGGTTTAATAGATTGTATATACCATTGTAAAGGTAGATTTTAGAAGCAGAAATAGTCCTTTTGATAAGATTATTAAATGAAACTCTTCCTAATAAGTAATAATTTATTTCTAATAAGTAATTCTGAACATACATTTTACTTGTTATTATAATTTATTTGTAAGTAAGTTCTGGGTTCAACAAAGGGAAATACATTTTAAATGGCTCGATCCTATGATTTATTACTGTATGGAACAGAATATTATTTATGGTATTTAAAATATACTTTTATTAAAATATGAGTAACAAGTACCCATAAAAATGAGAGAGAAATTACTGTATCAGTTGATGTAAAAAACAATCCGTTGGTAACCCTAACAAACACTTAATGCTTGCTTTCCTTTTTACCTCTTATAAGCTTTATTTACTTATTTAGAAAAATTTGCAAATGAAGTGAACATGGCATCAGATTTGGAGATAATGAATATTCATAAGAATTTATCACCAGATAAATTTTGCACTAGGAAACGGGTAACTTAAAAAAAATACTCTAAAATCAGTGACAGTTTATATTATCAGCCATTGGATGTCCTGCATACTTGATTATTTTGAAAACAGCATAGTAATACAAGAGGTAAATATTTGATTAAGAGAGCTTGCTAGTGAGTTAGAAAGCATCGATTTGTCATCTTATTTCACATAATGCGTGTACACACACACAATTTTTAATGTATAATTTAATTTCAACAGTAAGAAATATTGATGTCATTTCAAGTGGTACTATAGCTTTATTTGGAATTAACATGGAAACATGTTTATCTAGATCAAAAAATTTTCCTAGAAGTTGTAGGATTTTTTTAAAACAATGATGAGGAAAAAAATATGTAAATCTGTAACCTTAGCTTTTTTTTTTTTACCTTAAAGTTTAGTGTAGATTTTCTTGTAGTTTTATTACTAAAATATTAAACTTCTAAGAATCAGCTTTCCAATAACGAAGGATTTCTTTGTAAATGGCGTTATTTTAATATATAAATAGTAGCTTTTATGAACCTGTGTATGCATAATTCTCTTATAAAATTCAGAGCTACTTATGGCTGCATATTTAACCAAAATTTATGAATAGCAAGTTAGAAAAAATGTATTTTAATAGACCCCTGAATCGTCAAGTTTCTGAATTCAGTGCTCATAGTTGAATCAGTTATCTTTAAATGTGAAAGGCAAGTATAAATTACTATCATTATTATTATCATCTAAATTACTTTTTGGTAAATGTTTTTTCAGGAAGACACATATATTCTTTTTAAATATATGAAAAATTGATAGTGACCATTCTAATAAATCTGAGTTGATTAGAATATTTTCTTATTTAGTACGTTTTAAGATGTACTTTAATGCTTCACTATCTTGAAGGTACTGACTAATGTTCTTATTTAAAATATGTGTGTACATATTTTTGTACATGATATTTTTAAGGATGCAGTTTATTCATGTAACTTTGATAAAATGGAAAATATTGAATGGAATGATACTATTTTTTGAGAGTTTAATTATTAGAAAAAGTATCCTACTGAGTTAAAGATTAATTCTTGAATCACTCTGCTGTTCTAGTTCTAATTTCTTTTCCAAGTAACCAGATTTCTATAGTTGCCCACACTTGCAACTTGGAAGCAGCTACTTGCCAAGGAATTTTTAGCCAAAAAATATCATGTGGTTCCTCTTATTCAAAGTGGATGGATCTTCTTTCTCCACTGAATATATTTCTAGGATAAAGAAATTATCCACTTTTCAACTTCTAGAATTCATGATACTTTTGCAGTGTAGATGCAGAATTAATGTAGAATGAAGCAGGGCAAAGACTCAAAGAGTTTTGCCAAGAAAATGCACTGGTCATAGCAAACACCCTCTT
>SJYV01028959.1:0-39111 GCA_006410875.1 Neotragus pygmaeus | reverse complement strand
TCTTTATATTAACCTGTGTTTTAATTAATGTACCCATTTATCTATGTGCATACCTGTATCCTGGGCTTCCCAGGTAGCGCTAGTGGTAAAGAACCTGCCTCCCAGTTCAGGAGGCACAAGAGACTCAGGTTCTATCCCTGTGTTGGGAAGATCCACTAGAGGAGGAAATGGCAACCCACTCCAATATTCTTCCCTGGGAAATCCCATGGAGAAAGAAGCCTGGTGGGCTACAGTCCATGAGGTTGCAGTCAGACACGACAGAAGTGACTAATTACACATATCCGGACGTATCTATCTGGGGCAGCCTTCTTTGGAGTGAGGTTTTTTGGTTTTTTATTTGCCTTAAACTTGTGCTACACACAGTAGAAGTTAATTAAATATTCACTGACTGAGGGAAAAAGAATAAATGAACCTGAAGCTGGTTTGCTGTATCCTCTCCTATGGGTCTGAATTCCATTTTTTAGTGTATTGCTTAACTAATCCACTCCATTTTATATGTCTGCTTTCCTTCTAATATATGAAGATTACTCTCATACTTTTTCTTTTCCCATAGACACAGAGCTAATAAGTTTTCATTTTAAAACTGATGCTAACTCCTTAGAATTCTAGTAGTCACTACGGGCAGTTTCAAAGTTGCACTAAGCTCTCAAAGTCAAATGACCTAATCCTGATAAACTTGCTGCAAGCTCAGAATTTTTGCAAGAGAGTAAAGTGGGTAGCATTTAACCTTGTATTATACCGCATTCACTTCAAGATCGCTGCTGATCTCTTAAGTTCAAATGCATTTTAACCATCCTGCATTTTTATTCCCCTCCATTACAGGCCATTACAAGGTACTGTTATTTGTAAAACTTTTGACCTCCATAAAATCTGAAGGAGAGCCTTGCTAGGTAGAGGATTTGGGGTTGCAGGTTTTCCCTTTTCATTGCTTTAAATTTAGAGTGACACTCAATTCTGGTCTGCAGAATTTCTTAGCTAATAGCCTTATCGGTGTTCCCTTGTATATAACTTGTTGCTTTCCTTTTGATGCTTTTCTTTCTTTATTTTTTGCCATTTGAATTACAACATGTCTTGGTGTGGACCTATTTGGGTTTATCTTGTTTGGGACTCTGTGATTCCTAGACCTGGATATCTGTTTTATTTCCTAGGTTAGGAAAGTTTTCAGGTACTATGTCTCCAGGTAGGTTCTCAGCCCCTTTTTCTCTCTCCTCCTTCTGGGACCCTGTGGTATGAATGTTGGCACACATAAAGTTGACCCAAAAGCTNCCTAGACCTGGATATCTGTTTTATTTCCTAGGTTAGGAAAGTTTTCAGGTACTATGTCTCCAGGTAGGTTCTCAGCCCCTTTCTCTCTCTCCTCCTTCTGGGACCCTGTGGTATGAATGTTGGCACACATAAAGTTGACCCAAAAGCCGCTTATACTGTGCTCATTTTTCTGTTCCCAGTCTGCTACTGTGATTTCCAGCTGGATGATCCATTCCTCTGTATCTTCTCCCTTTCTTTCTCATGTATTTTTTATTAAAATTACTGTATTCTTCATCTAGTTTAGTTCTTCATATTTTTTGCCTCTTTGTTAAAGACTTCTGACTTCTCACTCTGTCCATCCAGTCTTCTGAGTTCCTTGAACGTCCTTATGATCATTACCTCAAGCTCTTTATTGGGTCGATTTCTTAGCCCTACTCCCCTCAGTTCTTCTACCATTTTCTCTTGTTCCGCGATGAAGAACATAATCCTCTGTCACTTCATCTTGCCTGATTTCCTGGTTTTATTTCTTTGTGTGTGGTGGTGGTGGTGGTTTAGTTGCTGAGTCATGTCTGACTCTCTGTGACCCCATGGACTGTAGCCTTCCAGGCTCCTCTGTCCATGGAATTCTCCAGGCAAGAATACTGGAGTGGGTTGCCATTTCCTTCTCCAGTGGATCTTCCTGACCCAGGAATTGAAGCTGGGTCGCCTGAATTAGAGGCAGATTCTTTACCGGCTGAGCTGTGAGGGAAGCCTCTCATAGGTTTGGTAGGTTGGTTATATTTCCCAACCTTGGAGAAGTGGCCTTTTGTAGGAGAGGTCCTGTGTGTCCTGGCAGGGCCATCCCCACTGGTCAGCAGAGTGATCGATGTACTCCAGGAGTGCCCCTCTGTCAGCTGCAGCATCCTTCATGGTGATGGGCTGACTCCCATGGGCAGTCTGTCAGGCTGGCTCCCAGTCCTGATGGCTGCACGCCCTGCCTTGTGCGGAGGCTGCTAGCCTACTATGCAGATGTTGGCAGAGCCAGGTTCTGGAGTGGGTCATTGTGGGACCAAGGATCCCAGATCTGCTCTCAGCCTGCTGGCGGGTGGAATCAGTTTATGACACAGCTGGAGTCTGGGATGTCCCAAAGTTGGTGTTGACTTGCAGGGGAGTAGGACTGGGCCAGGGTGGCGGAATGAGGGGTCCCCCAAGCTGTCTCAGAACTGGGGGGCAGAGCTTGGCCCAGGGGGTTCCGGGGCTGATTTCTGGGCTGCTGCTGGCCCACTGGTGGAGCTAGATCGCAGGGTCTTTGGCTCCTAGGCTTTGTTGGGTAGGTCCAGACCCCGAGCATTCTGGCTGTTGAGGCCAAGTTCTGGGGAGGCGTGGGCTCGGGGGTCTTCAGGNGATACCAAGGGAACATTTCATGTAAAGATGGGCTCAATAAAGGACAGAAATGGTATGGACCTGACAGAAGAGGTGCCAAGAAGGATATAGGCCCCAAACAAATTATTTTAGTAATTGTAACTCTGATGATTTGAAGGCTCCCCACTTATAGCTCAGTTGGTAAAGAATCCACCTGCAGTGCAGGAGATCCCAGTTCAATTCCTGGGTTTGGAAGATCCCCTGGAGAAGGGATAGGCTACCCACTCCAGTATTCATGGCCTTCCCTTGTGGCTCAGCTGGTAAAGAATCTGCCTGTAATCCGGAGACCTCAGTTTGATCTCTGGGTTGGAAAGATCCCCTGGAGAAAGGAAAGGCTACCCACTTCAGTATTCTTGCCTGGAGAATTCCATGGACTGTATAGTCCATCGGGTCCCTAAGAGTCAGACACGACTGAGCAACTCTCACTTTCACTTTCTTTCACTTTCCATTTAAAAAAGACCTTTCTAATAGGGGAACAATACCTATTCTTGTAGAATATGAATATTGTCTTCCTAATGTATTTATCTGAGAAGCATGGAATGCCTTTATATGGGTTCTTAAAGAGAACTGGCTCTCAGCCCAAAATATGAGTCTACTTTGGAGCAGAGTCCAGGGATACTGGAGCAGAGACGTTCACTGCCTTAGTGCTGCTCCACAGATGCCCTAAGAATGCTGGCAGGAGAAGATGCTGGTGCCATGCATGTGGCAACCTTTAGTACATGTCATACATTCCAAGGTAGCTTGTCCCACTGGCCTTATTGATCATAGGTTGTTTCTCTCCATGATTGTGAGATGTCAGTGCGGGGTCTTCTGGCCTTTTAGAGAAGCCTGTTCTGCACAGGACAGTGGGAACCCCAAACGTGGGATGTATACTACTGTTCCTCACTATTTCTGGTCCAAACAGGATGCTCTCAGCTCAGCTCTGCCCAAAGTAATTTAATAGTAACTGTGATTTGCTCTCAACTTTCCCAGAGCTGTTTAGTCATAGCTCTCCATCACAGGCGTGATGAGAAAGGCCAGAGAGAAGAGGTCAAGGGTTCTTGGTTTTGCTCCCTGACACCAGCCTTCTGGGCTACACAATGAGTCACTGAGAGTGATTCTCTCTAGTCCTTCTTGGCGGTACAGCCACGTCCCTGTTTTAGAATCGCTCCCTGTGCTGTCATTCTGACTTTGACTTCTGCTCTTTGACCATCTGTGTTCAAAGAAAGATGAGGAGGTTGTATTTGTTGTTCAGTGATACCTACTGAATGCCAGCCGCCTGAAGACACCTAGGGGTGGGGGACAGCCTGCTCTCTGATCCATGTGGGCACCTGTCAGGCCGCCAGCCCCCCTGAAGCCTCCGCAGCACTTGCTCAGTGCAGACCAAGCAGCGCCAGTGGAAAGAAGGCAGCTCACAGCTCAAGGAGACTTGTTTTGTTTCTAGTAACACCCGCCGGGCAGCAGAGGTCTGGATGGATGAGTACAAAAACTTCTACTACGCAGCAGTGCCTTCTGCCAGAAATGTCCCTTATGGAAAGTAAGTGTGACCCGTGGCCTCTCGCTGTTTTGCTTCTTGGGATCCTGTGTGTGTGTGTGTGTGTGTGTGTGTNTGAGTTCCAGTTACCTTCTGTCTCTGTGGGAGGCTCTCCAGGATCAGCAGGGGGGGCTGACCTAGGCTCCTGTTGAATGACCACTTCTGCCCTGATCCTGGAACTCGAGAGACTTTATGTGCACTTCCTTTAGAGTGGCGTCTCAGTTTCCCACAGCCCTCCAGCTCTCCCAAATGTAAGCCCCACTAGCCTTCAAAGCCAAGCGTTCTGGGGGCTTATCTTTCCAGCGCAGGAACCCTGGGCTAGGGAACCCAGTGTGGGGCTCAGACCCCTCGCTCCTTGGGGAGAACCTCTGCAGTTGTAATTACCCTCAAGTTTGTGGGTCATCCACTGGGGAACTTGGGTCTTGCCCCTGCTGGGTCTCTGCTCTCCCTGCTGCTTGTCTTGTTGTGGTTCCTTCTCGTATCTTCAGTTGTAGAAGATCTCTTGTGCTAGTCTTCTAGCCTTTTTCTTCAGTTGATTCACTGTAAATAGTTGTGATTCTGGTGTGTCCGTGAGAGGAGGTGAGGTCAGGAGCTTCCTAATCTACCATGTGCAATCTGGTCTACCATCTGCAGTCCAGTCTACAATCTGCAGTCCAGTCTACCATCTTGACCACTCTCCTCCCGGGATGGAGTTTTACTCTTGCTTCTTATTTTGAGAACATCCTTTGCTCACCTAATGCTTTCCCTCTCCCCACTCCCACCAGCTCCTCAGGGAGACATTCCATGCTTGCGTTGTTTATTGCACCTTCCCAATTTATGGACGATTTCGTTTGCGTGTGTGGATTATTTTGCTTGCAGAGGGAAATTTACAAAAGGGGAATTGTGACAGTCCTGTGAACGTTGTTGTTTATTATTAATTACCTTCCTCCAAAAGATTTTAATTTTTTCCTTGTTCCTTCTCTTCAGATATTTTAAAACATACTCTGAGTACTGCCTCTGGTAGTTTTTCAAAATGTTCCATCCCAGTCCTTTTGGATTTAGGCCTCTGCAGTGTTTTTCTAAGGATTCTTCCAACCCCTTTATGATGATCTCAACTTTGTGTCACTGCTTCCTGGTAGAATCAGAATTCACCAGAGTTCTTGTAAAGACATGGTCAGTTCCATAGCAGCATCCCCTTTTCTTTGGCTAGGATTATGACTATGTGATCCAAATCTTCTTTTTCAGAGTCTCTTTTAAATTATAGCTAGTATCTCTGTGTGCCTTTTATACGTATCTTTTGGCTGGTGTTTTAAAATGTTTTTCCTAAGTCAGTGGTATGGACCTGATTAGAATTAACGTTCTCTCTCCTCACTATTACAGAATCCAGACTGGTACAGTAACTTCCGTCTAAGAGTCCAATCATCTTCATGTTTAACTTTTTTTTTTTTTTTGCAGCTAGTCAATATAATAACTAGGCTGTTATTTAGTTCTTCCCTGTCCTTCAGACTCCTGCCATTCCTAACCTAGTTTAGTCAAACCATTGTAAATCTGCCCTCTGTGACTTTATTTAAAACTCTCTTAAAATATGTAATATTTAGTGTATTTTTTCACTCTTTTGGTTAAATGAATTCTGAGATTACTTTCCATGCCGTTAAAAAGTGGAAATTATTTTCTCTCTACTAAAAGGCTCTCTTTTATGCTTTTGAGCAATAAAACCCTAGTTTTCGTATTGCATGAGTTGGTGACTAAATGCTTGTTTACATTATCAAGACTTTCCTAATCTCTTCAGTCTATTTTTTATGGAAAAAAAAAAAAAAGGTGAGTTTCATTTTTTGTTTGATTAACTGGCATCTTTATGTAGGAAAGTGTTTTACTTAGGAAGCATGCCTTTATATCCCTTGACATTTTCCTCAAAGCAACACTTTAGAGAATAAAAGCCACCCCTGTCTTTACATGGATATAGAGACCGCTGTAATCTGAGTGACTTCGCTTCGGGGTACCATCGGGGAGAGAGAGAGCTGTGTCCTTTCAGGGGCCCCTCCCACTCTGCATTTCAAGCATCAGGGGTTACCATTCCCTCCCTGAGCCGCAGGCGCACTTTCCCTCTCTCTTTTCCTACTGAGGTATTTTTTATCCTTCAAAACTCAGCCCATATTTTTCTTCTCTGTGGTGCTTCCCTGACACCCCAGAAGAAAATAGCATCTTTTCTGTCTCCTCACCACCCATTTCTACAATAAATTTTTTTTTCCCTCTAATATTATTGATTGCAGCATCTAGTGACTGACCTCCTAGGTGCTATGGAGACGTGTCGTTCTCTGCATTGCTGTGGAGACTGGTTAGAATTAAAAAAAAAAAAAAACACTGGATTTAATATAAAAACTGAGGTACAAGAGCTTTCAGAATACCAACTGTGCAAAATATTTTATATGTTTAAAAAAGAAATGACATATAGAAGCTATCCAAATGACATGAATGATTTAAATCATGGGAGTTATAATTAGCCACACACATTTTGAAATAATTAGGCATCATTTCTTTAAAAAATGTATTGGAGTATAATTGATTTATAACATTGTGTTTCCAGTGTACAGCAAAGTGAACCAGTTATACGTGTAACCACTCTTTTTAAAAATTCTTTGCCCATATAGGCCATTACAGAGTACTGAGTAGAGTTCCTCGTGCTGTACAGCAGGTCCCTACTAGTTACCTATTTTATATATAGTAGTGTGTACCTATCCATCCCAGTCTTCCCATTTATTCCTTAGCCCCCTTTCCTCCCTAGTAACCATAAGTTTGTTTTCTACATCTGTGACTCGCTGTTTTATAAATAAGTTAATTTGTACCATTGTTTTATATTCCTCATAGAAAAGATATCATATGATGTCTGTCTTTCTCTGTCTGACTGACTTCACTCAGTATGACAATCTCTGGGTCCTTCCATGTTACTGCAATTACAGACATCGTTTTATGCAAGACAGCAGGAGAGACACAGATATATAGAACAATCTTTTGGACTCTGTGGGAGAAGGTGAGGGTGGGATGATTTGAGAGAATAGCATTGAAACATGTATATTACCATATGTGAAACAGATCACCAGTCCAGGTTCGATGCATGAGACAGGGTGCTCCGGGCTGGTGCACTGGGATGACCCTGAGGGATGGGATGGGCAGGGAGGTGGGAGGGGGATTCAGGACAGGGGACACATGTACATCCGTGTCAGATTCATGTCAATGTATGGCAAAAGCCACCACAATATTGTAAAATAATCAGCCTCCAATTAAATTTAAAAAATAAAAGAACAAAACTCTTCAGAGAATTTTGAAACTGCAAATAAATAAATAAATGACAGTGTTTAATCAAGCCTAGGCTTCCCTGGTGGCTCAGATGGTTTAAAAAAAAAAAAATCCACCTGCAATGCAAGAGACCTGGATTCGACCCCTGGGTTGGGAANTGTGTGTGTGTGTGTGTGTGTGTGTGTCTCCATGTGTGTGCACCAACAAGGGCAGGGGCAGCCCACACCGTAAGCCAGTCAGGTGTCAAGGAGGGGACTCTGCTCAAGTGTAGCGAGGGCCCTTTTGGGAAGCACGGGGGGACAGAGGAGTCCAGACAGCAGTGTGGATGATCCAGTCCCCACTGCCTGCCCCAATTCTTTTTCTCATCGGCAGATTTCCAGGTTTGATGTAGAGCCCATCTGTTTTTTAAATTTATCTTAAAGAATCTTGTCTCCTTCTCCAGTATTCAGAGCCGACTGGAGCTCAGGAAGAAACTTAACTGCAAGCCTTTCAAATGGTACCTGGAAAATGTCTACCCAGAGCTAAGGTGAGGCCCTGGGACCGGGTTCTGCTTCAGAAGGACTCGGAGGCAGCCAGTGCCCGCCAGGTGCAGAGCCTGGGGGTGGAAGGAAGGTCATGTTAGGGCGAGAGGCCAGGAGCGGTGCCCCCTTGCTGTCCTCAGGCTCCCCAAGGGGGCGCTCTTGCCCCCAGCCCGCAGGCTTCCCCTGCCCGGGACTCCCCCTTGAGGCTCCTTTGCCCGCTGCAGCTGTGTAGGGACTGAGACCAAGGCTTGGCCAGCAGGGGAGAGCGCCCAGCAGAGGCTCAAATAACCACACTGGCCTGTTGTTTTACTGCCTGCCCACTCGCACCCTGAGGCACAGCAGGAGGCCTGTGGGTCTGTGGGCTTCAGGCTGCTCTGGACTTCATCTTCTTAGAGGAGTCGGCAGACCGGGCTTGCCTCAGTGGGGCACATTCCTTTTTCCGACTCCTCCCAGTGCATTTCACAGCAGGCAATGCGTCTGCCCACAGAGGCTATGACTGAGGAGTCACCACATCCCCTTCTGCGCTAAGGGGATCTCAGAGCCCTGGCCACACGGCCTCCTGCTGCTGTTCACTTAGCGCGCTCTCGGGGTCCCTCTGCCGTTTCCCACACCCCACGGGGAGGGGAAGAACGGAAGGCCTCTCCCGGCCCGCTCTGGGAAGGCCGTCGGCAGTGTAACGTCCCAGCCATTGCCGCTCCCTCAGCAGACCAGGGGCTCACAGCAGTGGACCATAGCCCCTCCTGGCGCTTTAGTGCCACTGTGGCCTGTGCCTGGGGACCAGATGCAGTGACATTACAGCAGTTTTGACCCGAGATCCCCGGTGATTTGGGGCGACCATGGGCCCTGCGCCATGTGGGATCACGTGTGTAAAGCATTCACACCACAGCCATGGGTAGATCGGCCACCCTGACCGTGCCCAGCAAGAGGGGCACCAGCCTGATATTTGTGCTGCATCAGCGACACTCTGCCTTCCCTGCATGAGCCTGTGGGCCCAGCCACGCTGAGGGCTGCTCTGTGGCCCCTGAAGCAACCCCACTGAGGAGGAGGGCGCACAGCAGCGCGCAAGGCTGGTGCGCAGCCGAGGCAGGCCCGGGGCCAGCTCTGACCCTGCAGCCGGCCGCCCCGCCACTGTGCTCTCTTGCTCTGTTTGCACCAGGACATGTGGCTGACCCACCTGTGCTCTCCCCTCTCTTAGGTAAAGGTTAGTCCTCAGTCTACTGGAAAGTTCCAAGCAGCAGGATCTGACCACATTACTTGCTTTTCTAAGTGACTTTCAACAAGTAACACTAAAGAGAAAAGGAGCATTTTCTTTCCAGAAACATTTCTCCGGTACAAAACAAAACGACTATTTCAACCTAAAATTCCCCCTGCAGGGTCAGGGATTGAGAATCTCGAAGCCATGCCGTCTCAGGGTGCAGCTGGGCCTGTGTTGGGGGCGCCTGACCTGAGGGTGCCCTTGCTCTCTCACTGCCTGGCTCCCTTCTGAGGGCTCTGAGCACAGGCTGGGGGCCGGGCAGACAGGGAGCCGGCCACCCTGAGTGCAGTGAGTGACTGTCTCCTTAACTCCAGGGTTCCTGACCATCAGGACATAGCCTTCGGGGCCTTGCAGCAGGGGACCAACTGCCTGGACACTTTGGGCCACTTCGCTGATGGCGTGGTTGGAGTTTATGAGTGTCACAACGCTGGGGGCAACCAGGTAAGTGCACAGGGCTCCGGGCAAGGAGAGGGGCCCGAGGCCACACTTCCTTCACCACCTTCCTGCGATGGCCGCCCGCTCACCGCTGGCCTCGGGGTCAGAGGGGATGTCCTCCCGGAGCTGCGGTCAGCCTTGGGCGGGCTCTGGTGCGCAGGGCGGGCGACCTGGGTCCCCCTCCCCCGCCCTGCTCTCTGCACTGACACCCTGGGCCGCGTGCTCATCCCAGGGCACCGGTCTGCATCGACGCCCGCCCAGGTCTCTGCATGCAGGTGCTTCCCCACAGCTGCTGGGGCTGCCCGTTAGATGATAACAGCTTATATGTGAACACTCACCGCTCCGTCCTCGTAGGAAAGGAGGGAGGTGAGTGAGGACTCGACAGGCCCAGCTGTGGCCTGTCTCCCAGAGGACAGTGTTCTGGAAAGTGGTTTCCCTGTGAGTTGGTAACAGGTATGTGGCAGAATGAGGACTTTGGACACGAAAGTGGCTAGGCAGTGCTGGGCGCTGCCATCTACTCTCAGGGGGCCTGCCACTGGAAAAAAAAGTCACTTGAGCTCAGTGTATCCCAGAGTCTTCTTTAAATGGAACTATTTTCAAAAGAGGGTGCCTGCCTTTGTGTGAAGTTGGCTGTGCCCCATCCTCTTGAGAAATGTCGAGACGGCAGCCTCCGGGTCCTGGCCTCCTGTCTGCCCCGGGTGGTGGCGTCTCTGTGGTTGTCCAGACATGTGACAGGCAGGACGTGGGGAGCAGACAGCCCCGAGCTGGCTCCAGCTCATATCCCAAGGCGGGCTGCCTCCCTGGCTTTCAGCGGAAGAGCCCAGAAACTTTGGGGAAGCATGGATCCAGGGTCCCACGCACAGAAAGCCTGATTTCATGAATCTGGAATTAGAGCATCAGGGTATTCGGAAGCCCTCCAGGCTGGGTGACCCTCTGTGAGTGCTGAGAAGGGAGGGTTTCCCAGCAGGAAGGACGCAAAGGGGCAGGTAACAGCAAGGCGGTACGACACTTCCACCCCCAGTCAGGGAGCACCGTCCTCCGTGGACCAACCTGGACCCAGTGAGCCCCTTTCCAGATCCTTTCCAGGACCACCCTGTAGTCCTCTGTGTGCTGAAGAGAAGGTTCTAGATCTGCACCACTCAGCACAGCAGCCACTGGCCACATGTGGATGCCCAGCACTGGAAACTGGTGAGGCTAACAGGGGGTGAAGTTCTCACTTCATTTCACTGCACCTCACCTAGCCACGTGCGAATTAAATAGTGTGTCCTTATGGAAAAGTGGACCCGGCTCTGAAAGGGTAAGAAGTGTCATCTGGTTTCTGACTGGGCCTCAGCAGACACACAGGAAGTGGGAAAATTTAAGAGTGGCAGCTTGAAAAAGTACTTCTTAAATATTCATGAACTTTATTTGCAAATTCAGATCACTAACATGCAACAGAAAAAGGAAATGGCAGCTATCTCTGCTGTTTGCGTAGCTGAATTAGTTTTCTGAATTAGTTCTTCTGGGATTCAGTGTAAAGTCTGTTTTAAAATAATGAAGTATACGGTGGCAGGAAGATTGTGGAAACATTCAGATGTGAGCTTTCCGTGGAGATCAGCAAAGTCCCCAAGGGCTTCCAAGAACAATTGAAAACCCCTCCCCATACCAAGGGCTCCCCCATCACTCCTCTTACTAAACGGAGAGGCAGAGCTCCGTGTCCCTGTTGCACGAGGACACCTGGAAGAATGGAAGGTGCAGGCTCTGCCCCCTCCTGGCACCTCCGTGGCGCAGGGTGCTGCTTTGAGGCACCCTACTCCCCCGGTCCCTGGGAAGGACAGCCTCCTGGAAGACTGGAACCACCCTCACGGCCCAGCATGTGGCCCTTCTGAGAACGCCCTAACCTCGGGTTTGTGTTGCAGGAATGGGCCCTTACCAAGGAAAAGTCGGTGAAGCACATGGACTTGTGCCTGACCGTGGTGGACCGGGTACCTGGCTCCCTCATAAAGCTGCAGGGCTGCCGAGAGAACGACAGCAGGCAGGTGGGTGCCAGTAGGGACAAGCCCGAGCCAGCTCCCCGCTGCCCCAGGGCTGGGGTCCCAGGGGCTGGGTGTTCACTGGGGGCACCTGTGACTTGTGTCGTCTTGTGTCCCCACGTGGAGCCCCTGACGAGCTGTGAACACCCAGCAAATCCTGCACTGGGATCACTGAGGAGCATGGGATGGGTGTCTCACAGGCCAGTCCATCTGCTGTGGGGCCGCTGCTGCCAGAGTTCACCATCCTAGGTACTTATCCTGCCACCTCTGGATTCATCTCTTTATGTTGTGCCTCCCCTTTAATAGGCTGCAGAGGCAGGGCTGTGCTTTGCAGCTACGTGTTCAGCTCCTGTGCAGGTCAATGAGAGCTGGGCACTGGGGTGGGAGTCTCAGCACCAGAGGTCATTCCCCCTCCCCCTGGGGGCCAGATGAGCCAGGCTGGGCCCTCCCTGAGACAGGCCTCCTGCGCCAGGGAAGACTGTGTCTGGCGGTGCCTGGGAGCACCGGACGCATGGGGGTGCTGGTGGCTGGGGTGTGTGGATTGCAGCTCCCTGCCGCCAACCCTGCCTGGAGGCACGGATCCCTGGCCCCAGAGCCGGGAGTGACCTGGCAGAGTCCCGGGTGCTGGCTTCTCTGCAGCACCGGCGTGGCCCAGGGCAGCCCGCCAGGAACCAGGCTGGCTGAACTAATGGAGTTCAGTTTTGCTTTAAAGATGAGACTTCGCGACTTTACTCATGAGAAGTTAGTGAGACAGTGACCTATGAACCAGCCTAGAAAAGACAGTGGAGTTCATGATAACATCACCTCAGAGGAGGTGTTTCACTTCCTTGCTGATGAACCTCCAACCCTGAAAGGAAAGACCTGCATTTTATAAAACAGTATCTATAAAGAGCCCTTTATTTCTGAAGCCAGAGGCCTAATGTGGCTTAAATCCTGGACGTTGTTTTTTTGGCTGCACCGGTTATCATTGTGTTTGGAACTAGGGCTGACTGTCATCCTTGTGACAGGTGGCAGCTCTTCTAAGCCAGTATAACTATTCTCTCTTCAGTTTTTTTAGCTTTTGAACTTAAGTACTTTTGAAGACTCCCATTTTAAGAATTGTGAAAATTTTGCTACCAAAAGTCTTCACTATGGTATGTTCTTAAATTATTGTTAATTTCTGAGTTTGAGGGTTTTGTGGATTTTTTTCCCCCTTTCCTTTTCCTTTCTTCTTGTCATTTACTGTAAATGCTGCACATCCATATTATATATCAGGACATTGGTTATTTTTATGCCTTCTTGGTTATAGCTGTTATCAGAGTGCCAAGACTATCACCTACTGTTTGCTCACTTGCAAATCAACTACTTCTAATTTCCAGTTAAGGCAGTTGTTTTTAGTTTTGGCTATTTTCTTTCTACCCATTACAGTCTTTGGAATAAAAATTGAATTTAAGCACATACACACCTCCTTTGGAGACATTATCATGAACCTTGCTGTCTTTTCTAGGCTGATTTGTAGGTCAGTATTTCACTAACTACTTGTGAGTAAAGTCATAAACTCATTTTTAAAGCAAAGCTGAACTTCCACTGGTTCAGTCGGCCTCATTGCTGGTGGGGTGCACTGGCTGGGCTGCATGCGGGATCTTAGTTCCCCGACCAGGGATGGACACGTGCCCCCTGCAGCGGAAGCACCGAGTCCTAACCATGGGACCATCAGGGAAGGCCCCACCACTGGACATTTTGAAGAGAAATTCCACATTTTTGTTTATTCATTAAATATTTTTCCTTTTAAGTTTATAAATTGTAAATGATTAAGGTGCAAATAGATATGTTACACACACACACTCAAGTTACCTTTTTCAAACCGTTCAGAGTGTACATTTACATGTTTTAGCTGGTGTTTTCTGATCTGCGTCCTGATACTGCCTTGGGGGCAAAGCCTTTTTTGAGCCCAGGGGAAGTGGCTAGTGCAGCCCCTAAATGACTTTCCCCTGTGCCCACAGGGAGCCTGGGCTTATTCTCTTCTGTCCCTCCTCATGAGACAGGCAGGTCCAGGGAAACTGAGGCCTGGGGCCTGCTGGAGCCAGGACCCCACACGGGTTTCCTACCCACCACTCACTTCATAGAATGGTGCCCGGGACACTGCAGCCCAGACCAGGCCCCTTGCTTGGATCCCAGGTGTCCGGAAACACTTGCAAAGTCTCTCCTCTGTCAAGCCCTTCCGCCTGGTTCTGGGTGCCCCCCGCCCTGCTCTGCAGAACCCCATCAGGTCCTTAAATGCCTGTCTATTTTGATGTCTGTGGCACCCAAGTGAGAAGGAGGGACTGTTAAACAAAGGAGTCCCTGTCCCTGCCCCGACCTCCTGGGACCTGCCGGTCGGCATTAGGAAAACACGAGTCGGGCCAGGTGTGCTGCCTGGGTGTCAGGGCAGGGGCGTCTGTGCATAGAGGCGGGATAAAGTGATGACCTTATCTCAACTCCAAGCCTTTGTTACAGACATACAGATGCTCCATCTCTGGAGGAGTCTCCTACAGTGAGAGCTTGCCTGTTAGAGAACGTATGGCCCTTCAGTGGACCCTCAGCATCTGAGAAGTCTGCCTGCCCAACCACAGCCCTCTGGGTCCAGGGCTTGAGGCTGCCTTCTGCTGATGGAGCTGGGGTTTCAGCATTTTTTAAGCCCTCCCACTGGCTGACACTGAGACACAGGCAGAGCTCACTGAGAGAACAGTCACGGTCCAGCCATCCCACATTCTTTGTCAAATGGGTCCTGGCCACTCAGAGTGACACACGGATGTTGGCAGTACAAACACACTTCACGTGACAGCAGGAAAATAGCAGGAGGAGTGAGAGCGAAGGGGAGAGGAGTGAAGGGGGAGGCAATGGGCAGGTGACGGTCGCTTCCCCCACTCACCAGATTGTAATGCATTTCACTGTTGGCACAACTCCCGGCCAGCAGGCTGGATCAGCCGGCTTCCCAGGTCCCCACAAGCACATCCGTGCAGGGCCCTGAGCAGCCAGTCCCAGTGGAGAGCTCCTGCCTCCCGTGCTTTGCCTCTTTCCCACCTTAGTCCCTTGTCCTTTGAGAGGAAGCTCCTCAGAGAGTTCTGTTTCGAAGCTGCACTGTCTTGCCAGCTGAAGCATCTGGATTCCAGGCACATCTGTGTGTTTGTGTTAAGGCTTTGCATTTGCAGAGTCAAAGGAGAAAGGAAAGCAAGAGTAAGAAAATTGAATTCCATGGTGTCCAAAGAATTTGCAAGACTACTGACAGAAAGGAGCCTCAGTGCACACCGTGTAAAGAATTAATTAGAATCACAGCCTGCATTAATGAAGGGAGAGCTTTTGAAAGAAAGAAGCATGTTACTTTTTTTAAGAACAAACACTACAGATTTTTACATGGGGATGAACAACAGGGTGAGAGGCCCTCAGGTTTCCCACAGCTGGGCTGTGGCCTTATTTTCTGCTTTACCTGGTGGGCTGGTCTGAGTTTAGTGGGGCACAGGTGTGTACACACAGGAATTTGGTGTTACACCCTGGACAGGACATGTGGAACTTGTCTGGGGACTTAGGGTGGCTGAGATGGGCTTCTCATGCCCACCAAGGTGGGAAGGGCAAGACCACAGATGCTGGAGAAGTGGGCTCCCCAGCACAGTGTTCCACCCATACCGACATCCACTTCCTCTCATTCGGCCGCTCCCCATCCCTCAGGTACGGCACAAGGCGCTGAGTGTGAGTGGGCACTCGGAGGTGACTGACGCCGGGCTGGGCAGAGCTGCCTTCCACAGCTGGGGCAGCCTGGGCCCTCCTGGAGCCAGCCTGGTTCCTGTGGCTCCTTCCTTGAGGGAAATACCCTCAGATGAGGCCCTTCTTGTGAATGAGCCCAAAGTCCCTCCCAGAAATCCTCCTGTGTGTCAGATCCTTGTTAAGACAGGAGGAACAAGGACCCCGAGCCCAGGGCTTAGATAAGGAGATGCCAGAAGAGGGGGAAGGATAGGGCAGGAACGTGGTCTCCAGAGAAGAGGTTTTGAGCTGCAAACCCAGCAGAGCATGCTGGTCTCTTCTTGGCCCTCAGAGACATCTGTTTGGTCCCAGAGCTGCCGTAACCTCCTGTCCCTTGTATTCAGGGACCTTGTCTTGAGCGGAGCCAGCGGACCTGGAGAGCAGACCCCTGCGTGCTCGCCTGTCAGCACCCCTGTTGTAAATGTCCTCCTGTCTTTTGCAGAAATGGGAGCAGATCGAGGGCAATTCTAAGCTGCGGCATGTGGGCAGCAACCTGTGCCTGGACAGCCGCTCAGCCAAGACAGGCGGCCTGAGCGTGGAGGTGTGTGGCCCGGCGCTGTCGCAGCAGTGGAAGTTCTCGCTCAACCTGCAGCCGTAGTGGAGCCTCCTGCGTCTGCCCGCGCCTGGCCACCCAGGGACGAGCACGTCATCAAGTCTGTTTCTTAAACTTTCCGAGAAACTATATACCTCAGTATTCCATCATGGTCTGCAGGTCGGGAGACCTCCGCGCAGTGCGGGCGGCACCAGAGCCGCGAGGAGACGGAGCTGCCGCGCCCTCCTCGGCCCTGCGCCCCGGGCCGCCCAGCGCCCCCGCGGAGCACCGCGCCCCCGAGGGTGGACCGGGAGAGAAGGGGCGCCCTGCGCGCAGCGAGGGGGCCTCTCCAGCCTCCTCCCGGATCCAGACATCCTGTGCGGGCTCCACCCCGGTCACGGCCACAGCGTTTCCCCGGCCCTGCCTCCCAACTGTCTGACCAGCGCAGACCCCTTCCACGTGGTGTACCTGCTCTTTGGAGGTGAACTTTTCTACGGTGGGACACTAAACCCAGATATATGCGAGGAGAGAATGTACGGTCAGTTCCTATGGTTTCCGTAAGTCATCCTCATCTTGTAATTTCTCCACAAAGCTCATCTTAGCCGTGAGGAGGAGGGGCCGGCGGGAGGAAGGGGCTCCCGTCGCCCCCGGAGCCTTACAGGTGAGGTGGTGCCGCTGTGCCCGCCGCGGTCCGCCCTCCACCCCCGCGGAGCCTAGCGCTGCTCCGAGGCCCCGACCCCAGCATCTCGGTTTGGCTTCAGCTGGGAGTCATGCTGTGTGTTGAAATCCACTTTTTGTGCCCTTGGTGTCTGTAAACCCTGGATGGGTTACTTATTTTGACAGATATTGCTTTCGGTCTTTGTAAATTACATTTCTTTTTTCTAAGGATAAAGTTGAGTAAAAAACAATCTCCCAGCTCCCACTGATGGTGGGAAGCTGTCACAGGCAGCATGGGGCGCCGTGTGAGGGCCTGGGCGCGCTGGGCCCTGTCCCGCCTGCCTCAGGGGCTTTGGGTCAAGAATTAGGGAGAGTGAACACCTGCTCGTTGACACTGAGTATTCAGGGTACAAACAGGAGCTTTGTGGCTTAGGAAGGAGGCTTGGGTCAGCATAAAACACGAGCCAGTTGTAAACTCAAAGTCAGGCAGGAAGAGGCCTGAGCACCCCCCTGACCCCTGGCTGGCCCGGTAGGGCCCTCCTGGCCTCTGAGGGGCTCACAGGCAGTGGCGGCCCAGCTGCAGCGCCCACAGGAGGTGCCCCAGCCACTCCCAGGATTCCTGCCCTCCTGTCTTCCTGCACCCCCGGCCCAGCGCTTCAGCGCACAGGTGCCAGGCCTGATGGGGAGTCACATGCGCACATGTCCTGGCCCCTCTGGAGGGACTGGGTGGCCGCAGAGAAGTGGCCCAAAGGGTCCTGCCAGGCAGACAGTCTACCAAGTGCAGCTCTTTCCTGCCTGTGTCTTCCAGGAAAGGGGATGTTGGTCTTTCTTCCTCCACTGCAAAAGCCCCACGTGGGTTTGCTTCCTGACAGTGTGCTCAGGCCTGGAGGCCTGGCTGGGTGACTTTGTCCTGTGTGTTTTTGCCCCCTGCCAACCAACCAGGTGTATTTTCAGCAGACAGGGAGGCCCTGGTTAGATTAACTCTGCACACCTCTGTCTTCAGAGGCTGATCTTGACCACCAGTGAGCTCTTGGCTGAGTCCTGGACACCTGTACGAGGCTGCTGAATGCAGGTGGGCCCGGAAGCAGTCGCCCAGCCCTTGGGGTCCATGGTCAGGCCACTACTACTGTTAGGGAAAGAAAAATCCCATGGGTGGAAATTAAATTTGGCTTTCAAGTGAAGCAAATTGTCCTCAGATTCTTGACAAAGCTTTCGCCCACACACCTCCACCCCGCCCAGAAGTCTTACCAACCTTGGTAACAGCAGGATGGGTCCCCCTGGGCCCTGGGGGGCACCTCCCCATCCCTGAGCTGGTGGGGGTGGTAGCCTTGGGTGGTGTGGGCGTTGTGAGCAGAGGTGGGCGGGGAGGGCTCTCCGAGGTGAGCTATGTTTACATGACACAGTGTGCCAAAGTGACCTACTGTGGCTGCATTGCTTTTTAGTCATTGGGACTGCCCCACCCTCCCACTCCTGTTTTTACAAGTAAACTTTCTTTCCTAGGAGCCCTTTGAGCAAAGCGTGGCAAAATTAGTTGTCTTCTCTGTGCTGGTCTTTGTTATGTCTTCATAAAAGCTAAAATGATGGTATCTGTGAGTATGTTTTGCAGATTCAAAATATAGTTTGGTAATTTTTTTTCCAGTTGATTTTTAAAAAGAACTGCTGTACAGAGCTTGTACTTTGTCCATTTTATAGATGGAAACCATCCTTGAAAATTGTTTAACTTAAATAAAGAGAAGATACTTTATAGATACACCCTGCTGGCGGCTGCAGTCACTCTTGGTCTTTATGGATGGATGTGACTGTTGTTTGGGGACTGTGATTATGGTCTGTCTTGGGTGGGGTGGGGGGCTGCTCAATTACCATTTCTTATTCCACTCTTAAAATGCATTCACCTTTTACTGCTGCAACGTTTGACATTTATTCTTATTTGTAATAATATCCATTACCATTTGTGTGCCAGGCCCCATGTGGAGCTTAAATACATCCTCATTGTCTCTTCACTCACCTGGGGGGATAGCATTATGGGCTGCATTTTACAATTGGTTTGGGAAGCTGATTCTTGAAGCTGTTAGCCTGCTCAAGGTCACACCACTAAGTACTCACCGGTCAGCCTCGGGCACTGAGACCCTGCGCCTGCCCTCTACATGAGGGCAGGGGAGGGGTAAGGGGCTGATGTCATCACAGCTTTTAGAGTATTTTAAATCCTTATACTATTCACCAGTTATCTGGGCTCTCCACTTGCATCCCAGGCTGGCTGAGTTCTTCCCCCTCATCCTCAGCCTTTGAACAGCCCCACAGGTGTGTCAGGGAAACACAACATTGCCAGTTCTTTAGCAATTTGCAGTGAGATTGGGGAGGCTGAAAAGATTCACCAATGAGTGTTTTGAACTTTCTGAAAGCCCCATTCAGCATCGTCTTTCTCCATTAATTGAGGAGAAACCAAACCAAAATTTGCTCCCCTGCCATCTGAGAAACAAAACCCATAATTATGCAGTATACATTAGGGGCCTTTAGGAATTGTGTGTGTGTGTGCTGCAGGCAAAAGTTCATTCATCCAGTAAATATTTTCTGAGAAACTATGTCACACTAATACCCTGAAGATCTAGGAGGGGAGGAAAAGCCAGAAAAAGAGAATGAGCAGAGTGTCCAGCGGGCTCCAGGTAGGGTATTTAGAGACAAGACCGGGTAGGTCTGGTCAGTGGTGGAGGCCATTTCTGTGGAGAGGGGAGCTATATGAGCCATGGACTGGAGCAGGGAGGATCAGATTTGCAAAAATAGAGTAAAATACTTATGCCAACTCAGCAATTAGATTCTGTAATATATTTCACATTCTGAAAAACATTCAGCCAGAAAAATAAAGTGTTCACATGCCCTCTTCTGTCCATGGACTCTCCTGAAAGAAGAAAATTCTCTTCATAAATGTTCTTATATATTCCTGAGCAACTTACTGATGATACAATATATATGTATTTGATTTATGTTTTATATGTACCTGGATATGATAAACATCCTATTTACAAATGTCATTGCATCTGTGGGGTCCCAAAGAAGCAGTCAGAAATCTTTGCCCGGCAGCTCCTGCCTGAGCGCCTGTGGGCCCAGCCTGGATGCTGGGCGGAGGCTGTGGAAAAGACCATCACTGGTCCCTGCCCCAGGTTACATCCAGGGAAATAGAGTCAGTCTTAGGAGGCCCTGGCCTCCTGAAGGTAATGAAGAGAATCTTTGGGGTGGTTAGGGGTAGAGTCCTCCATCGAGGGCCAAGACATGGGTACTCAGAGTGGTGCAGGGTTGCTGAAGAACTTCCAGAAATTAACTGTCCATGATGCTCTTGTCAGTACAGAATTCTCTATTGAAGCACTTTCCATTAATAATGTCAGAAATCCCAAGTAAATGCAATGTAAATTAAGAAACATTTATTATCTCGTAAAACAGGAAGGCCCAGGGTGACAGAGTTCCAGCTTGATTCTGGGACTTGACTTCATTGTGAACAAACTGGTTTCTGCCTGACCACCCCCTGCCTGCTCCCACCTAGATGCAGAAAGACAGTGAAAAGGAAGTGTTTGCTGCTGCCCCCGTGCATCTTTCTCCTTCTTTCCTCCTCCTCCTAGGGCAGACACACTTTTCCCAGTGACCGCCCCACTCCCTGCACAGACGTCTCAGGCCCCATTGCCCAGAACTGGGTGCTTAGGTGCCTGGGCCATGGGCAGCAGTCACCTCCCAGCACCACCATCCTCACTCCTGGGCAGATCTGCTGGCCAGGACAGGGAAGGGCAGTTGCTCAGCAAGCACAGCGCCCACCACACTTGTCATTCCTAAAAGAATTCTGGAAGCAGCTGGATGGGCAGGGTTGCCACATGGTCACAGGTTCCTGCATCCTTCATGAGAGGAGGCTTCACCCTGGTCCTCTGTTGTCTGCTGGTAATGTGGGGCCCCTTTGTTTTCAAGTGAGTGAGACTCATATTTTGAGATCATCAAGACAACTAATGATACTAAGGTGATTATCAAAATATTTTTATAGTACGTGTTTCTTAATGTGTTAAATAGTGCACCCTCATGTCTGATAATTGCTGTAAATTCAAAGTAGTGATGAGCATAAACAGTAGTGTGAAAAACCTACAATTAATGTGAAGATACCTGATCTCTGTGTGTGTATGTGTGACAAAGTGCCCGGTTAATTGGCCTCATTCAGTTAGGGGTAAATATAGCTGTCATTTTTTTCCCATCGAAGTTTCTGGGCCTCCTAAATGCTAAGCATCTCAGAGTAGATGCCGCTGTGACCCACGGCTGTGCTCTGGGACCAGCTCTGTGCCTCAGCGGCCATGTCTTCTCACTGTAGGACAATTGGAGACAGGGCAGCAGGAAGCAGAGAACCTCAGGGCTCTCAGGAGCCCTGCAGGACCCCCAGCAACCTTGACCCTGACCTTGCGCCAGCCTTGATTCTGAGGGCCAAGTGGGACAAGCCTCTTGCCCAGTTTACCCACATTGAGACTGTCCTCCTTCTGGTCCAGCAGGAGGGCAAGGAGCCCCGGGCAGAGTGAGGCAGGGAGAGGCAGGCGGGCTGGGAATCACTCCCAGAAAACTGGAGGGAGGCCTGGGGCGCATAGCAAGTTCAGAAAGGCCCTTACTGCAGGCTCCTGCCTCCCAGCCCTGTCTCACCTTAGGAAAGTCAGGTCTGAGAGACGGGGCAATCTGCTCGCCTCCCAAGGTCATGGTCATGATGAGAGGTGAGATGTGACCACATCCTGGCCGGGTGTCCTCACGCAGGCAGTGGCACTTGTGAGCATGCAGGGAGGGACCTGGAACAGGGCCTGGGGAAAGGCTTGTTACAGGTGCTGAGTTTTCAGTGAGCAGGTTCATAAGATGTGATGCTAAAGCTTGATGCTGAGAAAAAAAACCCACTTTTTACTTTTTTTTCTGATTGAAGTTCGGAGGGTGAAAGGGGGGCTTCAATCCCTGAGTCTCCCAGGAGCTCAGCCACCAATCTGTGGCCCCCTAGTACCTCCCTCTCCCCAGGCTTTCCCCCTAGCTCAGAGGAAGGAGGGGAGGAGGCCGGCGGGGCTTCCCAACCCAGGTTCAATCCCTGGGTCAGGGAAATGGCAACCCACTCCAGTATTCTTGCCTGGAAAATCCCATGGACAGAGGAGCCTGGTGGGCTATAGTCCATGGGTCGCAAAGAATTGGACATGACTGAAGCTACCAATACTTCCACTTTTCACTTTTCTTCCGAAGAGCAAGTATCTTTTTATTTCATGGCTGCAGTTGCCATCCACAGTGATTTTGGAATCCAAGAAAATAAAATCTTTCACTGTTTCCATTTTTTCCCCTATCTGTTTGCCATGATGGGGACTGGATGCCATGATCTTAGTTTTTTGTATGTTGAGTTTTAAGCCAGCTTTTTCACTCTCCTCTTTCACTCTCATCAAGAAGCTGTTTAGTTCCTCTTCACTTTCTGCCATTAAAGTGGTATCATCTGCATATCTGACGTTGTTGATATTTCTCCTGACAATCTTGATTCCAGCTTGTGATTCACCCAGCCCAGCATTTCACATGATGTACTCTGCATATGTTAAATAAGCAACTTTGATGAATTCCTCTCTCAATTTTGAATCAGTTCATTGATTCATGTCCAGTTCTAACTGTTGCTTCTTGACCTGCATATGGGTTTCTCAGAGACAGATAAAGTCGTCTGGTACTCCTACCTCTTTAAGAATTTTCCACAGGTCTTTTTAATCCACATAGTCAAAGGCTTTAGCGCAGTCAATGAAGCAGAAGTAAAATTTCATTCTTTTTTATGGCTGAGTAGTATTCTGTATAGAACACCACATTTTCTTGGTCCATTCTTATGTTGGTGGACACTTCAGTTCAGTCGTGTCCGCCTCTTTGTGGCCCCGTGAATCGCAGCACGCCAGGACACTTACGTTGCTTCCGTATCTTGGTGTGTGTGTGCTCATTTGCTAAGTTGTGTCCAGTTTTTGTGACCACATGGACTGTAGTCCACCAGGCTCCTCTGTCCATGGGATTTTCTAGGCAAGAATACTCTAGTTGGTTGCCACTTCCTTCTCAAAGTTCATATCTTGGTAATTATAAATAATTCTGCTCTGAACACTGGGTACTTGTATCTTTTTGAATTAGTGTTTTTGTTTTTTTCAGACATACACGCAGGAGCTAGATCGCTAGATTATATGGTAGTTCTATTTTTATTTTTTGAGGAAACTCCATTCTGTTTTCCCATAGTGGTTGCATAAATTTACACTCCCACCAATAGTGTACTAAAGTTTCCTTTTCTCATTTGTTTGATCAAGTTAGTTTTGTTTTGTTTTTGATACTGAGTTGTATGAGCTGTTTATATATTTTGGATATCAACTTCTTATTGGTCATATCATTTGCAAATATTTTCTCCCATTCACTAGGTTGTCTTTTCATTTTGTCAATGGTTTCCTTTGCTGGAGAAAACTTTTTAAGTTTAATTAGGTCACATTTGTTTATTTTTGCTTTTGTTTCCTTTGCCCAAGGAGACAGATCCTTAAAAATATTGTCACAATTTCTGTCAAAGAGTGTTCTGCATATGTTTTCTTCTAGGAATTTTATAGTTTCCAGTTTTACATTTAGGTCTTTAGCACATTTTTAGTTTATTTTTGTATATGGTGTGAGAAAATTGTTCTAATTGTATTCTTTTAGATGTAGCTGTCTGGTTTTCCCAACACCATGTATTGAAGAGACTATTATTTTCTTCATTGTATATTCTTGGCTTCTTTGTCATAGATTAACTGGCCATAAGTGCATGGGTTTATTTCTGGGCTCTCTATTCTATTCCATTGATCTGTGTCTGTGTTTGTGCCAGTAGCATACTGTTTTGATTGCTATAGCTTTGTAGTATAGTCTGAAGTCAGGAAGTGTGATAAGTTCAGCTTTGCTTTTTTTCTCAAGTTTGCTTTGGTTATTCAGGGTTTTTAAATTTCCATATAAATTTTAGAATTATTCATTCTATTTATGTGAAAAATGTGTTGTATACTTTGATATGGATTGCATTACATCTGTGGATTGTTTTGGGAAGAATGGACATTTCAACAATATTAATTCTTCCAATCCCGGAATACGGGATATTTTTGCCATTTACTTGTATCATTAATTTCATTCATCAATATTATACTTTTTAGAGTGTAGGTCTTTCACTTCCTTGGTTAAGTTTATCCCTTTGTATTCTATTCTTTTTGCTGCAATTGTAAATGGGATTGCTTTCTTGAATTCCTTTTCTGATCATTATTAATGTATAGGAAAGCAACAGATTTCTATATATTAATCCTTGTATACTGCAACTTTACTGAGTTGATTTATTAGCTCAAAAAACTTTTTGGTGAAGGCTTTAGTGTTTTCTATATATAGTATCATATCATCTGCAAACAGTGACAGATTTACTTCTTCCTTTCCAAATTGGATACCTTTTTTTTTTTCTTTCTTTTCTCATTGCTGTGCCTAGGACTTTTGATGCTATGCATCAAAGAAGTGGCAAGAGTGGGCATCCTATCTTATTTCTAATTTTAGAAGAAAGGCTTTCAGCTTTTCACTGTTAAGTATAATGTTAACTGTGGGTTTGTCATAGGTGACTTTTATGATATTGAGATATGTTCCTTCTGGAGCTTTCCTGGTGGCTCAGTGCTAAAGAATCCTCTCACCAATGCAGAAAATCCAGGTTCAATCCCTGGGTCGGGAAGATCCCCCAGAGAAGGGAATGGGAACCCACTCTCCAGTTTTCTTGCCTGGGAAATTCATGGACAGAGGAGTCCATGAGGTTGCAAAAGAGTCAGAAACAACTTAGTGACTAAACAACAAGATGTTCCCTCTATATCAACTATGATGAGAGTTTTTATCTTGAATGGATGTTGAATTTTGTAAAATGTTTTTTCTGTGTCTATTGAGATAATCATGTGATTTTTATCCTTGCTTTTGTTAATGTGGTATATGTATCACAATGATTAATTTGAGGATATTGAAGCATCCTTGCATCTCTAGGATAAATTCCACTTGATCATGGTGTATGATCTCTTTTATATATTGTTGAACTTGTTAACATTTTGTTGAGGGTTTTTGCATCTATATTTATCAAAGATATTGGCCTGTAATTTTCTTTCTTGTTCTTAACCCGTATAATCTAATGGAATTTGTCCTTCTAATGGCAGGTTTCAGACTTCCTTTGGACTGTTACCCTTTCTTTCCAATTTCTCCCTTTTGGAAAGGGAATGTCTATCCTATGCCTTCCTCACCACTCTTCTCTCTTATAGCAGCGCTGGAAGACTAATACAGGCTTTTGCCCTCATGAATTCTGAATTCCCAAACCCATGTGCACAGCTCAGATTGGCCTCCTGCCAGTTCCAAACCAGATGTCCTAGAGTACACACGTCTGTAGGGTCAACCCTTAGCACTGGACAACTTCTTTAAAGTCATAACCCATGATGAACCCCCAGCATCCCAGCTCTCCTTCCAACACTCTCAGTGTGCTCAGGCACCAGTTGGGGGACATGGGGAGGCTGATTGCTTGATTGAAAGATGGGGCCTGTGGGTGGCCAGAAACTGTGCTCACTGCCTTATGAGTGATCTCCTTCAGTCCTCACTTCTACCCACCCCACAGCAGATGAGCAAAGTGGAACACTGAATGTTTAAGAGTTGAGTCATGTAGCGGACGCTAAGTGATCAGCAGAACAATCATTTGAGCCCAGTTCTCAGACTTCAAAGTCCTGCCCTTTGTATAACATGTATAATTCGCAAGTCTTGCTGCATATTTCAATTCCTTTGGGAGCTGAAAAACAAACAAATAAAAAATGCATGTCACACCAGTCCAAGACCAGTGGGGCAAGCATTGCTGTGTCTGCAGAGTTTCCTAAGGAAGAATCATTGTGACTGGCTTGTGAACTAGACCAGCTTTTCAAACCTCAGGGCATTGGAATCTCCTGGGCCCCCATGCCCCAAACGGCTAATTCAGTGAGAATCTGCATTTCCAACAAACTCCCCAGTGGTTCCCAGGACCACATTGTGAGGAGCACACCCCTTGGTTCAGACCATGACTGGCTCGCAGCCCTTGTCAGATGGCAGAATGTCCCACACTTCTTCATGTAAATGCTGGCTGCTGCATCTTCTGGTGGCCTTGTGGAGCAGTTGAGGGTGGTGTTTAAACTGTGGATTCTGGAGCCAGACTGCTGTATGGCCAGCTTCATGGGCTCCAGCTTGAGCACTGATTACATGATCTTGGTGTTTCAGTCTCTCTGTTGTTTTCTCATCAGGAAAATGGGGAGAGGATAGGACAGTGTGATTCTACTGCTATGCCTTTACGCCAGCCTGCTTCATAGGGAAACCACTTTCCTCATTTGGGACTCAGAGGGACTTCATATCAGACGTCTGCGTTTTGTGATTTCAATTTGGAATCCGTAGGGTCAGAGGCCTTGAGTGACAGAACTTACGCTAAAGAAGTAGGTGATAAATTGAATAAGACTTGCAAAAAGTATTCAAACATGGACAGCTAGCTTCTTGGGGGCAAAAAACGGCTTGATCCAAGCAGGGACTGAAGAATACAGTCCCAAGTGGCTCCTGGGCTCTGGCTTGAGGCAAACACTGGTTCCTGGACTGTGGGAGAAGGTCTGTATGTGACTCTAACCCTCTAACCAGCCCTGCTTTTTCTCTCCTGGATCAGGGAGTTCAGTGATAAATAAAGTAACATAGGCCCACTTCTGCCACCTTCCTGGAAGGAAGGATGGACTAGAAATGAGAGATGTATTTAAAGAAAGCACTTGAGTGCAGATTCTTCCTTTGGTCTCTGCTGATCGCTGAATTGGTTTTTGGTATCAGCACGTTAAGGAACTGTATGGGCTTCAGGCCAGTTCTTTAGGTGAAGCAGAGGATACAACTGGAATGCTGGCTGCTCTGACAGGCCCTGAAGCTAGAACTCCCCACATGTCCCTCTGTCCCTATATACAGGCTGTCTTTACCCCTGTGCTCCGGGCTGCAAGGAGTGTGTGGGGAAGCGGAGGAGGAGGGTTCCTGAGGCCCTGGGCTTGTTGGTCAGCCTGACCCCCACTCTGGGAAACACCCACCATGGCCCCCTCTTCCTGGGACAGCAGGGCTCCTGAGAGGATGCTGGCTCCCATCCAGGGAAGGCAAGGGGCAGAGAGCTGCCAGTGAGAAACGTTCTTGTCTGTTAAGTCTCTTTTCATAGTTATGGGGAAAGAGCTGCTCAGACCTGCAGCTTGAGTCTCACATACCTGACCTGAAATTTTTCAGATGCATCTCTCTCAATAAAACTCAGACTTTTCCTCCCTCACATGGTCTTTCACCACTGCTTCCTTTTATTTTAACTAAGCCCCAGAGACAGAGGATCCAGATGGTGAGGGCCTTTTCGACATTTAGAAGCCGGTGGTGGCAGGGAAGGTCTCCAGGATGCCTGTGATCACACTGCAGATGAAGGGCCGGTGGCAAGGTCTGTGTCTGCTCTCCGGTGGCCAGGGCCCAAAGTCAGCTCTTACATGAGAGGCTGCCTGGTGATGGGACTGAGAGATTCCAAAAGATCCCTTCACCTCAGACTGTCACTGCCCAGCAGTCTGTCACACCACCTGCAGTATTAGCATGAAAATCCATCTCAATGGATATAAGAATCTTACAGAAGGGAAGACCACAGTGCTTTTTAACTTGAGCATCAACTACTCACTCACCAACCTCCCTTGATAACCAGATGACAGCCTCATAGGCAGCCAGAGTGGGCGGATTCCTGCAGAAGAGCCGGACCTCTATTTAATCACAAGATGGGGCCGTGGGAGTCCTAGGAGACTCTGCCAGTGCGCCCGCGCCTGGCCCAGGGCTCTTTCTGTGTCACCCATCACTGTGGAAATGAAGAGCCCTTACCCCCGGGAGGCTAGCGAAGGCTTCTTCCTAAGACATTTGTTATTGAGGCATCTTCCTGTTAGGAAAACACACGATTTTCATTGCACATGGGCTAAGCCAGACACCGTGTGTGAATCCAGATTAGGCCCTGGGCTCTGAGGACACAGACAGATGGGTTCTGAGGAGTCACCCAGAAGAGGCTCAGGGGTCACTGGGTAGCACAAAGATAGCTGGAGAGAAAGCTAGAGAGGAGCGAAGGTGAGCGGAGGGGATGGGGAACACACGTGGGGCAGAGCTCCAGTCACACCCGTGGACTCTGGACATCCGGTGTCCCCGCAGCTGAACAGAAGGAGATGGATCTGTGATTGGGAGGAGGGCCCACTGTTCCCAGGAATGTTCACACCATGAGGCCGCATCCCAACCTGCCTCTTTCCTACTCTGCAGGGACTTGGCTGGCTTCTTCAGAACATGTGATGTCTAGGTCCTTCCAAGGCACCATGGGGGGTGAGGGGGACGTAGACAGGACTTCCCAAGAGTAATCTGTGGGGTTCCTCCTGGGATAGCCCCCTCTCTGGGGGCCAAACTCAGACCTGGTGGCTCGGCAGGGCTAGGCGCCCAGCTCAGCGGTCCCTTCCCTGTGCAAACCAATTTGCCTTACAGGTTGCTATGAACCAACAGGTGGCCGCTCGAGGAGAAGACAGTACCTCCTCCCAACCCTGCTCCTCAGAATCCAAGGGGACCTGAGGAGGGCTGGGGTGGCTGCATTTGCTGAGGCCTTTGCACAGAACCCCTAGGCCAGAAAGGAAAAAGGAGAAAGTTTAATTCAGTGAGGCCCAGGGAGCCTGCATGATGATCATCAATCAGGATTGTCTACTAGTAAGATAACAATTGTGCTAAAGTATGTTCTAACACACTCATGAAAAATACACTTTGAACAACTGACACCAGCATGGTACTAGCAGCAGAGTCAATAATAACTGCTACAGCCAAACCACTCTGAACATGCCCAAACTCAGCTGATCTCAGAAGCTAAGCAGCGTCCAAGCCTGGTTAGTACTTGGATGGGAGACTGCCTGGGAATACTGGGTGCTGTAGGCTTTTAGACTTCCCTGGTGGCTCAGACAGTAAAGAATCTGCCTACAATGCAGGAGACGTTGGTTCAGTCTCTGAGTCAGGAAGATCCCCTGGAGAAGGGAATGGCAACCCATTCCAGTATTCTTGCCACAGACAGAGCAGCCTCGCAGGCTAGAGTCTGTGGGGTCACAAAGAGTGGGGCACAAATGAGTGACTATCACTTTCACTTTCTTTCAAAGATAATAGATCCTAATCCCTGGTGTCTGAGCCACAGACCAGAGGTTGGAACCTCAAGCCCCAGAGGACTACTCCCAGACCTTGACCCTAACGGAAGCTGCTCTGCTGAGTTTCCAAAGGACTTTGGATTGTTGGCCCCCTTTTCCAACTTTTGGGATGAGAATTTCTATAACTGTTATTCTGTGCCTGCCCCACCATTTGTATTTTGGGAATCAATTATTTATTTTCTAGTTTCACAGGTCCAGAAGAGGAGAGATATTTTCCCCTAGGATGGTTCACATCCATAGTCTTACCGATATCTGATTTAGATGTTTTAATTGAAGAACTTTTGAGCTGATGAGATTTAAATGAGATTTTCAACTTGAATTGATACTGAATGGGTTGAGACTTTGAAGGATGTTGGAACAAGGTGACTATATTTTGCAATTGGGATGCACATGAATCTTTAGGGACCAGAGGATGGACTGTCGTAGGCTGGCTGAATAGTGGCCACCCAAAGATCAGTTCAGTTCAGTCGCTCAGTCGTGTCCGACTCTTTGCGACCCCATGAATCACAGCACACCAGACCTCCCTGTCCATCACCAACTCCCGGAGTTCACTCAGACTCAGGTCCATTGAGTCAGTGATGCCATCCAGCCATCTCATCCTCTGTCCCCTTCTCCTCCTGCCCCCAATCCCTCCCAGCATCAGAGTCTTCCAATGAGTCAACTCTTTGCATGAGGTGGCCAAAGTGAGTTTCAGCTTTAGCATCATTCCTTCCAAAGAAATCCCAGGGCTGATCTCCTTCAGAATGGACTGGTTGGATCTCCTTGCAGTCCAAGGGACTCGCAAGACTCTTCTCCAACACCACAGTTCAAAAGCATCAATTCTTCAGCGCTCAGCCTTCTTCACAGTCCCACTCTGACATCCATACATGACCACAGGAAAAACCATAGCCTTGACTAGACGGACCTTAGTCGGCAAAGTAATGTCTCTGCTTTTGAATATGCTATCTAGGTTGGTCATAACTTTTCTTCCAAGGAGTAAGCGTCTTTTAATTTCATGGCTAGCGTCACCATCTGCAGTCTGACACTGTTTCCACTGTTTCCCCATCCATTTCCCATGAAGTGATGGGACCAGATGCCATGATCTTCGTTTTCCGAATGTTGAGCTTTAAGCCAACTTTTTCACTCTTCACTTTCACTTTCATCAAGACGCTTTTTAGTTCCTCTTCACTTTCTGCCATAAGGATGGTGTCATCTGCATATCTGAGGTGATTGATATTTCTCCCGGCAATCTTGATTCCAGCTTGTGTTTCTTCCAGTCCAGAGATATTAGGTCCCAATTCCTAATTTCTGGAGCCTGTAAATGTTACTTCATAAAGAAAAGAGGTCTCTACAGTTGTGATTAACTTAAGGATCATGACACGGAGAGATGGCCCTAGATTGTCCACGAGGGCCCTAAATCCAATAGCAAATGTCCTTATAAAAGAGAAGCAGGAGACTCCCTTGTGACCTAGTAGTAAAGAATCCACCTGCCAATGCAGGGTACACGGGTTCGATCACTGGTCTGGGTAGATCCCACATGGTGCAGAGCAACAAAGCCTGTGTACCACAACTGCTGCACATGTACCCTGGGGCCCACTCACTGCATCTAGAGAGTAACCCCTGCTTGTGCAAGCCTACACACAGCAATGAAGACGCAGTGCAGTCACAATAATTAATTAAATAGTAGCAGTTTAGTCACTAAGTCATGTCTGATCTTGCGACCCCATGGACTGTAGCCTGCCAGGCTCCTCTGTCCATGGGATTCTCCAGGCAAGAGTGCTGGAGTGGATTGCCGTTTCCTTCTCCAGGGGATCTTCCCAACCCAAGACTTGAACCCAGGTCTCCTGCAGTGCAGGCAGATTCTTTACCAACTGAGCTATGAGGAAAGCCCGTATATATGTATGTATAAAAGGCTTTGTCAACAATTGTTTTTAAAAACGAGAGAGGCGGGGGAGTGTTGCCACACATGGAAGAAAAGGTAAAGTGAAGGCAGAGGCAGAAACTGAGTGCTGTGACCGCCGGCCAAGGGCTGCCAGCCACCATCAGCAGTTAGAAAAGGCACAGAACTGACTCTCCTCGGAGTCCCTGGAGGTAGTGTGGCTCTGCCAACATCTTGACTTCAGACCTGTGGCCTCCAGAATTGTTAGTACATTTCTGTCATTTTAAGCCACCCATATTTTAGTAATTTGCTACAGCAGCCCCAGGAGAACACAGTACTTTCCAGAGCATTTCCCTAGACCCTCTCCTGTTCGATAATGCAGATCGAGAGCCTGGCAGGGACTGGCACCTGGGAAACACTCAGCTAGTCACTGGGTGTTGTGACAAGACCCTTACAGTCACCCTTTGAGGTAGTTCTTCCATAAAAGACGAACTGAGGGGTCGAGGAGGATCCGTAATCTATTTGCAAACACAGTGAACAACAGAGCCTGGCTTCGGTGGAAAGGTCCTGGCTCCAAGGCCCAGTTTCCTCTTATCCCATGAGAACCACTTCATTTTGCAGGCATGTGGCCAGTCAACATAACGCTAGGCCCTGCCTCCACCTCCCTAAATGCAGGGAACCTAGGGAAAACAGTGCAGGACCGGAAAGCCTGGAGGGGCCCTGGGCCAGGTGGTTCAAACCTGGAGAGAGATCCATCTTCCAGGCTCTTCCAAACTGCCATACGTGTCTCCAGCCTGGCATGTGCCTCTCTGTCCCAGCAGGCTGCATATTCAGGTCAGGGCTCTTTCTATACCAGATCACAGGGCACCTGTCGTGTGCCACTGTCCTTTGTTTAGGTGACAGATAAACTCAGATGGGCTAAGTCCAAAGGCTTCACCTGAGATAATATCCATGTCACGTAGCTTTACCACCTGCACAGTTCTGTTTAAATGTCACTTTGCTCACTCTCCTCCCAACCACAAGGAGAAGTTAGAGTTCGCGTTTCTGAACTGGAAGCACAGAAGGCAATATCCATGCTGACCTCTGTGTATTTGGAGACCACAAAGCCAGATGCCCTCGTGTGACCCATCCCCCGATTCCAGCTTCTCCCGTTAAAACCTGCTCATTCTGTTCTTCCAAGAGGCCACAGAAATAATGTGCTGAACACCTGTCAAAGCCATATTTATTGCACGCGTGCATGCTCAGTCACTTCAGTCATGGTTGACTATTTGTGACCCTATGGACCCAACAGGCTCCTCTGTCCATGTGATTCTCCAGGCAAGAACACTAGAGTGGGTTGTATGCCCTCCTCCAGGGGATCTTCCCAACACAGGGACCAAACCCAGGTCTCCTGCATTGACAGGAGGCTCTTTACTACTAGAACTACCTGGGAAGCCCCCCATATTTATTGCTGCTGCTGCAAAGTCGCTTCAGTTGTGTCCAACTCTGTGCGACCCCATAGACAGCAGCCCTCCAGGCTCCTCCATCCATGGGATTTTCCAGGCGAGAGTAATGGGGTGGGTTGCCATTGCCTTCTCCTCCATATTTATTGAGAAAAACCCAATGTCCCAACTGCCCTCAAAAGCACTCCCGTGTCTCAAGTCCCCACTCCAGTAGTTTCCTGTTGTTGCTGTAACAAATTCCCTCCAGCTAGGTGCCTTAGACAATATAAACATGCTGTCTTCCTATCATGGTGCAGAAGTCTGGTGCAGGTCTCACTGAGCTAAAACCAAGGTGTCTGGGGTGGGGGCGGTTTCCTTTCTGGAGGCTCTGGGGGAAAATTCCATTTTCGTGCCTTCCCCAGCTTCTTCCTGGAGCTTGTCTATGTTCCATGGGTTTTGGTCACTTCCATCTTCAAAGCTGGCAGTGGTTCCTCTCACAGTCTTCCACAGTCACATACTGTGATTGCACTTGGGAATGCACTTGGGAAAGATTCCTGTGATTACACTGCCCCACTCAGATGACCCAGGACAATCTCGCCATCTCAGGGTCAGCTGACTGCCTTAACTCTACCTGCCACTGTAATTTCTATCTGCCATGAAAGGTGACATACACAGAAGTTCTAGGAAATCCTTGAGGGTGGTGGTCATGAGTCTCCCTGCTGCCCCTTCCATGAGGACCCAGTCTAACAGGCTGTTACTGAAGTGAGGGTGCTCCCTGGGAGGGTGACCCAGCAACACCTGCTAGTCCACTGGTCCCCAGAGGGGTGCTGGCCACAGTTTGATTGTGGTCTTGAAAGGATCCATGTGGTCTTGAAAAGATCCAGCAGGAAAGGGGGCTCCTTGCTGCTAGTGAATGAATGCAACTTTAGAATGAGAAATGAACAGCCTCTGGGCTTGGAGAGGTTTGGATTCCATGTAAGGGAAGTTGGGGTATAGGGAGGATCCCAGGGCCCCCTGTTCAAGAGATGCCTGTAAAGGGTACAGGTCAGGGTGTTCTCAATCACTTGTTCCAAGCAATAAAGCATCACTTCCAGCCAACTGAGTCTGTATTAACAGACCCCACTATCTGCGACCTCCTCCCCTCCTTCCGCTGAGGTGGGGGGAAAGCCTGGGGAGAGGGAGGTGCTGGGAGACCACTGACGGGTGGCTGAGCTCCTGGGAGACTTCTACCCTCTGAACTTCAATCAGAAAAAAAAAAAAGTAAAATGTGGGGTTTTTTCTCAGCATTAAGCTTGAGCATCACGTGTTGTGAAGAAATCTCGTGTGCAGGTCCCAGGGCATCAGGAACAAGGGTGCTAGGGGACCTGCCACGTTGGCCTGAACCCTTCTACCCGGCCCCAGGCTGTGGGAAACTGCTCTCCATAAGTGGAGTCTGCCTTGCTGTGTCTGACTTATGTCACTAAGCATTTTTGTAATTGTTCAGTCACTAAGTCATGTCCAACTCTTTGTGGCCCCATGGACCGCAGCATGCCAGGCTTCACCATCTCCAAGAGTTTGTTCAAACTCATGTCCATTATGTTGGTGATGCCATTCAGCCCTCTCATCCTCTGTCATCCCCTTCTCCTACTGCTCCTCAATCTTTCCTAGCATCTGGGTCTTTTCCAGTGAGTTGGCTCTCTACATTAGGTGGCTAAAGTATTGGAGCTCCAACTTCAACATCAGTCCTTCCAATGAATATTCAGGGTTGATTTCCTTTAGGATTGACTGGTTTGAACTCTCAAGAGTCTTCTCCAGCACCACAATTCAAAAGCATCAATTCTTTGGGGCCCAGCCTTCTTTATAGTCTAGTTGTCACATCTGTACATGACTACTGGAAAAGCCATAGCGTTGACTAGAAGGACCTTTGGAATTCCCTTGCTTTTTCTATGATCTAGTGGTTGTTGGCAATTTGATCTCTGGTTCCTCTGCCTTTTCTAAACCCAGCTTGTACATCTAGATGTTCTCAGTTCATGTACTGTTGAAGCCTAGCTTGAAGGATTTTGAGCATTACCTTGCTAGCATGTGAGATGAGCCCAGTTGTATGGTAGTTTGAACAGTCTTTGGCATTGCCCTTCTTTGGGACTGGAATAAAAACGGACCTTTTCCACTAAGCATAAGGTCCTCAAAGTTCAGCCACATTTGCACTGTTGCAGAATATCTTTCTTTTCAAACATTAACATTGCATCTTATGTTGATGAAACAGAAATTATTTTGGAAGCAGAACAAGAAGAGAAAAGTTAAACATAAAATTCTCACTCTTCCCGACTGGGCCCTCACCTTCTTTAGCGTGCATGGTGCATCTGCATTACCCATTAACTACATCCTTTAGAAGCCTGCTTGCCAAGAAAAAGCAATTTCTCCTGGCACCATCAGGGTTAGTCTTCAGGAGATAACATCAATCCTGTAAGGAGTCACGATGACCTGCGCTCACCTGGTAGGACTATGTCAACTGTCCATATGTTACCATGACATGTGATCCTTTGTCTCAAAAATGTGTACAACTGTGTTTCCCTCTAACGGGGAACAGTCCTCAGAGCTCTCTGAAAGACTGTCTCCTGGGTTATAAACCTCATGTGGTTTGAATAAAAATCTCCATTTCTTTCTTAGATTAACCACTGATTCATTTTTCATCAACCATGTATAGTCCACATTGTCTTTATCCAATCATCTGTCAGTGGACATTAGGTTGTTTCCACATCTTGGCCGTTACGAACATGCTACAATCATCATGGGAGTGTTAATGTCATTTTAAGAGCTTCATTTCAATTCTTTTGGATAAATACCCAGAAGTAAAATTGCTGGATCATGTGGTAGTTCTATTTTTAATTTCTCCAAAGAAGACATACAAATAGCCAATGCAGGATACTCAGGTTTGATCCCTGGGTTGGGAAGATCCCCTGGAGAAGGGAATATCAACACATCTAGTATTCTTGCCTGAAGAATTCCATGAACAGACCATGGGGTTGCAAAGGGTCAGACCAACTGAGCATCTTTCTTTCATTCATTCACTGGGGCAAGGGGAAGGGGAGGAAGCTAACACTGCAATCATCAGCAAAATGCAAATTAAAACCCAGTGAGACCTCATACCTGTTAGAATCATTACTATCAAAAAGACAAAGACAGCAAGTATTGTCAAAGATGTGGAGAAACTGGGGCCCTCAGGCATTTTCTGTGAGATGCCCAATGGTGCAGCTGCAGGGGGAGGCACCCTGGAGCCTCCTGTTTTCTACTGTGGATTCTGGTGGTAGCTGGTGAGGAGAACTCAGTCCTAATACTGAGTGAAAGCCATTTGGAAGCAGTCCCTCTTCTGAAAGCACCTGCACACCCACAGTCGGCTTTGGGTCGTCTGGGCATCCTCTAACCATCTCCATGTTTTGAGCACCTTCTCTTGTGCCCTGAGATGTGCACACAAGTGAATCTTTTAGTAGCAAGTGTTCCCTGTTACTAAAAGGAAGAGGGTACTCCACAAGCAGGGGTGTCTGGTGAAACATACAGATTTAGGAGAAAGGAACCCCTGCAGAGCTGGCAGTGGGGCACTCCAGACTGGTGTTCTAAACCTGTTCTGCTCCTAAGATAGGGATCCCCTCGTACAGGGGCTCTGCCCCTGGATGTCACCCCTCTCCCCACATCCCTTGGACCTGTAATCCCTTGGTTCCCTTCTCCCCACTTGGAGCTGGACTGTCTCCATTGGGTCTTGCTGCTGCTTGGAGGTGGGGTGCATGACTTGGAAAAAGAGGGAACATGGAAAGCCCCATGGCTGGGATCTCATCTTTTAGGGCGTCTCACTTTTCACACTAGAAAGATCGGCCTTTTCCTGGAACATGCCCTGTATATTCCATCCGTTACCTGGCCTTCTGCTTCCAGGGAGCCTGACGCATACCAGGCCTCAGGGCTGAGAGCAGGGGGCCTGGGGCAGGGCTGACCTGCACTGTTGCTGGAATCGTCCCTCCGCCTACCAAGCCCAGGGTCATTAACAGGGGCAGCAGTGCCCACGCGTCACATCCTGATGTCTTCATGGTGATCTCTGTAAAGAAGTCAGGGAGGTCCTTTGTTCCCAGAAACCGAGGCCCACAGGCACTGGGCGCATTCAGGGCGGAGCCTGTGCCCAGCCTGCAGCCCCACAGCCTCAGAGCACATCCCCCTGCAGAGGCCGCCGCCATGGGTCACTCTGCACAGGACCCCTCGGCAGGATCCAGGGTTCACAGGAAACACCTTCCTTCTCACTTCCGCAGGGCCACCCTGTGGCGGGTCTCTCTGGCCTGGACGGCCAGGCCCTGCAGGATCCTCTCCTGTTCCTGCTCCACCATGGTCCCTGCAATAGGGAGAAGCTTCCCGAGATGCTGCAGGCTGCCCAGCCGAGGCTGCAGGCACACACAGGGGGCCCGCCGAGAACTCTGGACAACCCTCTGGAAACTTCCAAAGGGTGTTGGGGTCGCCTGCTGAGCCCAACAGCTCCGCGGGGTCAGGATGCTTCTCTGTCCTTGGCCTGTTGGGGCTGCGGCCAAGATGAAAGCAGAAGGAGTCTCATTTTCACATCCGCAGAAGTCCTAGTCAGAAGTCAAGCCTTGCCTTGGTCCCTGGGGGAATCCCAGAGGAGGGGAGGGTTCTGGAAGCTGAGACCTCCCGCGGGACCACGGCAGCTTGTTTGCGAGCGCCCCACAGCGAGGCTTCCCTCTCCCGCCCCACCTTCCGTCTCAGCGCCCCCCTTTCCCCGCAGCCAGGAACCGCTTGCCGTCCTGCCCTCCGGGGCCTGGTAGCACTCCGCCAACCACTCTGCTGGTTCTGCTGCAACACGCTCAGCTTCCCCAGAGGGCACCTTCCCTGTTCCTGCTGGGCTGGCCTCCTCTCTGGGCCCCCGCCCCCACAGACTGGCCTCCCCTCTGGCGCACAGACTCGGCCAGGAGGGGAAGCCTGCGAACAGTACCAGGCGCCCCACACAGCGCTGACCAGCTGAGAATGGCTTGGGCGGCAGCCTCGCCTTCCAATGGTCAAAGTAAGGGCCCTGAAAGGAAACTTCCTCAAACCAAGAAGAACGGAAGTAGAAAAAGGCTTCCCTGGCGGTCCAGCAGTCCAGATGCTGCGGTTTATTGCAGGGGGCCAGGGGCTGGTATCTGGCCCAGGAACTAAGATCCCCCATGCGCTGTGGCATTGGCAAAAAAAAAAAAGCTTCCAACCCCTAACCTAACCTTGGAGGCCTGTGGAAGGTTTAATTCCGTGGATATTTCCCGGTTGGTGAGACCTGTTACATACACACTTCATCCCTGAGAGTCACTTTACATGTGTGAGTCGTACACCCTCAGATGGTCCCTGTCAAGGGGTCTTGAAGTGGGGCTGAGGCCAGCTGGGTGTGGTCAGAGGCAAGCTCTGATATTTAAAATTAAATATCAGAAAACGCTGCTATTTGTTCTTATTTTCAATCTGCACAGACCCTGGAGATGGCAACTCCCAGACACTGAAGGGACCCATCAGGGCTCAGACACAGGATCCAGACTCTATCTAGTGCAGATCGCTTGTGAAAAAGGGCTCAACGAGGAAGAGGGCGCAGGGTTAACAAGCCCAGGTGTGGCCAGGCACTTAGCCTTGTGATCGTAAGTCTAAAGTGGAACATTCTGGGACTTGGCTTCAAATTCAGGATGCTCTTCTCTGGGCAGACATTTTACTGTAACACTAAACACAGTCGGAGGAGCCACTTAATTATTAGTGTGCTTTTGTGTGGGAGGCAGCACTCCAGGTCTGGCTTGGGGAAACAGCTGGGCGCCACCCTTGGCCCCACAGAAAGTGCTGCATAATGAACAGAAGTTCTCTACGCACATGCAAATGCTGCCTAAGGTTCAGTGACAACTGGTGACTGAAGTAAAGTGGAGTCGAAACCCACTGTTTCTATCACAGAATGATGCCAGACTCTGACAAGGTTCTTGGGCGAGCAGCAGGGAAACGTGAGGACAGGCAGGCCTGCGGTCAGAGGTCTCTGAAAGCTCCCTCCTTCCGTCGCTGCCCCTGAGGCCGGTAGGTTCTAAAAGGCTGTCTCAGCCTCTGTCTCTGAAGGGTAAGGTGTTAGTAGCCTTAGCCCATGAGCATATGGGTTGGTTGTGAGTAAAGGTACGTGAAGGACTGACCAAGGTCAAGGCGTCCAGCACAATGATTGCTCACCTCGCTGTCCCTGCAGCCCAGCTGCCCTGGAGCAGGGACCCTCNTAAGGTGTTAGTAGCCTTAGCCCATGAGCATATGGGTTGGTTGTGAGTAAAGGTACGTGAAGGACTGACCAAGGTCAAGGCGTCCAGCACAATGATTGCTCACCTCGCTGTCCCTGCAGCCCAGCTGCCCTGGAGCAGGGACCCTCCGTGGTGGGCGAGGACCCCGCCCCGGGGCCGGCCACGGCACAAAACTGCACGCACACTCCCGCCCAGCCTACCTTGAACCCGTTTGGGCACCAGTCCACAAACTGGATGGTGCGCTTCGTCTTGATGGTGGCGATGGCCGCGTTGACGTCTTTGGGGACCACGTTCCCCCGGTACAGCATGCAGCAGGCCATGTACTTGCCGTGGCGAGGGTCACACTTGACCATCTGGTTGGCCGGCTCGAAGCAGGCATTGGTGATCTCGGCCACGGACAGCCGCTCGTGGTAGGCCTCGGCCGAAATGACTGGGGCGTACGTGGCCAGGGGGAAGTGGATGCGGGGGTAGGGCACCAGGTTGGTCTGGAACTCGGTCAGGTCCACGTTGAGGGTGCCGTCGAAGCGCAGGGAGGCCGTGATGGAGGACACGATCTGCCCGATGAGCCGGTTGAGGTTGGTGTAGGTGGGCCGCTCGATGTCCAGGTTGCGCCGGCAGATGTCGTAGATGGCCTCGTTGTCCACCATGAAGGTGCAGTCCGAGCGCTCCAGGGTCGTGTGCGTGGTCAGGATGGAGTTGTACGGCTCCACCACGGCTGTGGAGACCTGGGGCGCCGGGTAGATGGCGAACTCCAGCT
>SJYV01028958.1:0-18307 GCA_006410875.1 Neotragus pygmaeus | reverse complement strand
AAAAAAAAAAATCAAGGACATCACTTAGAGTCAAATTTTGTGAGACCCATGCTGCACCCGATTCTGACATGTTAACAGTGGAGACGTCTCAGACCAGCAGGGCCCTCCCTGGAAGAGGCAAAGCTCCACTTCAGCTCTCGGGAACCCTCTCTAAAGAAGGAATCATTACCTTCATTCTCCTTTCACTGATGGCAAGATGCATTAAAATATGCTACGTGCTCCATGAGGAAGAAGATAAGGTCTAGGGAGACTGGCACAAGCATCTGAGAGAAGAAACACTAGGCAACCGCAGACTGGAATGGCCAAGTCTCCTGAGAGAGGGGCGGTGGCTGCAGCTCACACACCTCTGTGCTTCCTGGTGCTGAACGCTGGTCCACACGCCTTCTTCTGAGAGAACAAGCAACTCTTCTGTGGCTGCCCTCTCACCCACAGCAAGTTTAGACAGCTTTTCAGCTGTAAGAAATTTAAACAACATAATATGGTCAAGAGAACTGGGCACTGCCTCTTTCTTTGCCACGAGGCATGGCGCGCAGGATCTTAGCTCCTCAAACAGGGGTCAGCCCTGGGCCACTGCAGGGAAATCGAGTCCCAGCCACTGGGCTGCCAGGTGATGCCAGGGACCAGGCACTTCCACCTGGAGAGTGTGGCCCAGAGCCATTTCAGAAACCCATTAAAGGCCCAAAGAAATGAGATAAAGTACAAACATTCTGTAGGAAAAGGATGAGACAGAAGGTAAAAAGAATACAAATCAATTATTGGTTGTCTTTAGGTTGTTGGGATATTACCGAATGGTTCTTTCATTGTTTCTTTCTTTTAAATTTTCTTTAATCCATATGCCTTTAAAACAGTATTTTTTAAATTAAAATGTGTTTGACAGATAACATTGTATAAGTTTAAGATCTACACGTTGGTTTGATTAATTTATAATTGCAATGTGATTGCCACTGTTGTACTAGCTAATGCGTCCATCGAGTCTCATAATTACTTTTTTGTTTGTGGCGGAAATAATTAGGATCTAGTCTGTCAGCAAATGTCTTGTTTCTTGTATGGTACTGTTGGCGGCAGTCACAATGCTGTGTGCTAGATCCAGGACTTCCTTTTCTACCAGTGGCAAGTTGGTACCTTAAACGTCTCTCCTGTTCCGTCACCTGTCCCCACCCCAGCCCCTAGTAACCGCCATTCTACTCTCCAAGACAGAAATGGCTTCAGAAAATACAAAAAGTTCTAAAACTGCTTGGCAAGGAATTCACATGTCTCTTTTTAGTCTGCTTTTTTTTTTTTTTTAAGTAACAGGCTAGATCATGTTACAGATTACATAATTTTTTTCCAATTTGCCCATTTGCCAGGTGGGAAAACTGAGTCAAGGAAACGGAAAAGTCCTAAAGCTGTCTTATTTGTGACCAGTTTGCAAGCAGCACCCGAATTCCCTGAGACCCAGTCTTTGCTGCCACTTTGGGTCTGTGAGCTCCACTGTAGAAAACAGATCTTTCCAGTGAGTTAGAAACTCAAGAAGGTAATACTTGTAACTCCTGCTTCCCAGCCAGCAAATGTCCGTCTTTGCTCCAGGACAGTTGAAGTTGTGCAGTGGAGGCTCCCTCCAGCCCTGAGACAAGATATGTGATGAGTTCTAGCTGGAAACATCACATTTAATCTCAATCATCTATTTGTAACAGGAACCCCAGTCTCTGTGCTGTTTACCTCCTGAGTCAGTTCTTCTGGTAAGTTCTGTGTGAATTATAAGTAATATCTGTATGGTGCTTTAGAAAGTACTTCCACCTACGATCATGTTGTCATAGAGATCCTTTCAGAAAGCTATGAACAAACTTGATAGATGAGAAAATACCTTCAGAGAGGTACATTAACTTGCTCACCGCCACAGTCAGTGAAACGGGGAGGCCAAGTTTGGAACCAAGATCAACTGAGAACTGTTAGTCTCTCAGTTGTGTCCAACTCTTTGCAACCCCATGGACCCACCAGGCTTCTCTGTCCATGGGATTCTCCAGGCAAGAATACTGGAGTTGGTGGTCATTCCCTTCTCCAGGAGATCTTCCTGACCCAGGGATCAAACCCTGTGTCCCACATTACAGGCAGATTCTTTACCATCTGAGCCTCCAGGGAAGCCCAAGTTTAAACCGTTGCTCTAGAAGAGCCTTCATCAACATCTTACACTTGTCAGTAAGAATCCTATTAAAAATAAAAATAACTTTCCAACTAAGGAATTAAATTCTTAATTAAGAACCCAGACGAGTGAATGAAATAAGACAGCAAAGCATGCAGTGTCATGCCAGGCACATAATAACTGCTGACCACCTGCTAGTCATTACGACGAGCCAGAGACCTTCAAATACAAGTGTATATGCAGTTTATTACTGAAGGCACCTTACATTGATGGTGTACGGGTGAGGTCCACCCACCACTCTATATGATTTGGCTGCACAAAGTTTTTTTAAACATTTGAGTTGGTTTCCAGGATGTCATAATTGGGCCATATCACATGAATGATGCTGACATAGGGATTCTGCAGGAACGCTTGCGCCTACGGGCCGGAGCTCCCACAGCCGCTGAGCTTGGAGGACGGCCCTGAGTCCTTTCTGGTTCCCACAGACTCTACAGCCTGAAGTTAGGCCTCTGGCCTTGCAGCCCTCACAGGTGGTTGAGAGAGGACCCCAGGGTAAAATGACGCGTCTCGAGTCTCGGCTTTGCTGCTTCCCAGCTGGGTGTTCTGAGGCCAGTCATTTCACCTTCCTGAGCCTCTTTCCTGGAACTGTGGTGATGCTTCAGTAAAACAACCTGCATAAAATAATTTAGCACAGTGCCTCTTAGACAGCTTTCGATAAAAGTTAGCCCTTCCTATAGTTAGGCATGGAGGCAGAATAGCAGCCCCTGAAGATGCCTGCATCCCAATCCTAGAGTCTGTGAGTATAATACCTCCTGTGGCAAAAGAGATGCTGCTGGTGTGATGAAGTTAAGGATTTACACGAGAGTGTCTTTTTTAAAAAAATCTTTTCAGTGGGAGGACAATTGCTCTACAACATTGTGTTGCTTTCTGCCATACATCAGCATGAATCCGCCTTAGGTACCATATGTCCCCTCCCCCTTGGACGTCCCTCCGCCTCCCGCCCCGTCCTACCCCTGTAGGTTGTCACAGAGCTCCGGTCTGAACTCCCTGAGTGATGCAGCAGGTTCTCCCTGACTGTCTGTTTAATATGGTAATGCCTATGTTTCCTTGTCAGTCTCTCCACTCGTCCCACTCTCCCTCCCCCACTGTGTCCATAGGTCTGTTCTCTACATCTGCGTCTCCATCACTGCCCTGCAAATGGGCCTAAGAGGGTATCTTTGATCACCCAGAGGGTCCAGTATAATCATAGAGTCTCTGTAAGTGAATGATGGAGGTGGGGGGCTTAGCATCAGAGGAGCTGTGACGATGGAGGCGGAGGCTGAAGTGATTCTCTTTGAAGATGCAGGAAGGGACCGTGAGTCAAGGAAGGCACATAGCCTCCAGAAGCTGGACAAGCCAAGGAACTGGGTTCTCCCCTAGAAGCTCCAGAGGGGATTTCTGACCTACAGAACTGGAAAATAATAGATTTGTTCTTTTTCAAGCCACTAAGTTTGTTGCAGTTTCTTATAGGAGTAGTAAGAAGCTAGTGTATTAGGTTATGTTAGCCACACAGTAGTTTTATGAGGTATGCCTATTCTCCCCCTTTCTGCAGAAAAAAAACAAAACCAACCAGGATCACTAAAGCTTAAGAACATTATTTAAGAGCCCAAAGCAAGGGAGTGGCAAAACCCACAGTAAGTTTCAAAACTGAAATCCAAGGCAAGATTCTCCTTCTTGTTGTTTAGTTGCTAAGTTGTGTCCGAATCTTCGTGACGCCACGGACTGCAGCACACCAGGCTTCCCTGTCCATCACCATCTCCCAGAGTTTGCTCAGACTCGTGTTGGTGATGCCATCCAACCATCTCCTTATGATTCCCGATTATCTAGGGTCATTCAGCTCCTACTTAAATGATCCCAGAAACAAACAAACTCCCTGAGGCTACTCTTCCAGTGGCTGAATTGGAGTTGCCATTGTCTTCCATGCACTGAGCCACCTGCTGCTGCACTCTGCAGTACTTAAGACACTCAGTTGCCAGTGAAGCAGCCCAGCTGGACTAGTGAAAATGAACAAGGGCACAAAGGAGTCCGCGTCCGGGAAGGCAGTCAGGCTTTGGGAAGAAAGGGTGCCCAGAAACGGGAAGCTCACGGGCCTGCCTGGTGGTCACTGGATAAGACACTGTGTTCCCAGTGCAGGGGGTCTGGGTCCGGTCCCTGGTCTGGGCTACAGCCCACGGGATCGCAAACAGCTGGGCAGGACTGAGCAGCTGAGCATACATGCACATACCGGGAACTAAGATCCCACTGAACGCGGCTGCTGAGCCCAGGCGATCCCAGAGTCCGTGTGCCGCAGTGAGGACCCTGCGCCCCAAAACAAGGCCCAGCACAGCCACAGGAAACACTGAAAGAAGGCAAAGGTGAGAGGATCCAGCCAGACATGACCCTCCATCTTCTGCCTCTCTGCATTCCTGCCTCAGGCTTTTCTTCTGCAGATTGATTTCTCTACCACTCTCTTATTATGGGGGCAAATGGCCATCCTGTATTTACACATATCAGACGCTATCAGGTGGAGAAGCAGCCTGACAGTCCATCCCCAAAGCAATTCCACATTCCCCAGAGAAATGATGGATCGATCTGGCTTCTGGCAAGCACCCACGCCTTGTGGCATCAGCTGTCACAGGAAGGCAGGGATGTGAAGGACAAATGCATCTGCCAGGGACTCACCTCACTTGAGATCATGGACTCGGGGTACACACAGGAGTGTTGCAGAAGCTGTTGTGAGCTGAACTGATACCCCAAAAGGTATCACACTTGTCCCCCCAAAGTTTGCCAGAAAACTATACAGATGGTAAGGCTGCTTCCTCCATGTGGAAGAACTTTGCTGCTGCTGCTGCTAAGTCACTTCAGTCGTGTCTGACTCTGTGCGACCCCATGGACGGCAGCCCACCNAAAGGTATCACACTTGTCCCCCCAAAGTTTGCCAGAAAACTATACAGATGGTAAGGCTGCTTCCTCCATGTGGAAGAACTTTGCTGCTGCTGCTGCTAAGTCACTTCAGTCGTGTCTGACTCTGTGCGACCCCATGGACGGCAGCCCACCAGGTTCCTCCGTCCATGGGATTTTCCAGGCAAGAGTACTGGAGTGGGGTGTCATTGCCTTCTAAAAGCTCCCTCTTGGGCTTTCTGGTGGCTCAGTGGTAAAGAATCCGCCTGCCAACGCAGGAGACATAGGTTCGATCCCTGGCCTGGGAAGGTCCCATGTGCCTCGGCTCAGCTAAGCCCATATTCTGCAACCACTAAGCCCGTGTGCCCTGGAGTCTGTGGTCCACACAAGAGAAGCCGCTGCAGTGAGAAGCCCACATCCCACAGTGAAGAGTAGCCCTCGACAAGCACAGCTGGAGAAAAGCCTGCACCACAGCGAAGGCCAAGCACAGCCATAAATAAGTTAATAAACAAGCACGGGGGCTTCCCAGGTGGCGCAGAGGCACAGAATCTGCCTGCCAGCGCAGGAGACACAGGAAACCCGGGCTCCATCCCTGGGCCAGGAAGATCCCCTGGAGGAGGAAGTGACACCCCACGCCAGTATTCTTGCCTGGAAAACTCCAGGGGCAGAAGAGCCTCTCGGGCTACAGTCCATGGGGCCATGAAGAGTTGGACATGACTGAGCAACTAAGCATGCACACCAATACAGATTATTGAAAAAAAGAAAGGAGCTCCGTCTCCCCCTATGGTCATCTCCTTCCCTGGGAAACCTCCCTAGATCCGTGGGCCACCCCTCATTCTGACAGATGCTGCTGACTGACTCGTCAGCCTGACTGTTGCCCCACCGCACGGCTTGCAGCACCCCGCTCAGAGTTACCTGTCTCCACAGCTCACCTCCCTGGTCCAGATGCAGGCTGCCTCGCCCATGTAAACTGAGTCCTTCCTCTGCCTGCCTTGGAGCCTTGTACCTTCCCTGGGCCCACCATCTCTTGCCCCTGTTCCTGCGGCCTGCAATCGTTTCCTTGGCAGCTGCATACATCTGGCTCGAATCGAGCTTGTGGCCAACTGGAAGCCCCGGATCTGCTTCCCAGGAGCTGCTGTCTGGCCACGTCTCCCCATTCCCAGACTTAAATAATTGATGCCAGAATCCACGGCAGTCCCTGGTAAATGGTATCTCTTCTAGCGCTTCATCCGGTGCTATGGAGGGTCATTGTGGATCCTGACCCTATTACGTCAAGGTTTGGTCTCCTAGAAATTTCATTTATGCCTTAATTTTTCAGCCCTGAAGCGCAGTATACCCAGAATAGACCAAACATCAGTGTTCCAAGGCACACCAGTGGATACTTCCTAAGTTGCCATGCCTCTATTAATCAACATTAAGTATACTAAAAATACACTTTAAGTATTTTATGGTTTTATATTCCTGGAACAGGAAGGGTGGCTGCACAGATTCCTCAAATATTTTTGATGTTTCATTTTTATAAGGGTAGAAAAGATCCGAGAATATGGGGAAAGCTCTGGAAACCTTTAATTTAGATGAATCTGAATAACTCTCGCAGAGTCAACACCACTAGGATTATTGAACTTACTTCTCACATCAACCCCGAGGTATTTGTATTCCGGTTTTATAGATTTGTAACCAAATTACACAGAAGGAAGTGGTAGAAGTGAGATTTGGATAAAGGCTGTTGACAACCTAACCGCTTAACCCGAACACCAGAGGTGAGCAAATTATTTTCTGTAAAAGATCAGACAGTAAATATTTCAGGTTTCAGGGACCATCCAGTTTCTGTCTTTACAGAGGGAAAGCAGCAGTCGATTGTATGTAAATACATGGACATGGCTGTCCTCAAAGGAAACTTCATAAAAGCGAGCAGGTGCACCCCGTTTGGCTCACAGACTGAGGTTTGCCAACCCATCCTAGAATGTTCTTCCTTCCAAATCTGCATGGCAAAACCCTACTCAAGAATGCAGTTCACATATGACCTTTAAGTTACAAAATTAGGCATAAACTGAATTTGGTCCCTGGATCGTCACTTGGCAATCCATCCTCAAGCATCATGCCTTCTAATTTTGTGGGTTAATATATCTCACTGAAGAACTTGGTGTTACTGGCTAAATGGAGACCAGAGCCAGAGCCAGCAGGGGTGATGCCTTTCCTCTCCTCCAGGGCTTCCTGGTGGCTCAGACGGTAAAGAATCTGCCTGCAGGGCAGGAGACCTGGGTTTGATTCCTGGGTTGGGAAGACCCCTGAGAAGGGAATGGCTCCCCACTCCAGCATTCTTACCAGGGAAATCCCATGGACAGAGGAGCCTGGTGAGCTATAGTTCTTGGGGTTGCAGAGTCAGACATGACTGAGTGACTAACCCTTTGAACCTTTGCACTTTGATTCATCTCTTAGTCAATGCTGCCCTGAGTGTCAGGAATTCCTTGTGAGGCTATTTGTTTTGAAACCTTTTTGTGCAAATCCCCGAAATAAATTCGTAACAATCCAATACATACACTGATACAAGCACGCGTGCGCGCGCACGCGCACACACACACACACACACACACACACACACGCCTCCCCTTGCTCTGAGTCCTATCATATGATCTCAGTTTCCTGGTGGCCATGCTTTTTTCCTCGGACCAGGGCATTGTAGCATTCCATGATTCAGACTTGAGTGCAGTGCTGATTCTGGGTCCTGCCTGTTCTCCTGCTTGCATTTTTTTTTAAACAAATATTATTTGACTTCTTTGGCTAAGTTGCTTCAGTCATGTCCAACTCTTTGTGACCCTATGGACTGTAGCCCGCCAGGCCCCTCTGTCTGTGGGATTCTCCAGGCAAGAAGATTGGAGTGGGTTGCCATGCCCTCCTCCAGGGGATCTTCCTGACCCAGGGGTCAAACCCACGTCCCCTGCCTCTCCCGCAACAGCAGGTTCTTTACCCCTGGTGCCCCCTGGGCAGCCCCTCATTGGCTGCTCAGCCCTCAGTTGCAGCACACAGATCACTGGAGGGGTGGCACAGGATCAGGTGCCCTGTGGCATGCGGAATTGTCATTCCCAACCAAGTGTCAGCCCTAGGTCCCCTGCATTGCAAGGAGGATTCTTAACCACTGGACCACCGAGAAGTCTCTGCGTGCATTTTTTTTTTTTTTTTAAGGAAATGTACTCCTGGAAGTTTGAATGAAACCAGGGATAAAAGGCCCAGGAAGCAGAAGAGTGATGGGGCAGGATGAAGGGGCTGTGGCCATCGAGGCAACCAGAGGAGACATCATGGGCGACTTGGAAGAACAGGTGAGAGAGATCGGCCCAGAGTCCTGATGTGAACTCAAGCAAGCCGGAAAAAGCAGAGCAGGCATTTAATGCTGGTTCAGAGAAGGCTACCATTCCCAGAGACGCATCCTCCTGGGAACAAGAAATTCAAATCGTAGCGACATTCAGTGGGCATTTTGCAGGCAAACCTATCCTATAAGCCTCTGGCGAGCTTAACTTTATATGTTTCTCAGTGTGAACAGTTTTCAGGCAAACTGTTTGATGGGTCCCTTTAGCCTTTAGAAACACAGAAGATATAAACGGTAATAATTGGTTGATTTTAATGACATAAGACATAGGTAACAATAACAAAAGTCCTAGACTTTTCGTCAGGTTTCTTTGCGCTTTTAATGCTTAAACAAGACTTGTTTATTTGTTGGGACTTCCCTGGCAGTCCAGTGGTTAGGACTTCGCCTTCCAGTGGAGAGGGTGCAGCTTAGATTCCTGGTCGGGGAGTTAGGATCCCACATGCCTTGTGGCCAAAAAACTGAAACAAAAAACAGAGACAATATTGTAACAACTCAATAAAGACTTTTTAAAAAAGTAATCCACATAAGAAAAATCTAAAAAAAAAAAAAGACTCTGTTGTTTCCTAATGGCCTTTAACAGAGTGCTTAACAAAATAGGAGCTATCATCAGACTGACAGCGCAGGTCTTAATTATGGAGTCAGGCCAACTTCGAACCTCACCTTCTTCATCTGTAAACTGTGAAGATGAGTGGAACTGACCTCACACCCCACCAGTGTCCTCCATCTCTCCAGTCTTGTGGACACTAGTTTTTTACCCCCAGTGTAGCAGAAATTCACCAACATTGGGAAGAAATGGAGGTGTTTTCTGAAGCCCCTCCCCCATCTTGGCCACTAGAAATTTTTCGCTAGAAATGTGTGGTCTTCGTTATCCTGCCTCCCGCCATCCCCCTCCCATCTTTGACCTCCTGTCTATATCTCCTCTAGGTTCTTGAGACTTCTGCCTACCTTGAAATTCCACCTTTTTCCCATTCCATTGTTATAACTGATCCTTATCAATTTTTCATTATCTACCCCTTTACCCTTCTGATAACCATACTTAGATAGCTGGACTCTTCTACTCAAAGAGACCATTGCAGTATCTATGAAAAGCCCTGTCCTTTTGACACAGCAGTTCTATATAATATGAAGGTTTATCTCTCTGGTAGTGAGTGAGTGAGTGAAGTCGCTCAGTCGTGTCCAACTCTTTTGTGACCCCATGGACTGTAGGTGCCTACCATGCTCCTCCGTCCATGGGATTTTTCCAGGCAAGAGTACTGGAGTGGGTTGCCATTTCCTTCTCCAGAGGATCTTCCTGACCCAGGGATCGAACCCAGGTCTCCCGCATTGTAGGCAGATGCTTTACTATCTGAGCCACCATCTCTCTGGTAAGCTCAGGAAAACCCTGCCCGTTGAGGCTGTTCATGTCAGCACTGTTCACAGCAGATGCGAAAGCAGCCATCCGAATATTCAGCAGCCAAGAACCAGTGAAACAGACCTGCATGTGGTCATGAGGGAGGGTCTTTGCAGTTGTGAAAAAGAGGCAAGAAGCTCTCCATGCCCTAATGTGGAAGGACACCAAGATAAGTGAAAAAGGCAGATATCTAAGAAGATGTATTTTACACCAGTTTGCCTTGAGAAAGGAAAACATTGAACAAGAAAATGTTGGCTTGTGCTTAGTGTGCAAAAGAAGACTCTGAAAGGACACCCAGGGAACAGAAAGGGACCAGAGAGAGCAGGACTGGGCCAGGCGTGAGCAGGCACAGGGCTCCTCGCACGCTGCTTTTCTGTGCTATCTTTTCAAACCTTGTGAGTGCATTAACACTCAACAGCTATCAAGGTGTATAGGACCACAATACTTTTCTGAGAGGCTGTTGCTGCTGATGTTAAAATGTTTTTATTTCTTTGCACTATGTAAAAAATAGATGAAATTAGCTAAATAATGTGCTCGGGATGGTATTGCCTGCAGAGAATGTAGTGAAAATTGAGGTTATTCAAGGTAGCATGTAGAAACGATCAATATGGAAAACACCTAGGTAGTAGTGTCATTATATTATCTGTATATTAACGTGGCATAAAGAGATTGAACTTGGACTTCAGACCAACCTGAGTGGAAGCCAGCTCCAATGCCCACTGGCTGTGTCCCCCTGAGCAGCTCAGGTCAGTCACGACCCTCGGTAGCTGCGTGCCGTGTGGATCACCACACACCATGAATGAGTAGCGTTCATTTCTTCAACACGTCAACTCTTAGCTACTTACCAACAATGTGCCAGGCACCGTTTTAGGCTGAGACGAGACCTTGAATTCTAGACCAGGACTTCTCCATGAAGAGCACTTTTGCCTTTTAGAGAACACCGGCAATGTCTGGAGACATTTTTCTTCTGCTTTTTAATTTTGTTTTAATTGGAGGATAGCTGCTTTACAATACTGTGTCGGTTTCTGCCGTCCAGTGTGTGAATCAGCTGTAAGGACAGTGCGTTTCCTCCCTCTTGGGTCCCTCTCACTCACGTCCACGCCGCCCAGGCCCTCACAGAACACTGAGCTGAGCTCCCTGCGACCCAGCAGCCTCCCTCCATCTCACCACTCCACACACAGTCATGCCTCTATCTCAGTGCCGCCGTCTCGGTTCAGCCTGCCCTCTCCCCCGACTGTGTCCACGGGTCCATTCTCCATGTCAGCCCTGGAGATCTTTGTTGTTGGGACTCGGGGTGCAGAGGAAGACGCACGTGGAGGGCAGAGACCAGAGATGTAGCTGAAGCGTGTGGTGCACAGGGCGGCCCGCAGCCCCAGACATGGAGTCGCCTGGCCTCACTGTCGCAGAGCTGAGGCTGAGCGCTCCTGCCCCGCCCTGTCCTAGAAAAGAGAAAACAAAGTTAGAATAAACAAATAAAAGGCAACTCATGATACGGCTCCATGCTATGGAGTCAGTAAATCCAGGAACAGACAGAGTGACCGGGATGGCTCTTGTGGCTGGGACAAGGGGGCTTCCTGGAGAGCCTCTGTGTGCAGACATGCTCAGCCACTCAGTCCTGTCCGACTCGTTTGTGGCCCCATGGACTGTAGCCCGCCAGGCTCCTCTGTCCATGGGATTCTCCAGGCAAGGGTACTGGAGTGGATTGCCATTTCCTCCTCCAGGAGATTTTCCCGACTCAGAGATCGAACTCGCATCTCCTCCATTGGCAGGCGGATTCTTCACCACTGAGTCACCAGGGAAGCCACAGGCCTCCTTGAGGACAGGACGTTTCTGCTGAACACTGACCGGAAGGAGCTGGGCAGCCTAGTGTCTAGGAGACAAGCCCTGGAGGCCCAAGAGAAGGAGCGAGCAAAGCTTTCAGGCCCAGCCCCCCTCGGCTTGTTCAAGAAAGAAGAGGTTGCCAGCGTGTGGCTGCGATCCAGTGAGCGGAGGCACCTGGAGGTGATTCAGGGAGAAGCAGGGCCCAGACATCTGCTGGAAACTTTCTCTCTCATTCGAGGTTGAGGTATGGTGGGAACCCAGTGGGAAGTCTTTCCTAGGGAGCTGGCCTGGTCAACTGTGCATTTTAAAAATTGGCTGCTCTATGAACAACCAATTGAAGCAGGGCAAGAACGAAACAAGAAAAGCAGGTAGGTGGCCCTTCCTGGTGGCCCAATGGGTAAGAATCCACCTGCCAACGCAGCGGACATGGGTTCGATCCCTAGTCAGGGAAGATGCCACAAGCCTCGGAGCAGCTGAGCCCCTGCGCCACAGCTCCTGAAGTCTGCACGTCCAGAGCCCGTGCTCAGCTGCAAGGAAAACCACCGCAGTGACCAGCACCGCCAGAAGAGAGCGGCCCCGCTTGCTGCAACTGGAGAAAGCCCGTGAGCGGCAGTGTGGACCCAGAGCAGCCTCAGAAACAAACACAAAGAAAAGAAGCAGGTGGAGGCACCATCTAAATAAGAAGGGGTGGGAGCACCAGGGAAAAGATCTGAGGCCCATTTGTGGAGATGAAAACCTGCGAGGACTCTGTGGAGAAGAGAATTAATGGAATAGCCCCAATCAAATGAGTCACCTGCAGAGCAGTCTATAAACAAAAGGAGTTTAAATCTTTCAATATGAAAGTTGTAGTTTAGCTAAGACCCAACTTAAGAATGCACTTCAAAATTTCCAGTTTGCCCCAGCTGCCCCAGCGTGCATCTGATGGAGGGCAAGCTGGCAGTTTTGATATCTGAAAGTTCTGGAGTGAAGAAAATAAAGATGAACACCGAGGAAAATAAGAAATCTGAAGATGCAGCAATAATTCCAATCTGGGGAAGTTTACCAGAGATAGGTGGTGTGTTCAAATTCTTCAACAGGAGATTATCAGAAGATTCAAGAAATATTTCAAATTAAAAAAGAGGATTCTGAAATACACAGGACTCTACTTCGGAGTCTGATGCTCACATAAACACTGGATTGTCAGCACGGTTGACAGTGGAAAAGCCACGTCAAACACGGCATTAACTGGAGTCCATGTCAAGCCACTGACAAGTGGCTGTTTAAAGATTTTTAAACACAGGGGATATTGTTTATGAAACGTAATCTAATCACCCAAGCAAGAATGACATGAATTCCACGGCAACTGTGGAGATTAAAGAAGTGTTTTAAGGACAAACTCCACATGAATCCCTTATCTCCCGTCCCTGCTGTAAATTTTGCTCACCAAATAAAAGCTTTCAGGAAAAATGTTGAGGGAGAGAGACAATTCACTCTAGGGAGAGAGACTTTCAGAATCCCACTTTGAAAGAGGGATATAAACACCACTAACCCTGTGGGATTAAAAGGCATCGTTAGGCTTTGTTCTGTTTTATATAAAGTCTAAAAATAAGCAGAAGGTAATATTAATAGCAGCTGCTCTTTACTGTGTTCTCTGTGCATCAACTCTAATTCTCCAAAGAATCTGAGATCTTCTCTTTGTAGATGAAGGAAGTGGGGTCCAGAGAGGCTACCTGACTTGCCCAGAGACACACAGCTGTTGCAGGGTTTCCAGGCTTCTGGCCTGGCGAGACCTTATCCAAGTCACGCCCCTCGTTCCTCATCACATCCTGAGCAAGAGGCCCGGTGTCTCTGGCTGAGAAGCAGAGAGCAGAGCAGAGACGCCGCCTTCAGAGATTAGCAGCCCGCCTTAATCGAGCACTCTCCAGGCGCCTGTTTCTTCAGCTCAAGGCTTCAACTAACAGTATCTCCTCTGATTCTAATGATAAATCTAGGAGTGTGGACTTCTGCCATTTCCAATCTATAGCTGAGGGGCCTAGGCTCCTGTAGGTTCCGTAACTTCTCCTGAGGTCGCACTACCACTGATTGGTAACAGGATTTGAAACCCTCTGGTGGGCGGCACTTGGGGATCACATGCTGAGCCAATCCCCTGCAGCGGAACAAACAGGAAAGGAGTCACAAGGAGGCAGGAGGTATGATGGAAGCTCAAACGCAGCTCAGATAGGCCCTTGTCTCATCCTAAGTTCATTACTTTCCATTGTTGGTTTTCAGTCGCTCAGTTGTGTCCGACTCTTTGTGACCCCACGGACTGCAGCGTACCAGGCTTCCCTGCCCCTCACTATCTCCCAGAGCTTGCTCAAACTCATGTCCATTGAGTCGGTGATGCCATCCAACCATCTCATCCTCTGTTGTCCCTTTCTCCTCCTGCCTTCAGTCTTTCCCAGCATCAGGGTCTTTTCCAGTAAGTGGGTGGGCTCTTTGAATCAGGTGGCCAAAATATCAGAGCTTCAGCTTTAGCATCAGTCCTTCCAATGAATATTCAGGGTTGATTTCCTTTAGGATTGACTGGTTTGATCTCCTTGCTGTCCAAAGGATGCTCAAGAGTCTTCTCCAGCACCACAGTTCGAAAGCATTAATTCTTCAGCACTCAGCCTTCTTTATGGTCCAACTCTGACATCCGAACATGACTACCAGAAAAACCGTAGCTTTAACAATACCGACCTTTTCATAGCAAGTCTTAAATGGTAATTACGTCATCCTTTGAGGATTTCTTTGTTCAGCGTATGTCTCCATGTAATCCGCTGTAAGACACTTGTCTTGCTTACCGTCTTGGACACAGTGCCTGCGACAGTCAGGTGGTCCATCCTCCGCCAGTGTCCTCTGTTTCTCTCTTCATTTTTTCGGTTTGAATCAGGGAAACAGTCACTGGAGAGGGAAGGGGACGTGTGGAGAGTCGCAGAATGAGCAGTCAGTACCCTAACCTCAGAAGCAGGCACGCTTGCTCCCTGCCTTCCAAAATCAGGCCTCATTCTTCCCCTAGAACCTCAACTCTAGCTTCACGTTGACCCCTGTGTCAACAATTATCCTCCACGTGTCCGATCAAAGAAGGGAAACTAAAAAACATCAGAAAGCACCTCTGGAGCTTGAAGATCCTACCTGGAACATCATTAGGCGTATTTAGGGCAAAATTGTTACTTTCATGGTGAGTGACACCTCAGGAGTGTCACTCCCTCTATCCGGCCCCAGGATGTGGTTCTCTTCGGCTGGGGTGGAATGCGTCCCGTTGGATATTCTAATTCTTATTGATCCAGCTTTCCTCTCTGTTTCCTGCATCTTTACAGCACATAAGTTACTTGCGTGGAAAGTGACTTTGCAGTAGGTAAAGTCGACAGGTTGCAGGAAGGCTGGCTCCAGGAACCCTGCTTGGCCATGGGGGACCCTGTGTGTGTGCTGCTTGCTCGGTCATGTTCGACTCTTTGCAACCCCCATGGGCTGTGGCCCACCAGGCTCCTCTGTCCAAGGAATTCTACAGGCAAGTATACCGGGGTGGGTTGCCATGCTTCCTGTAGGGCATCTTCCCGACCCAGGGATCGAGCTGGGCCTCTCACATTGCAGGCAGAGTCTTCACTGACTGAGCCATGAGGGAAGAGTAGGTAGTAAGAAACCGATTCGGGACTCAGAGGCTTGCTGCGTCCTAACCAGCTGCCCACCTGGAAGGTTCGTCCTTCATCTGCCACGTTGAAGAAATGAATGTAGGTGAGGCCAGCCCATAGGGCTGTACCTGTTTAGGTAGCACCAGAGGCTTTTCAAGTCAATACACCCAGCTTCTGCCAGTTTACAAACTGGGCTTCCTATACTTCTCCAAGTCTTGTCTGTATGAGATTATTAATAGGACCTCCTTAGAGTTTTGGAGCCAAGATTAAATGAGATAAAGGGTATAAATCATTTAGTACAATGGTTAGGGGGAAAAAAAGTGCTTGATAAATGATTGTTATTATTAATGTTATTAACAATCCTTCATTTATAAAAAGAGGTCTCCAATCTTTCCACAAAACAGAAATCTTCACTTTCCTCTCATCTCTTTCTTCCTCAAAAGGAAACAGAAATTTGCAGCCAGGACAAAAATGAAAGCGCTGCTCCAAGTTGGTGCAGCAGTTGCCTTCTTTAGGTCACTGTGTTTATACCAGGATGATACTGCTGAACCCGTTCATACTAAAGCAAGTGTGGACTTCTTTAGGTCACCGTGTTTATACTGGGATGATACTGCTGAACCCGTTCATACTAAAGCAAGTGTGGCCCAGACGTCTCAAGTGGCATCCTTGGTTTTCATGTTTCACAGGCATTTTACCCCTTTCCTCTGCCCATCCTTCCAGCAATCATCTGTATTTTTCAGGTATGTTTTTCCTGCACAAATCCCACCTACCCCACTTTTCATAAGCGTGAAGATTAAGTGGACAAAGACAAATTCAATTAAGCTGCAGGCTTCAGTGGCCAGGAGCTATTTTTCTTGGAGAAGGAACGTCTCAGGGGTGGAGACGTGTGTGCACAGCACTCCTGAATGAAAAGGAGGCAGAACTTGAGTATAAATCACTGACAAACTGAGCCCTCCTATATTAATCTTTTATTCAGAAGCAGACACTGTTTTAAGGGAAAATTAAAGGCAATCAATAAGCAGGCTTGCCTGGGCGGCTTCTGAGCTTGAGATGCAAATATTATTCCAAATTCTGGATTCCAGAGAGATCTCTCCATTGATATGTTAATAACCTCCTCGTGTGTCTGTGACCTCAGATCCTGGCAGGACGTGAGGCTATACTTACAGGAAGCAAAGGAAAGCACTCGTAGAATAAACATTTGCTATAAGTGGACTTTGACCATAAACCCCAACTTGCCGCGTGCTAAGGAAAGGCTGGAATTCTCCCTGAGCCCCGTACTGATAAACACGGAATGGGTGACGTGTGTGACGTGTTTATCGTGTTTAAAGAGCAGCCATGACTGATTCTTTCTCTGGTGTCACCTGACGTTTCAGCTTCAGGATCGTGGTACACAAGACAGCAGATGTTCTGGGGTTGTCACCCCCAAACGAGACAACTGTTAGCAACTGGAAATACAACTCATGAGGCTGCAAAGAGGCAGACACAACTTAGCGACCGAACAACAGCCCATCCAAAATGATTGCAGGCAAATGCTGGTCACCTGTGTGTGAATCCAGAAAGTCAAAGGCAAGTTCAGAGGTTTATTTAGCACCTGCCTCCCCTGGTGGCTCAGAGGTTAAAGCCTGCAATGCGGGAAACCTGGGTTCGATCCCTGGGTCAGGAAGATCCCCTGGGAAAGGCAATGGCACCCCACTCCAGTACTCTTGCCTAGAGAATCGCATGGACGGAGGAGCCTGGTGGGCTACAGTCTACAGGGTCGCAAAGAGTCGGACACGACTGAGCGACTTCACACTTCACGTAGGCAAGATATTGTTCTAGGGTACTGAGGGTAGACAAACGTGTCTAAGACGCAGTGGGAAGCGAGTGTCTGAGGGGGAAGGCCCCGAGGAAGAGAGCCGGGGCCGGTGGAAGGGAGCGGCTTTGGGGGAAGGCCCCCAGGAAGGGCCCTGCCTTGTGTTTGGTGGTTAGGAAGTTGCCCACGGTTCAAGGGTTAGGGCGGTTCAGCGGTTAAGGCTCCATCCTCCCAACACGGCGGGCACCGTTTTGACCCCTGGTCAGGGAACTAAGATTCCCACGTGCCGTGTGGTGTGACCAGAAATTTTTTAAAAAAAGAAAGTTGTCCACCACAGCAAGTGTGCAGGGTGAGTTACTCTCACCGCCACGCAGGAGTCAGGCCACCGGGTGCAGGCGCTCAGTGCTGTCCAACCCTGTGGCCCCGTGGGCTACAGCACGCCAGGCTTCCCTGTCCTTCACTGTCTCTCAGTTTGCTCTCTCATGTCCATTGCTGGGCCTCGTAGCTAATAATACTTCATGAAAAATTAAATGTGATATTCAAAAAAATTATTTCTTCCTATCAGTAGAGGTACATATCTAACCATCTTTAAAAAATTTTATTGAAATATATTTGATTAGAACTGGACATGGAACAACAGACTGGTTCCAAATAGGAAAAGGAGTACGTCAAGGCTGTANACAATAAACTGTGGAAAATTCTGAAAGAGATGGGAATACCAGACCACCTAACCTGCCTCTTGAGAAATTTGTATGCAGGTTAGGAAGCAACAGTTAGAACTGGACATGGAACAACAGACTGGTTCCAAATAGGAAAAGGAGTACGTCAAGGCTGTATATTGTCACCCTGCTTATTTAACTTATATGCAGAGTACATCATGAGAAACGCTGGACTGGAAGAAGCACAAGCTGGAATCAAGATTGCTGGGAGAAATATCAATCACCTCATATATGCAGATAACACCACCCTTATGGCAGAAAGTGAAGAGGAATTAAAAAGCCTCTTGATGAAAGTAAAAGAGGAGAGTGAAAAAGTTGGCTTAAAGATCAACATTCAGAAAACTAAGATCATGGCATCCGGTCCCATCACTTCCTGGGAAATAGATGGGGAAACAGCCGAAACAGTGTCAGACTTTATTTTGCGGGGCTCCAAAATCACTGCAGATGGTGACTGCAACTATGAAATTAGAAGACGCTTATTCCTTGGAAGAAAAGTTATGACCAACCTAGATAGCATATTCAAAAAGCAGGGACATTATTTTGCCGACTAAGGT